>CM055728.1:28972251-29089169 GCA_029465975.1 Dallia pectoralis | reverse complement strand
TGCCTTATTGGCTGTCTAATCGACCTTGCATCTGACACCAATTATATCACCAATAAGACAGCTGATCGCCTTGGACTGTGCGGTGAGAATATCAGGCTTATAGTCCGTGGAGTCGGGGGGATGAAAAAGACTGTTATACTAAAAGATATTTCCTACGGTTGAAGGTGAAGACACCCAAGGGAGAAGTGGCAGAGCATAGAATAATCTGCTATGGCCTGGAAGACATCGCGGAGGTGACTCAACCAGTCACTGCCAAGCAACTGCAGAAGTTCTTCCCCAATGTACCCAGAGACGAACTGTTTCGTCCCACAAAGATTGACCTCCTTATCAGTCATCGGGAAGGTCGTCTTGTTCCCCAGCCAATCAAAATTGTGGGAGACCTTGTCCTCTGGGACGGCCCTCTGGGAAAGACTGTTGGGGGAACCCATCCCGATCTTATTGAGACAGTCAACTTAGCAGTATACCACTCTGATACTCACCTTGCTAGGACCATGAGATCAGCCTCAATGGCGTATAAAGAAACCTGGGTACCTCAAGAAGAGGAAGGAAATGCGCTTGTTCGGAGCACCGTAATCACCAACAAAGAGGTCTTCAAGTGGTTTAGGTGGGACAGCATTGGGGCTGTGTGCAGTCCTCAATGTGGCAGCTTCCTCAAACCGTGGGGTATATCACGCCAAAGTGGGAGGAGTGGAGACCCTGCTGAAACAACTGTACCCAGGACCCTGGTACTGCCAAACCAAATGCATGATGGGGAGGACAAAGCACTTGGGGTCGGCTACGAACCGGAGACTGACAATCTTCGGCTGCTGTCTTCTATCAACTTCTCAAAGAAAAGAGGGAAAATGAGGACAGGATTTAATTTGAGCATGGAGGATGTCAGGGAAGGAACACCAAATCCCCTTACCCGACGCATACTTCTTAGCCAGGTTGCCGCATTATACGACCCGATTGGTCTTGCCTCACCAGCCAAACAGAAGGGAGTGATGTTGGTACGAGAGTCCTTCCAGGAAGCCGGCAAGGACAACCCATCTAAAGACACATAGGATGCCCCTCTCTCACTAAAACTTCGAAAAGCCGCGATAACGCTCTTTGAAGAATTCATGAGACTTGGCCAGGTAAAGTTTGAGAGAAGCCTTACACCATCTGGAGCCATAGGCCCACCAACAGGGATCACGTTCTCAGATGGAAGCGAATCCTCCTATGGAGCCGTACGCTACCTGCGGTGGGAAACAAGAGACAGAGTTGTAATGAAGTTGGTGGAATCCAAGGCTAAACTTACACCTCTCGACCAAAAGGGAGATGTGATCAAAGCGGAACTTTGTGGCGCGGTCTTCGCTACCCGCCTAAAAATATATTTAGAGAAACACTGCCACATTAAAGTCAAGCAATGGATTCACTTCGTGGACAGCCAAACAATCCTGGCAGCCATCCAAAAAGACAGCTACGGCTTCCAGACCTTTTTCGCAAATCGCATCGGTGAGATTCAGAAGGCCGGGCATATAGAAGATTGGAGGTGGATTGAAGGCAGACAAAACATTGCTGACATACTTACCAGGGGTGCAACTCCTGAAGAACTCAATGAAGGGTCAGAATGGCAGCAAGGCCCTGGGTTCCTGAAATTACCCCAGACCGACTGGCCTATGAAGATGGCCAGTGAGATTACACCCTCTGCTGCTGAATATGTGGAAAACTTCAGCGGAAAGCCTTCTCAGCAGTGGTCACCAGGGCCGGGTCAAAAGAAAAGACTGGCCGCAACGGGCCTGACATCAAGGCAAGCCTTAAGCATGAAAGAGGTAACGGTAGACCGACATCACCAGCTGTCCCGGGTGCAACATCAGCGGCAGACAAACAGTGAAGGCCCTGGGCAGTTGGACTGGTGCGCCTTGTGAAACCTCAACGTTTCAGTTCTCTATCCAAGCTGTGAGGTTCCATAGTCTGGACTTGACGGGCTGCAGAAACCTGGCTGAGAAAACGGCAGGCACCAGACTCATCAAAGTGGGAGGCAAACCATTCTATTCTGTCTACTGAGGAGAGAGCGCAAGCCTTTCGAGACCTGGTCCTCACAGCCCAAGATGGCAGTCAGTTCCTGGACTCAACACTGAACCTCTTGGTAGTCCACAAGGACGAGAGCACAGGAATCCTTCTTTGTGGAGGACGAATCCAGTGCTGGAAAGAAGATGGAACAGCTGTTCTTTCGATTCCATTTCGTTCATGGCTCGCAACACTATTGTCAAGAGAAGCTCATGATGAGAACCATGAAGGTGTTGCTGCAACGCTTCTGCGCACCAGGAGGAAAGCATGGATTGTGCAAGGTCGGAGGATAGCAAAGAAAGTTGCAAACGACTGTATTACATGTCGCAAACTGAAAGGGAAGATGTGCCAGCAGATGATGAGTGATCTGCCGCCAGAACGCTCACAGCGTGCTAACCCATTTGAGTATACCACACTTGACCTCTTTGGCCCTTTCGAAATCAGGGATGCTGTCAAGAAAAGAACAGGAAAAAAAAGTCTGGGGCATAGTATTCTGTTGCATGGCATCAAGGGCAGTTCATGAGGACCTCGTCGACGACCAATCATCTGAAAGAATGGGACAGTGTGGGCATGGAACTTTCATCCGGCTGACGCACCTCATCGCAACGGGGCTGCGGAAGCTGCAGTTAAGCTCATAAAAAGGGCTCTCACTAGCCTTGGAGGGACAACAAGCTCACTCACCTGGGGTGAACTCCAAACCCTCTTCTACCAAGCAGCTAACCTCACCAATGAAAGGCCGATTGACGCCAGGGCACAAGAACAAGAAGACTCTATAGAGTATTTGACCCCCAACACTCTCCTTCTCGGGAGGACTAGGCAAGGAGGAGATACAAGAGGAATTGACTTGTGTACCCATCCCTGGCGCCGTCTAAGATCCATCCAGATTGGTGTGAATATGTTCTGGAAGAAGTGGAGTGAACTTGCCGGACCTAACCTATTTGTTCGGCCAAAGTGGCATTGGATCCAAAGGAATGTAGCAATCGGTGACATTGTTTGGATTGCCGATCAAAACGCACTGCGAGGGCAATTCCGGCTCGGACGGATCCAGGCCGTGTACCCTGACAAGAAAGGACTTGTGAGAGACGCAGACGTTAAGACTTGTGCAGGCCCCCCTGCCTCCATAATAGCTGGGCAACTTAAGAGGAACTCTCAGCAGCTGACGTCCGTCATCTTACGGAGAGACGTAAGGAGACTGGTAGTCCTCATCCCTGTGGAAGACCAGTGACTTCTAGACCTTGTCTCTGTGCCCACCAGTTCTAAAGGCACTTCCTAAATGCCCAAACCCCCAATTCTGAAGGCATTACCTCTCCTTTTCTCTCTCTCGTATCTATACTGCTTTTGCCAACACTTGCACCACCATTCACGAAGAATGAAGAGTACATACCTCATAAGGACCACACCTGGCAGAATACCACACATCTGTCAGTGGAGGTGTCTGAACAGTGAAAATGGCGTCCTACCCTTCATGGAAAAAAAATATATATATATATATACAAAAAAAATGTATATGGCAAAATATTATGTGATGTAATGTTTGTCTGTGACCGCCTTGAATCACATGATCAGTCGGTCAAGTGGGAGGTGTTGCGTTCACTACGTCACGGGTGTTCACCAGCAATGTAACACAGGTTAATAGGTGGGAGTTTCACTTGCCTGATTTGAAGGACAGGCCAGTCAAGAGTGGAAACGTAGACCAATAAAATCCCACCAGGTGTGTTAGATTCCGGTAATGAACGAGCACGGGCTATAAACGGGGACGAGCACTAGTTTGGCATGTTGTCTCGTCAGGAGAGATGCGCCACCGGTTTATAACCTGCTATTTGTGGACTAATCAACTGTTTGTGAAAATTAATCAAAGTAAATAAAAAACCCACAACGAGTTAAAACAACGTGTCCTCTCCTGACGCCCCGTTCGGTGGGGAGATTCTGAAAGAACCGAACAATGATTGCCGATGGTGACAAAGTAACTCCGCCCATCTAAATAAGACTTGAACCAATTAAGGACTGTCCCGGAGAGTCCTACCCAATTTTCCAGCCTGTCCAGAAGTGTTATATGATCTACTGTGTCAAATGCAGCACTGAGATCTAATAGTATGGCGTAACATTCGGGCCAAAACTCATGCGCGCGTAGTAACATACTCCACCCGTAAATTATGTAATTTCGCATAAAACAAAACATATGTCGCGTGAAATTTTAGTGGGGACATTATGTGACCAAAATACACCTTTATGAACTGGATGGGAATGGACATTGGAGGTAAATAAGGATAGAAATGTACAGACATGATATTGGGCTGTTTTGTGTGTGTTCTCTTTACTGATTAAATAAAAGGTTAATGAAATTGAACACCTTTTTTTTAGGGAGGTGATCATGTGACTGGATGTTTAAGAAAAAAGGTTTTCAAATAATATAGTAGGCTACTTTGATCTACAGATGTCCAAGAAATATGGATCAGTGTTCACAGTTCACCTTGGACCCAGGAAGGTGGTCGTTCTGTCGGGATACAAGACAGTCAAGGAAGCCCTGGTCAACCATGCAGAGGAATTTGGTGATAGGGGTGCCTTTCCACTACAAATGGAACTCAGTAAAGGACATGGTAACGTATTCACTACTACTAACTTGCATTCTTGACAATGGACATTCAGTCAGACATCTTTTGTTCTATATTTTTAAAGATGACATGACATGGTAACTGCTCTCCTGGCAAAGAAATTGACTGTGCAGACACAAAAAGCTACACTTATATTGTGCTCCTGTGTGACAAAAATATTCTCACATAGCTTTATGGATAGTTAGCAGATTTAGAAAAAAGTTGCTTCTTGGTCTGGCAAAATACTGATTCATTTATATATGTAATTCTACTAACACACTGGAATAATATTTTTAGACTATATATATATTTTTTTTAGGGATCCTATTTGGCAATGGAGATTCATGGAAAGAGATGAGACGCTTTGCCCTGACAAACCTTAGGGACTTTGGCATGGGCAAAAAGGGAAGCGAGGAGAAGATAATTGAGGAACTTTGTTACTTGATAGAAGTGTTTGAAGAACACAAGGGTGACAACATTTAAATATTTTACATCAAAAACACAGTCAATATAAATATGCAAATGTTTATATTTAGATTATGTGTCTTTTCATTACAGGTAAACCGTTTGACACAACCCAGCCGTTACATAATGCCGTCTCCAATATAATCTGCAGCATTGTTTATGGCAGCAGGTTTGAATACTCAGATCCCAAATTCAGACGCTCAGTGGAAAATGTTGGCGAGTCAATCCGACTTGGAGGATCTCTTTCTATGCAGGTATTATACAGAATTGTTGTTCTGAAATGAATGCAAGTAATACATGAAGAGAAATTAAAAATTTATTGTTGCTTTGCATTTTATTGTTTTGAAAACAGCTGTACAACATGTTCCCATGGTTGGGCTCATTGATGAAGTCCAAGAGGCGTGTAGCGAAAAATGATTATGACAACAAGCAGCATATTTGGGACCTGGTGAAAGGGCTCAAGGAAACTCTCAACCCTCAGATGTGTAGAGGATTCATTGACTCGTTCCTTGTCCGAAAACAGACCATAGAGGTATTCAAATTATGATAATGACATGTACCCAACGTAATAACTAGAAGGTCTCCTCGCACACATTAATGTGACCAGTGTCTGTTATTTATTTTTGTTTGTAAGGAATCAGGCCAGATGAACTATCATTACCATAATGAGAATCTGATACAAAGTGTTTCGAACCTGTTTGCTGCCGGGACTGACACAACAGCAACTACACTGCGTTGGGGTCTGAAGCTGATGGCCAAGTACCCCCATATACAAGGTCAGGTTTGAGAAAACACTTACACATGACAAACACACTTTGTACAGATTTAATGGGATGGGATTAATACTTACAACATGCTACTTGTTGTGGACATTAGCAGAAATGTATTTGTTTGATATAACCGAATATGATGTACAGTGAATGAAGTAATAACTTGATTCACTGTATAATGTGTACATTTGCCCACTGACAAATACATGACAACAGAAAAATCCAGAATAACGCATTTCAAATAAGTTCTAAGTTGTTACTTACTAGATCGGGTCCAAGAGGAGATAAGCAAGGTTATTGGTAGTCGTCAGCTTATGGCAGAAGACAGGAGGAACCTGCCATACACTGATGCAGTGACCCATGAGATCCAGAGGGTGGCCAACATTGTCCCTTTGGCCGTCCTTCACGTCACCAGCCAAGACATCACCTTCCAGGGATACTTCATCAAGAAGGGAACATATGTGATTCCCCTGCTGGCATCAGTCCTTAATGATGAGAGTGAATGGGAGACTCCTCACACATTTAACCCCGCCCACTTTCTGAATGACAAAGGTCAATTTGTCAAGAGAGATGCCTTCATGCCCTTCTCTGCAGGTGAGTGTAACTGCTGGTCATTTTAATATATACGTCCTTTAACAACTACCTGAATCAGCCTTCTATGGTGCTCATTTTCCCCAAACAGATTAAAGGATGGGATGTAACTATTGGTGACATAGCAATAATGAAACCAATATTCACTTTTGTCACCTATAGAACATTCATGTTTTATCTGTCTAAATAAAACATAGGTTACAGGTGTCACAAGTGAGGACAATTATCGGGTGTGTTTTAGTTGACAACGGTTTAATTCACTGTTTAGGTTGTTTTGATTATGCACACCAGGTTTAATTTGAGCAAATCAGCAGGTCTATTTAGTTCACTGGGTTTGGTTGCACGTTGCTTGACATTATTTAGGTTACGTTTTCATGTAGGTGAGTGTGATTTGTTATATACATATATTGCTGTAATTGACGCTTCTTACTCACTTGTTACGTGCGTGTTCATTTCAACCTGTGTATATGTTTTCGCTGTTCTTTGTTTGCCTGGTTTATTTTAAATTGAACAAACATAGAACACTAATCCCTGCATTTGGTTTCATTTTACACCACACCTAAGAGGATCATGACAACAAAATAATAATTTTAGATAGGGCCGGGAATTGATAAAAAAATTGGAGGTGAATGGCTAATCTCAGTTGCCTAGCATGTTTCCTGTCCGTTTGGATGAGGTAAAAAATGACGAAATGACGAAAATGACTGTATCTCAGTGAATAAACTAGAGACTTGAAACAAAGCCTGGCATGCTGAGACCTAGGAAAACACATATGAAGTGTTAAAAGTCTATTTGAAGATTCAGAGTCTGTGATATAAATTACCTAAGTCACAGAAAAATAAAAAAACGTATTCGTATTTTGAGTTTTATCTCATGCCAGATATTATGTGTTACATTATCCTAAATTAATTGAACATTTCCACAGAACTACAGACTGTTTTCTTTCAAATGCCCTTGATCAAATCTTCCTACATGTCAGTGAAATAGTTACAGACAACATCATATTTTGTAATGTACTCTACAAACCAGTAAAAAAGTAAACAAAATTAAAATGCGTAAAAACATTTATAGTGTTCTCATGTTGTCTTCCTCTTCCAGGTCGTAGGGCGTGTCCGGGGGAGAGTCTGGCCAGGATGGAGCTCTTCCTTTTATTTACTTCCCTTCTGCAGCGCTTTCATTTCTCTCCTCCTCCAGGGGTAACAGAAGATGATCTGGACCTCACACCAATGGTGGGATTCACCCTAAGTCCTCAAATCCACCAGCTGTGTGCTGTGAGTCGGGTCTGAGTCAAATGCTGAATACACACTAGACTCTTGACTCTAGACAATAACGACTACGCAGATAGTTATTGTTGCTAACTATGAACAAATCTAATGTCATTGGTTGTGGGCACTGTACTGATGATTTGCAGCAGTGGTGGCACTTGTTATCTGAACGTGCAGCCATCTAGTGAGGTGTTCAGTACATTTTTCAATGACTGTAAATGTATGCATTTTTTATACTGGGTTTGTAAAAATGTACTTAGTGATGTGAAAGTGACTCTAATAGGAAATAGATTTATAGCAGAAATAACGTTTTGACAAATGTTCATCCTCTTGAACAGTGTTGTGGAAAATATACATGACGGTTAAGAAGTTTAGGAATAGTGAGTTAAGCATATATTAGCATGTGATAAACTACGTGTTTCTGTGAGTCTTGGGGGCCAGAGAGGAAAGCACAAAACCCTGAGAAACAGGAATGTGATCTTCAGGGTGTTAGAGAGGCCAAGGCTAGAAACAGATGTCCTGAACACCTTATCTGTGATGAACTGTGTGGGTCTTTGTATGCCTCATCTTGTTTTCTGTTTTTATCTACCATGTGTCTGGCCTCCCTTGGCTTGAGAGCACTGACCTTCGAGTTTTATGACAGCTTTATGTGTTTTCCAGATTATACTGTATAGTTGGTGGAATCATCTAACAGCTTCATCCTGTTCTCCATCAAGTATTGTTTAAGTTTGTGTGGAAGTGTGTGCGTTATCAAACCCTATATATACTGCAATGTTCTTCATATTAGTTAGGAAATAACCTGCCACCGCATTGTTACCGTGAGCACGTGTGTTAAGGTTTTCCTCATCTATCAATTAAACTATTAGAGTTAACTTGAGAGATACTCTTGTCTGTTCTTATTTCGAGTCTGGATTCAGTGTGTATTTGCTTAATGTTATTTTAGAAATAAAGGTATAGTAACATTAATTACGTGGTATTAGAAATAATTCCATAACAGACAAGTTTGAACTGACTAAAAATGTTCTGCATGTATCCTCTCTGCCTGAAATGATCTATATCAAAAGCAATAGAAAACTAAATGTATAACTAAAACCTAATATTTGCATACAAGAACAAGTCTTGGCAACGGTCTTCCTTCATAGAACATCTATGTGACTAACGGTTAGAAAATCTGGTAAAATTAGACTGTGGTTTATGTCATCTTACAAATGTGATATATTTGTTAGTCAAATGTGCAGTGGAGCAGAGGAGAAAACACTTGTACATTAGACAATGAAATGAGTCCGGGGATGAGGTCATGATGAAACTGAAACACGCAAACACGGGATGAGGAACTGAGTTCTACTATTTTTTTTACTTTATTTTTTTAACTTTATTGTGTATTCACACACAAAACAAAGGAGAAAAATTTAAAGCATAGGCTTATGTCCTATTTCAGAAAGTCAATAACAGAACCCCATCTTCTTTCAAAAACTGGGGTTTTTTAATTGCAGTTGTGCTGTCAACTGTTCCATTAAATAAACTTGTCTTATCTTTTGTACCCATTGCGTAACAGTGGGTGGCTCAGGTTTTAACCAACAGATTGTTATCATTTTCCTTGCCGTCATTAATAGGAGATGGAGAAGAAATGCTTGGTCTTGAGAAAGATTGTCTAGAAAGATATCCAGTAAAAAGGTTTGGGAGTCAAAAGAGATGTTAATTTTTAGTAGATTTTCCAAAATGTCCTTCCAAAAGTTATGTATGATTGGACAGTCCCAAAAGATGTGAGCTTGATCACCAACCAATCCACAGTTTCTCCAACATTTGTCATTCATAGTACACTTGGTGAGGAAAGTCCTGAAAAATCAGATTTTTGTCTTCCAATCAAACTCCCTCCAAACCTGACTGCCCACACCCTTATGACAGTCAGAGCAAATGTCAACCCAAACATCGTCATCCAAGGTAACATTCAGCTCCAATTCCCATTGTTGTTTTATGTGTTGTGTATTATCTGACATGTCAATCAACATTTTTTTGTACATCAAGGACATTTGTTTTTTCATTACACCACCATTTTCAATCAACTTAATAAAATGCTTCTCTATACTTGTAGGCTCTCTTCTGTTAAGTTCCCAATCATTATGTTTTGTTACATAGCTCCTTATCTGAAAATACTTATATAAATCACTTGAGGGTAACTTGAATTTTGCTCTTAATTGGGCAAAGGTTTTAAATACATTTCCATTACACAGTTGATCCACTGCGAGGAGACCCCTCTCAGACTATCCCCGAAAGCCACTGCTGTCTGATAAGGATGGAAGGAACTCAATATTTCCATTAACAGTTATAGCTCGAGATAACGCAATCTTTCCCTTTAACTGCTTTTGGACCTTATTCCAAATCTTTAAAGTATGTTTGACCCATACATTTGTAATTTTTATTTTTTTCTGAAATTGCAGGTTGTAAAATGGGAGTTGAGAGAGAGAGACTCCCGACACAGAATACTCTTCCATAGAGACCCACTGTGACTCCGGATCACGAATGATCCATGCCACCATAGCTTTTATTTGGGCAGCCCAATAGTAGCATTTGAAATTTGGTAGATTTAAGCCCCCATTCTCCTTAGCAGACATTAAAATTTTAAGGCGCACTCTTGGTCTTTTGTTCTGCCAGATACATTTTGACATTAATTTATCTAGAAATTTGAAAGTAGATTGTGGTATAGCAACAGGAAGGTTTTGAAACAAAAATAATAATCTTGGAAGAATATTTATTCTTATACTTTCAATTCTACCCAGAAGGGAAAGCGGTAGTACATCCCATCTATTTAAATCAGTTCTGATTTCCTTTAACAATTTATCATAGTTAGATGAGAACAACTGAGTAGTCTTGGGGGTAAGAATTACTCCAAGATATCTAAACCCCTGCTTGGATTGTCTGAATGAGACAAGATTATCCAACTGCAGTGGCCAAGTCCCAACAATCATTAAGGCTTCGGATTTGTTTGTATTAATTTTATAACCTGATATCATACTATACTCCTTAAGACTGTGCAGCAAGGCTGGAACAGAAGTGATAGGGTTTTCCAGGAATAATAAAATATCATCAGCGAAAAGTGACAATTTATGCTGAACATTTGATTCATCTCTTATCCCCTGTATGAGGGGATTGGATCTAATCAATTCGGCTAACGGCTCTATACTCACGGCAAATAGTGAGGGTGACAGAACTTCACCCTGTCTAGTGCCGCGTCCCAGTTGAAAAAAATTGGAGCAGTGCCCATTGACCCTTACACCTGACTTTGGATTTTTATGAGGCTGATGGGCCGATAAGACGCGCACTGAGTAGGATCTTTACCATCTTTATGAATGAGACTAATAATCGCTTCGGACCATGACTGAGGAGGATCCCCCTCTGAAAGTGCATAATTATAAACTTTATCCAAAAGAGGCGTAAGCTCTTTTTCAAATATTCTATAATATTCACCTGGGAGGCCATCCACTCCTGGAGATTTGTTATTTTTAAGTTTTAAGATGCTGTTTTTTATTTCCTCTCTTGTAATTGGGCATGTCAATAGATCGGCTTCCTCCTCAGTCAATTTGGGAAGACATATTGAATCAAAAAAGTTCTCTGTTTTTCCCCATTATTTTGACAGCTCTCTTCCTTGTACAATTCTTGGTAGTAAGTGGCAAACGCCTTTGCCACATCCTTGGGTTGTGATAGCATTTCCCCAGAATTTGGACACCTAATTCTATGGACAACTCTGCTTGATTGTGCTTTTCGCAGCTGAAATGCTAACAGTCTGCTTGCCCTATTACCAAACTCATAATACTTTTGGTTTGTGAATCGAAGCTGCCCCTCTGCTTTATAAGTTAATAAGTCATTTAGTTTCTTCCTATTTTCTTTCAACATATTAAGTATGTCATTTTTTTGTAATGTTTGATATTCTTTCTCTAATTGTCTAATATCTACTAAGATGGCGCCGCGTATGGCAGCCACGGTCGGTCGGTGCTACGTTTTCTGTATTGTTTTGTTTTGTTTGTTTGGAAATTCGCTGTCCTGTAAAGTCTCTCTAACAAGGGAAGTACTTTTAAACATCAAGGAATCAACTCCTGCGGATTTACTCCCCACTTTTCTACTGCCAGCGGCCGAATTAGTGGGAATTCTAGTGAACGCCGGGCTCGGCTACGTGAATACAGCGAACAAGCGGAGGACCAGGGGGAAGAGAGCCGGCGTGCTTGTGCGACTACGCCGCCGCGGGACCCGAACGAAGCTGCCGTCCTTCTTCCTCTCCAATGTACGTTCACTGTGCAATAAAATGGACGAACTACAGCTGCTGATATCGAAAAACAGAGACTTTCTAACTGCCTCGGTACTTTGCTTCACGGAGTCATGGCTGGGTGATCTGTGTCACGACTCGTAGGGTGTAGTGCAGGAAGCCAGGTGCAGAGCCAGGTAATCCGTTTTAGAACAGGTTTTATTAATGACGAACATAAAACAAACCGTAAACGGCGAAAAGAGTATACTGTGACAGGAAATAAAAGTGCGCATATAGCGTCTTATACAAAAACGTTCAACATCAACAGTACATCTCCCAACACTCACCACTAATATCGATGTGACTTGTAACAATGCGAAGCAACGAGTACACTGCTCGCGACCCTCTTATATCCCAGATAAAGTGACAGATTACTAACAGCTGTGACCACGTGAAAGAGGAAGTAATCACAGCTAGTGAGTACAAAAACACGGAAGTGGATCACCGAAATGGAAGTGTAGCAACGCCACCACACCAATCGTGACAGTATCCCCCACTAAAAGGCTAGCTCCCCAGATAGCCGAACGGAAACACAAAAACAAAACAAGGGAGCAACAGGGAGAGAACCCACAGTCAAACCCAAAAGGGTCAGTCCCGGACCGCAGGTCCAGCCCTGAATAGGCCTCGGTGGCTGAGAGGCCGCCATCTAGTGCGGCTGAGAGGCCGCCATCTAGTGCGGCTGAGAGGCCGCCATCTTGTGCGGCTGAGAGGCCGCCATCTTGTGCGGCTGAGAGACCGCCATCTAGTGCGGCTGAGAGGCCGCCATCTTGTGCGGCTCAGAGTCCGCCGTCGTAGGCGACGTGGTGGCGGCGGCCATCGTGAGCGCCGTCTTGGCGGCGGCCATCGTGAGCGCCGTCGTGGCGGTGGCCATCGTGAGCGTAGTCGTGGCGGCGGCCATCGTGAGCGTAGTCGTGGCGGCGGCCATCGTGAGCGTAGTCGTGGCGGCGGCCATCGTGAGCGTAGTCGTGGCGGCGGCCATCGTGAGCGTAGTCGTGGCGGCGGCCATCGTGAGCGTAGTCGTGGCGACGGCCATCGTGAGCGTAGTCGTGGCGGCGGCCATCGTGAGCGTAGTCGTGGCGGCGGCCATCGTGAGCGTAGTCGTGGCAGCGGCCATCGTGAGCGTCGTCGTGGAGGCGGCCATCGTGAGCGTCGTCGTGGCGCGGCCTTCGTGGGCGGCGATGCGGCAGCCATTGTGGGCGGCGATGCGGCAGCCATTGTGGGCGGCGATGCAGCAGCCATTGTGGGCGGCGATGCGGCAGCCATTGTGGGCGGCGATGCGGCAGCCATTGTGGGCGGCGATGCGGCAGCCATTGTGGGCGCTGGCGTGACGGCAACAGCCATCTTGGGCGCTGGCGTGACGACGGCAGCCATCTTGAGCGCTGGCGTGACGGCAACAGCCATTTTGGGCGGTGGCGTGACGGCGGCAGCCATCTTGGGCGCTGGCGTGACGGCAACAGCCATCTTGGGCGCTGGCGGGACGGCGGCAGCCATCTTGGGCGCTGGCGTGACGACGGCAGCCATCTTGAGCGCTGGCGTGACGACGGCAGCCATCTTGAGCGCTGGCGTGACGGCAACAGCCATCTTGGGCGCTGGCGTGACGACGGCAGCCATCTTGAGCGCTGGCGTGACGGCCGCAGCCATCTTGGGCGCTGGCGTGACGGCCGCAGCCATCTTGGGCGCTGGCGTGACGGCAACAGCCATCTTGGGCGCTGGCGGGACGGCAACAGCCATCTTGGGCGCTGGCGGGACGGCGGCAGCCATCTTGAGCGCTGGCGTGACGGCAACAGCCATCTTGGGCGCTGGCGTGACGACGGCAGCCATCTTGAGCGCTGGCGTGACGGCCGCAGCCATCTTGGGCGCTGGCGTGACGGCAACAGCCATCTTGGGCGCTGGCGTGACGGCAACAGCCATCTTGGGCGCTGGCGTGGTGGCGACCATCTCGGGCGCAGGCGTGGTGGCGACCATCTCGGGCGCAGGCGTGGTGGCGACCATCTCGGGCGCAGGCGTGGTGGCGACCATCTCGGGCGCAGGCGTGGTGGCGACCATCTCGGGCGCAGGCGTGGTGGCGACCATCTCGGGCGCAGGCGTGGTGGCGACCATCTCGGGCGCAGGCGTGGTGGCGACCATCTCAGGCGCTGGCGTGGTGGCGACCATCTCGGGCGCAGGCGTGGTGGCGACCATCTCGGGCGCAGGCGTGGTGGCGACCATCTCGGGCGCAGGCGTGGTGGCGACCATCTCGGGCGCAGGCGTGGTGGCGACCATCCGGCCATCGTGAGCGGAGCGTGGCGGCGGCCATCGTGAGCGGAGCGGCGGCGGCCATCGTGAGCGTAGTCGTGGCGGCGGCCATCGTGAGCGGAGCGTGGCGGCGGCCATCGTGAGCGGAGCGTGGCGGCGGCCATCGTGAGCGTAGTCGTGGCGGCGGCCATCGTGAGCGCCGTCTTGGCGGCGGCCATCGTGAGCGTAGTCGTGGCGGCGGCCATCGTGAGCGGAGCGGCGGCGGCCATCGTGAGCGCCGTCTTGGCGGCGGCCATCGTGAGCGTAGTCGTGGCGGCGGCCATCGTGAGCGGAGCGGCGGCGGCCATCGTGAGCGGAGCGTGGCGGCGGCCATCGTGAGCGGAGCGGCGGCGGCCATCGTGAGCGCCGTCTTGGCGGCGGCCATCGTGAGCGCCGTCTTGGCGGCGGCCATCGTGAGCGGAGCGGCGGCGGCCATCGTGAGCGTAGTCGTGGCGGCGGCCATCGTGAGCGTAGTCGTGGCGGCGGCCATCGTGAGCGTAGTCGTGGCGGCGGCCATCGTGAGCGTAGTCGTGGCGGCGGCCATCGTGGCGTAGTCGTGGCGGCGGCCATCGTGAGCGTAGTCGTGGCGGCGGCCATCGTGAGCGCCGTCTTGGCGGCGGCCATCGTGGCGTAGTCGTGGCGGCGGCCATCGTGAGCGGAGCGGCGGCGGCCATCGTGAGCGGAGCGGCGGCGGCCATCGTGGCGTAGTCGTGGCGGCGGCCATCGTGAGCGTAGTCGTGGCGGCGGCCATCGTGAGCGTAGTCGTGGCGGCGGCCATCGTGAGCGTAGTCGTGGCGGCGGCCATCGTGAGCGTAGTCGTGGCGGCGGCCATCGTGAGCGCCGTCTTGGCGGCGGCCATCGTGGCGTAGTCGTGGCGGCGGCCATCGTGAGCGGAGCGGCGGCGGCCATCGTGAGCGGAGCGGCGGCGGCCATCGTGGCGTAGTCGTGGCGGCGGCCATCGTGGCGTAGTCGTGGCGGCGGCCATCGTGAGCGGAGCGGCGGCGGCCATCGTGAGCGTAGTCGTGGCGGCGGCCATCGTGAGCGCCGTCTTGGCGGCGGCCATCGTGAGCGTAGTCGTGGCGGCGGCCATCGTGAGCGTAGTCGTGGCGGCGGCCATCGTGAGCGGAGCGGCGGCGGCCATCGTGAGCGCCGTCTTGGCGGCGGCCATCGTGAGCGGAGCGGCGGCGGCCATCGTGAGCGGAGCGGCGGCGGCCATCGTGAGCGGAGCGGCGGCGGCCATCGTGAGCGTAGTCGTGGCGGCGGCCATCGTGAGCGTAGTCGTGGCGGCGGCCATCGTGAGCGGAGCGTGGCGGCGGCCATCGTGAGCGCCGTCTTGGCGGCGGCCATCGTGAGCGTAGTCGTGGCGGCGGCCATCGTGAGCGTAGTCGTGGCGGCGGCCATCGTGAGCGGAGCGGCGGCGGCCATCGTGAGCGCCGTCTTGGCGGCGGCCATCGTGAGCGCCGTCTTGGCGGCGGCCATCGTGAGCGCCGTCTTGGCGGCGGCCATCGTGAGCGGAGCGTGGCGGCGGCCATCGTGAGCGCCGTCTTGGCGGCGGCCATCGTGAGCGGAGCGGCGGCGGCCATCGTGAGCGGAGCGTGGCGGCGGCCATCGTGGCGTAGTCGTGGCGGCGGCCATCGTGAGCGCCGTCTTGGCGGCGGCCATCGTGAGCGTAGTCGTGGCGGCGGCCATCGTGAGCGTAGTCGTGGCGGCGGCCATCGTGGCGTAGTCGTGGCGGCGGCCATCGTGAGCGCCGTCTTGGCGGCGGCCATCGTGAGCGCCGTCTTGGCGGCGGCCATCGTGAGCGTAGCGTGGCGGCGGCCATCGTGAGCGCCGTCTTGGCGGCGGCCATCGTGAGCGCCGTCTTGGCGGCGGCCATCGTGAGCGTAGTCGTGGCGGCGGCCATCGTGAGCGGAGCGTGGCGGCGGCCATCGTGAGCGTAGTCGTGGCGGCGGCCATCGTGAGCGGAGCGGCGGCGGCCATCGTGAGCGCCGTCTTGGCGGCGGCCATCGTGGCGTAGTCGTGGCGGCGGCCATCGTGAGCGTAGTCGTGGCGGCGGCCATCGTGGCGTAGTCGTGGCGGCGGCCATCGTGAGCGTAGTCGTGGCGGCGGCCATCGTGAGCGTAGTCGTGGCGGCGGCCATCGTGAGCGGAGCGGCGGCGGCCATCGTGAGCGTAGTCGTGGCGGCGGCCATCGTGAGCGCCGTCTTGGCGGCGGCCATCGTGAGCGGAGCGTGGCGGCGGCCATCGTGAGCGGAGCGTGGCGGCGGCCATCGTGGCGTAGTCGTGGCGGCGGCCATCGTGAGCGCCGTCTTGGCGGCGGCCATCGTGGCGTAGTCGTGGCGGCGGCCATCGTGGCGTAGTCGTGGCGGCGGCCATCGTGAGCGTAGTCGTGGCGGCGGCCATCGTGAGCGTAGTCGTGGCGGCGGCCATCGTGAGCGGAGCGGCGGCGGCCATCGTGAGCGGAGCGTGGCGGCGGCCATCGTGGCGTAGTGCCTAAGACTATGATGGTCCACTTCTACTCAGCCATCAATGAGTCCATCCTCACCTCATCCATCACCATCTGGTACCCTGCTGCTACAGCAAGAGCAGACTGCAGCGTATTATCCGCTCAGCTGAAAAGGTGATAGGCTGCAGTCTGTCTAGCCTCGAGGATCTGCACACCTCGAGGGCTCTGAGGCGAGCTAGGAAGATTGTGGCAGACCCCTCTCACCCCGGACACTCTCTGTTCAATCCACTCCCCTCCGGCAGAAGGCTTCGGTCCATCAGGACCAAAACCTCACGGCACAAGAACAGTTTCTTCCCATGTGCTACTGGCCTCCTCAACAAGGCCAGGGGTGCACACAAGCCTTGAACTATGACCCATCTCACTTAAGCCTCGAACTCTGACCCACTCCTTTTGCACATTGCCTGATTTGCACTACATTTTTTGCTCTATTGCACTGTTGTTTTTTGGTATCTTATTGTTATTTTTTTGTACATAATATCCCTCTACCCCCTCATCCCTTTAGTTTAATTTATATTGTTCTATTCTTATGTTGCATGTAAGCACCTTCCTGCCACAGTAAATTCCTTGTCTGTTCACACATTCAATGGCGAATAAACACTTTTCTGATTCTGATTCTAATTTTGTTTTCCAATCCTAATTGTTCTGCAAGCCTCTCTCTTTTTAGTCTTGATGAAATCGCAATAATGTTTCCTCTCAGGACACATTTGGCTCCCTCCCATAATACTGATGGACTTACAGTCTCATTGTCATTAAATTGAATATACTCTAATAACACTTTCCTAATTTGTTGTTGAATCACTTCATTATTTACAATAGATACATTTGCTCCCCAGTACTTAAAATTATTATTTGGACTCAGCTTTAACGTCAAAGATACTGGGGCGTGATCTGAAATGGTAATTGCTTCAATATTACACTGGGTCACTCTATAGAAATCTACACCATTCATCAAAAACATATCTAATCTTGAGTGACTACAGTGAACGTTTGAGAAAAAAGTAAAATATTTTTCCTTGGGATGTAGGCGACGCCAAACATCTATCAAACCCAACTGGTCCATTAGTGCACAAAGAGTTAAAGACTTCCTGGTCCTTGGACCAAAGTCAGCAGGGAGCCTATCTACTGATGCTCTCAGAACACAGTTAAAATCTCCTCCTATAAGAATAATCCCTTCAGCTTTGTCTGCTATCAATGATGCAATATTTTTAAAGAAAATAGGACAGTCCTCATTTGGAGCATATACATTTACTAAAGTCATTTTAATGCCCCCTATACATCCAATCACCATCAGAAATCTCCTCTCCTTGTCACTAAACAATTTCTCGTGGCAAAAATACACTGACTTGTTAAAAAGAATAGCAACTCCTCTTTTCCTCCCACTTTGATGTGAGGAGCTATATTGCTGGTCTACCCACTCTCTCCTCAGCTTCATGTGCTCCTTATCTGAGAGATGCGTTTCCTGTAGCATTGCTATGGCACAGTTAAGTTTTTTCAAATGATTCAGCACTTTTTTCCTTTTAATTGGACTACCTAAGCCTTTAACATTATAAGTAACACATATTAGATTATCCATCTGTTATTGTGTTGTATATTCAATTACTATAACCCTTTCTTGAATCTCACATAAATCTCCATAAAAATAATAATTATTGAAAATAACAGTATAATGGCCCATTAACAGTCTCAGGACAAAAAGAACATTTGCTCATGAACACATAACTAACGAATAGAACAATGTAGGCTTCCACATACCCGACTGAATCAAATATAAATAATGACCCAGTCCCCGGTGTGTCTTGGACGGAGGTTGGTGACTGGTCCTCTGCGGGGAAAAACACGCAGTGTGCGGTATCGCTGTCGCTCCCAGAGGGCTCGTTTGCGACTTAGCTGTGGATAGGTGGTCCTCCACTTAGTAGTACTCACGTCTCGTCCATATTGGAAATCTTAAATTTTCCTCTCCTAACTATACTGGATTAATTGGATAGATGAACTCGGCGACGATATAAACTAGTTATCAGTGTTAAAAAAGGCTGGCTGAGGGGCTGCTTCGGGGTTCTTTGGCTTGGCAGTGAGCGCCCTGTGTGCTCTTTCAATGACGATGTTAAGCTCGGGAGGGAGTCGAAGAACAGATTGTAGCAAATCATGTACAAAAAGCTTGACATCTCCTCCCTCGCTCCCTTCAGCCACATCAGCCAGCAATTCTCAGATTGTTTCGCCTTAGACGATTTTGCATATCTTCACATCGTGCATTCAAATCCATTTCTGGGTGCAGTAAATAACGAAGGGCCCGCCCATGGCGCCTCGCCGTGTCGTCATTAGCACCAATACGGTCCTCCGCCTCTGTGGTTCTCTTTTGCAGCTCAGTAAGTTCTCCTTTCAGATCAGCGAAGGACGTTTCCAGCCGTGTTAAAGAGAGTTGGGTTTGAGTGTGCCCATCTTGGTTGTTCTTCTTCATTTTCTCGAGCTCAGCAAGTATTTTTGACTCGGAGTCCCGCATACTAGCATCCGATTGCGCACTCTGCGCTTGTAGCAGAGTTAGCTCCTTCAAGTTTTCGCCTTTTTCCTTAGCTGAGTCCTGTTTAGATTGTCCTCTGCCTCTAGTTGTCGACATGTCAAATTTGTTAAGAATCGCCGAGTTTTATGCTGGTTTTGTTAGGAAAATATTAAAATTTTGGACGGAGCGAGTCTCTCAGTCTGCTGTCAACATGGCGTCACCGGAAGTCCTCTGAGTTTTACTATTTATCGTGACAAATTTTGAGCCAGTAATCAATCTGCTGACGCTCCGGATCCATAACTAATTGAAAGGTCAGTTATATACTTTAATCAGCACAACGCTTTTCAGCTGTCCTAACTTAATTGCAAACAGGTGTTCTAATGATCATTTAGCCTTTTAAAATGATAAACATGGATTAACAAACACAACATGCTGATAAATGGCCTCTGTACCCCTATGTAAATGTTCCACAATTACAACATTAACAATATCTACACTTTATTTCCCATATATTGTATGTTATTTCAATGAGCAGAAAATGCTTTTCTTTAAAAAACAAAGAGATTCCTTGATCTCAAACGTTGTTGCGTCTTGTTCTAATGCACAGTCAACCTTTAGTGCTAGCCCTGAGTATTATGATTTGGCTAAACCCTTTGACTCCAACCCTCCCATGCTGATTTACAGACTCCACGCAGGGTTCTCAGAGGTCTCGAGAATCATACAAGATAGCTATATGTTCTACCTGAAACCTGTGAGACACGGCATCCAATACACAAACAAAATGAAATGTACACAGATCTAAATATTTTGTTAAATGCTTTCATAATTAATGAAAAACAATATTATCCCATCACACAATTCATTACTACCTAAACATTTTCCCAAATTGTCTTGAACTGGCAGTGGGCCGTGTCACAACATCGTTCCTGATTGGAGTCCACTATTTCTACACTATTTATCCAAGTACTGAATGCAGGGGTGCCAATATTAAATAATATATATGTTGGGACAGACATTTCTCCAAGTACTGAATGCAGGGGTGCCAATATTAAATAATTTATATGTTGGGACAAACATGTCTCCAAGTATATATCGTTTAATGCAGGGGGTGCCAATATTAAATAATATATATGTTGGGACAAACATTTTTCCAAGTACTGAATGCAGGGGTGCCAATATTAAATGATATATACGTTGGGACAAACATTTCTCCAAGTACTGAATGCAGGGGTGCCAATATAAAATAATATATATGTTGGGACAAACATTTCTCCAAGTACTGAATGCAGGGGTGCCAATATTAAATGATATATATGTTGGGTCAAACATTTCTCCAAGTACTGAATGCAGGGGTGCCAATATTAAATGATATATACGTTGGGACAAACATTTCACCAAGTACTGAATGCAGGGGGCCAATATTAAATGATATATACGTTGGGACAAACATTTCTACCAAGTACTGAATGCCGGGGTGCCAATATTAAAAAATATATATTTGTTGGGACAAACATTTCTCCAAGTACTGAATGCAGGGGTGCCAATATTAAATGATATATACGTTGGGACAAACATTTCTACCAAGTACTGAATGCAGGGTTGCCAATATTAAATGATATATATGTTGGGACAAACAATCGTTGTCAATTAAATTTTCTGTCACATTTTGAGTGGAAGATTGAGCTGAGAATTTCTTTGTCACTTTTTACCACGACTTCCAAAAACTACAGAAGATATCTTTTTTTTTGGATGAGAAAGGTACATTTGTCAAGTGAGATGCCCTCTTACCATTCTCTGCTGGTGAGTTCAACTGCTGTTTGCTTGCTTTATTGATACGTCACCTAGCAACCATAACGGTCCCGCCTGCAACACCTGATGGGTACCTCGCTCCCGCAGTTGTTGTCGACCGCAGATGGGGGTTTTACGTACTCAAACTTGTTCTAAGGGCTGAAAAGAAAATGATTGGTTTACAGATTCAACCAATGAAATTAAAATAGAGGCGGGATTAAGGCGTTTGGAAATTTGGAGGGAAGGATCTTACAGACGACCATAGATATATACACTAGATATCGCATTCGTGTTCTAAGCATACGTCAAAACCGCCGCCATCTTACCTCGGGGTTCTCTCAAAACTTTTCTATCTCCAGCCTACACCGGATGGACTATGCCGGACTTTTGTGCTGCCTTTGGGTGTTCCAATAAAAAAACAAAACAAGGGATAACATTTCACAGCTGAGAATGATTTTATGATATTGAATACTATTTCTGGTAACAAAATTACATTATATTTCATGTTTCAGTCCTTGGTCGACAACCGCATGTAATGTAAACTTAGCCAATCCATGCAAGTTAGTTAGTTACAGTACACATGCTAGTGATAGTTAGTTTCAGCCAGTTAGAAAAACCAACAATGAACAGAATATATTTATATATATTCAATTGAGAATGTGTTCTCTACGTGCACACCTGGTTAAATAATAAAAATAAAGATTGATGAATTTCCAGATCATAGCTGCATTCTCTCATTACAGATGTTTTTACATATTTTTCTTTGCTACAGTAAGTATCGTCTTTGTGGATAATCATAGATGTATTGGTGATATATATAATGTATATATATATATATATATATGGTGATATATAGATGTCGTGTATCTATGGCGGATAATAAGGATCAGGAATCGGAGTCATGGAAAAGTCTCAGCTGACAGTCCTATAAGGATGTCACCAGTTAGCTTTGTAGATGATAAGAACAGCCTCAAAGTTAGTTTTTTTCCACACACCTTACTATCCTCAAACTGCTTCAATTTATCTCCTACTTCAACTCTTCAATAGAACAATAAAAAATATAAAAGTGACCAAAATACGACAGCGATATGAATATGGAGTACTCCTGCCCTGAGAGCAGCGCATTATACACACAAAATAAGACAGCAATACGAAAATGGAGTAACGTTACTCCTGCCCTGAGAGCAGCGCATTATACACAAAAAAAGACAGCAATATGAATATGGAATACTCCTGCCCTGAGAGCAGTGCATTATACACTAAAAATACAACAGCGATATAAATATGGAGTACTCCTGCCCTGAGAGCAGCGCATTATACACAAAAAATAAGACAGCAATACGAAAATGGAGTAACGTTACTCCTGCCCTGAGAGCAGCGCATTATACACTAAAAATACGACAGCAATACGAATATGGAGTACTCCTGCCCTGAGAGCAGCGCATTATACACTAAAAATACGACAGCAAAATGAATATGGAGTACTCCTGCCCTGAGAGCAGCGCATTTTACACAAAAAATAAGACAGCAATACGAATATGGAGTAAAGTTACTCGTGCCCTGAGAGCAGCGCATTATACACTAAAAATAAGACAGCGAAATGAATATGGAGTACTCCAGCCCTGAGAGCAGCGCATTATACACTAAAAATACGACAGCGATATGAATATGGAGTAACGTTACTCCTGCCCTGAGAGCAGCGCATTATACACTAAAAATACGACAGCGATATGAATATGGAGTACTCCTGCCCTGAGAGCAGCGCATTATACACAAAAAATAAGACAGCAATACGAATATGGAGTACTCCTGCCCTGAGAGCAGCGCATTATACACTAAAAATTAGGGGTGCACCGATTGGGAAATTCTGGACCGATACCGATACCGATGTTTAACATAACAATTTGGCCGATGGCCGATGTTTTTTATTTTTGTTATTTATTCCTTCTTTTGTGCCACGGAAACATACAAGTCTTTCGGCTCTTGTACTTTATTGACGGTCCCTAACTATAAGCACACGGAGGTTTCTGTCCGCCGATCACCCGGGTGTACTAACGCGGATTTGCCGGTTTAGAGACGGATCCGGCTCCGAGTCACCTGTAGTCTGGGTCCCGGAGGTGACTAACGGGGATTTGCCGGTTTAGAAACGGATCTGGCACGGAGTCACCTGCTGTCTGGGGTTGCTGCTTGCGGGAAAACCGGAACCGATCTCGGGCTCGGAATATCCGTTGAATATCCAATATCGAATATCCAACCAACTTTACCTCGGTCTGAGATGAAGCAAATATATGTGTGCGGGAATCTCGCACTATAAAAAGTAACCTTGCGGGAATGGTTTAAATTATGCGCAATCCCGCACCGAAATTCAAGACCTGATATAAACAAGCCAATCTACTTGCCCGAAGCTGATGCTTCTGATGAGCTAACTTCTCTCGTCAATTGTTCAAATGGGGAGAGGAGTGTTATAAAGTTTTCAATTAATTGCCACTGGTGCGCACTGAGAGTGGCCGGGAGGTCGTAGTCTGCAGCATATGTAGCAAGTGCGCGCTTTTGTTCCAGCAAGCTCTCCAAAAAAAGTTTCTCCTGAGCACAGCGTTCATGACACATATAAACATCGGCAAATGTCATTTTTATTTCCCGATGGCCGATGGCAGTTAACGAGGCAAATATCGGCCGATACGATGTTCAGCCGATGCATCGGTGCATCCCTACTAAAAATACGACAGCAATACGAATATGGAGTACTCCTGCGCTGAGAGCAGCGCATTATACAATAAAAATAAGACAGCAATACGAATATGGAGTAATGTTACTCCTGCCCTGAGAGCAGCGCATTATAGACTAAAAATACGACAGCAATACGAATATGGAGTACTCCTGCCCAGAGAGCAGTGCATTATACACTAAAAATAAGACAACGATATGAATATGAAGTACTCCTGCCATGAGAGCAGCGCATTATACACTAAAAATACGACAGCGATATGAATATAGAGTACTCCTGCCCTGAGAGCAGCGCATTATACACAAAAAATACGAGAGCAATATGAATATGGAGTACTCCTGCCCTGAGAGCAGCACATTATACACAAAAAAAAGACAGCAATACGAATATGGAGTAACGTTACGCCTGCCCTGAGAGCAACGAATTGTACACTAAAAATAAGACAGCAATATGAATATGGAGAACTCCTGCCCTGAGAGCAGCGCATTATACACTAAAAATAAGATAGCAATATGAATATGGAGTAACGTTTCTCCTGCCCTGAGAGCAGCGCATTATACACAAAAAATACGACAGCAATATGAATATGGAGTACTCCTGCCCTGAGAGCAGCGCATTATACACTAAAAATAAGATAGCAATATGAATATGGAGTAACGTTACTCCTGCCCTGAGAGCAGCGCATTATACACTAAAAATACGACAGCAATACAAATATGGAGTACTCCTGCCGTGAGAGCAGCGCATTATACACAAAAAATAAGACAGCGATACGAATATGGAGTAACGTTACTCCAGCCCTGAGAGCAGCGCATTGTACATTAAAAATACGACAGCGATATGAATATGTCCCTGAGAGCAGCGCATTATACACTAAAAATAAGACAGCAATACGAATATGGAGTAATGTTACTACTGCCCTGAGAGCAGCGCATTATACACTAAAAATAAGATAGCAATATGAATATGGAGTAACGTTACTCCTGCCCTGAGAGCAGCGCATTATACACTAAAAATACGACAGCAATATGAATATGGAGTACTCCTGCCCTGAGAGCAGCACATTATATACAAAAAATAAAACAGCAATACGAATATGGAGTAACGTTACTCCTGCCCTGAGAGCAGCGAATTATACACAAAAAATACGACAGCAATAAGAATATGAAGTACTCCTGCCATGAGAGCAGCGCGTTATACACAAAGAATACGACAGCAATATGAATATGGAGTACTCCTGCCCTGAGAGCAGCGCATTATACACTAAAAATACGACAGCGATATGAATATGGAGTACTCCTGCCCTGAGAGCAGCGCATTATACACTAAAAATAAGACGGCAATACGAATATGGAGTATGTTTTCCCTGGGTATTGTTTTAATATGTTTCTTGGTTATGAGGGTTTCACTATTAATCTACAACAAAAACTGTCCAATGCTGTGACTGAAATTGGAAAAAAAGGATTAAAAAAAAACATAGGCTTGGTAATACAATTCTATCAGCTTCTCAAAATACGCATGCGCTGTAGCCTTAAAAATTAATGGTGCCTAAGTCCGACGAGCGTCTGAGAAAGACCGACCAATTACGAGCGTCCTATAATTCAAGACGTAAACGACGAGTGTAAAAATGACATTACACTTGAAGTAAGCGAGTGCAAAAAACATGTAGATACACTTAAACAGATCAAGTGAAAATTATTACACTCGTTTTGAACGTCTTATTAGACAACGTGCGTTGTAGAACAGGCGTTGTGATCGCGTGAAATGCACTTTTGACACTCGCTTTGGACGGCATGAGGAGAACGCACGTCTAATAACAGGCGATCTCAGCGCTTGTATTTCACAAATTTACACTTGATTTGAACGTTATCAGCCACAACAAACGCTCGAAGTGTGTCACGTTTTGAGCCACTTTGCCTTCCATACGTCGTAGCATTGGGAAAGCGTTAACGTTATGCTAATTCTACGTTAGCTGCTTTGGTGTGGTTGACTGAAGCAGGCATCAAATGCATCCGATATAAACGATGCATTAGTTTGGTGCATTTTAAATGTTCCCCAATTATCTTAGCACAATTCAGAGGCTGTTTATCTGTGAATTTCGAATTTCAGTCAATAACACGTCGTCGTCTGTAAGATCCTTCCCTCCAAATTTCCAAACGCCTTAATCCCGCCTCTACTTTAATTTCATTGGTTGAATCTGTAAACCAATCATTTTCTTTTCTGCCCTTAGAACAAGTTTGAGTAAGTAAAACTCCCATCTGCTTATCGACCACCTGTGGTCCTGTCGCCCTCTGCTGGCATCCATTGATCCCAGCAGCCTACATTATTCGACCCGTCATCAGACTCATTACAGTCACCTGTGTTGGCACTTACCTGTTGCGTGTTGTCTGGATTAGTATGTGACTGTAGCTCTGTCGTTTTGGTTCTGCCTGTTGTTGCTTATTGTTATGTGGACTGAGGTTCCTGTGAGCCTGGGACAAATACTTTTCACACACTGAATTGTAGTATGGACTATGATACTATAATACTAATATACACAGTAAATCCCTCATGACCATGCTAGCACTGCAAACTAGTAAATGATCTGATGTTGGTCTGGCAGAATTGTGTAATGTTTTTCTGAATACCAGCCCCTCTCATTTCTCTTCCCCTATATAAGGGAAGTGAGAGCAGGAGCCAGTTATTATTACTGTGGTGTGTGCCAGAGCTACAGGTTAATGATGCAGCCTATGGAAGGTCTCCTCCAGGCTCCCAGCAGCACAGTAACTCTCCTGGGGGCTGGGCTGGTTCTACTGGTTCTCTACATCTACGTCTCTGGTTCCAGTTCTGAGCAACAGGGGAAGGAGCCTCCAGGACCCAGACCACTACCACTGCTTGGTAACTTGTTCCAGCTGGATTTAAAGAGGCTGGGCGACACTCTTTTTGAGGTCAGGTATTTTTAAGTGAAAGGCGTTCCATCGTTAACTATTCAATTTTAAATTATTTATTTTACTAACACACTTGTAAGTCAAACATTGAATGAATAATATAAATATAAAAAATAAGTCATACATTAATCATCCAAGCCCATTTTACTGGGCCATAAAGTTTTCTTCACTAACTTAAGAAGTTACTTGTTATTTTGAGTCCCAAATTCCATCTGTCGATGTTCAACAGATAGCCAAGTAAGTAAACAATAACAGTAGACTGGGCTATAGAATACTAAATTAATACAAATATGTAAGGTGCAATATTTGTCTAGTTCTGTCTGTGTGGGGGCGGGGGGCAGCTGTAGTAATTTTGGTTCCGAGGGCATGTTTCTGAGACCGAAAGACAGTTCAAATATTGGTAATAATCAATACCAGTTGATAATCTGTAACGAATCCCAATTTCGCAAAGGGGGGCTATCTGGTCGATAAGACGTCAGTGGTGCGCCACACCACATCCTAGACCAGATAATGCAACCCGTAAATACAATGTGCGGGCCCATATCAAGGGCCACACTAAAGGGCACCAGGGAATGCCAGGAGCCCACAGGTCTTGTGTAGCCTATCTGTATTAAGCATCAAGGATAATATCAGAATTTGGACTAGGTTTAGGTTCGGTTCTTGTAGTGAATTGGCTGCGACCACTGTTTGATATTAAAACAGTATCAAAACATTTATTTTACAGTCAGACATCCCACGTACAAAAAATTACAACGACAATGAGAAATTGAATTCAAACAGTCAATTTAAGAAAATGCGTCAGTCTAGTCAATTGTCTCAGTTCTTGTGTGTTTTGTTCATCTGAAAGGCCTTGTTGAAACTACTACCCAGGCAGTGTGTAATAGTGTGGAGATCTTGTGTATCTTATCTGTCCTTAAGCGTATGGTCCTTGGTGGCTGCTTGCTGGATGCAGTGTGCCTTCGTTGGGTTGCTGGCTCGCCATTGAATGTTTTCTTCTGTTCTCTTTCTCTCTTTCTCACAGTGGTAGAATGTTCACATTCACATAACAAAAAAAAACTATCTACATACAGCAAATGCAAAAATAGCTAATTAATAGCTATACACAGGGTTATTACTAACACATCAAAAATCACTGTAATCTATTAAGCATATTATTAAAATCATATAGTCCCAAGTAGGAAAGCATAAGAAGTTGCATTTTCTTTACAATTGCTCCAAACCAAAAACTGACTCGTTTGCTGAACGTGAATACTTGAATCTACATGTATTTAACAAGATGGGGTTACAATTTGCAAAAGTACATTTATCAAAGAAAAATGTATCAATTATCTCCGACAGTTTTTTTATTACCAAAGGGCATAACATAAAATATCAAGATAACATAAAAATGCACATATAGTGTAGAATTATTATAATAGTTTATATTTGTCTTTCCTTTATAGCCTAGTCAACCTAAGATAGCATGCTAGCAAATAGTTTTCCTTCTGTTGTACTTACCAGAGTTTCTAAAACTATCTGAAGAAAATGGTATGGCATTTCAATTCGATTACTCGGCCTACTCTTAACTTTTAATGGCTAATATCAACATTTAAATACTTTTTCTAACGCCTGTAACGTGGTCAATTTTGATACATCTAATTTACTCAGTCTTCAACTAACAATGTCATTGAAAAGAGGACAAGGACGGTGATCTTCTTTGGTTACGCAATATGGGGTGACTTCGCTAACAACACGAAACATCGCCATCTAGAGGGATGGAAGAACATAATAATTGCAATAGTTTAGCCCTGTGCAGCTTAGTTGGGCTACACTTGCAATAATAACAATGTATCATGGATTAGATTTTGAAATTAGAAGATGCTACCAGTGCTAATACATCTTGCTTTTTCACTAAATGTCTTGTTCAACAGATTTCTAAGAAGTATGGCTCTGTGTTCACCGTTCACATCGGACCAAAAAAGGTGGTTGTTCTCGCAGGATACAAGACGGTCAAGGAAGCCCTGGTCAACCATGCAGAGGAGTTTGGGGAACGAGGGATTGTTCATGTGTTTAAAGAACTCCAGCAAGGACATGGTAATGTGAAGTAACTTACCAGTGCTTTCTCCCACTGCTTTGCTTTCCTGCAGATGGAAAGTTTAATAGGCAATTATTTGCAGTAATATTGTGACAAAACCAACATTATAGATTGTGAAAATGTGCTCTTAATTTTATAAACCATTTGGCTTTTTAACACCCTTCTCACACAAAAATAACTTTCTCTGAAGAGCACGACAACACACAGGAGAGCTGACTGAATTCCAACCCAACTGTCAATCAACCCAACTGTCGCCCGACCCAACTGTCGCCCAACCAGTTGTCATTCAACTGCTACACTATAACAACATTGTTTTACTTTACCTTTTTTTAAGGTATTTCATTTGCCAATGGAGATTCATGGAAAGAGATGAGACGCTTTGCCCTGACAAACCTCAGGGACTTTGGCATGGGCAAAAAGGGAAGTGAGGAGAAGACCATTGAGGAGGTTCGCTACCTGACAGAAGTGTTTGAAGAACACAAGGGTGAACATTTAAAATTCCCATGTCAACAAAGCAATTAAAACAATTGCACTTTTTCCTTCTCATTATATCTAATTTATTTTCATCACAGGTAAAGCATTTGACCCAACCCAGCCAATACATTATGCCATTGCCAACATCATCTGCAGCATTGTCTATGGCAGCAGGTTTGACTACTTAGATCCTCGGTTCCGACACTCAGTGGATCGCGTCAATGATAGCCTCCGTCTTGGAGGTTGTGCTTCTATAGAGGTATTGAACTGTGCTTTTTTCATGGTGAATTGTGGACAACTCATACTGCACTGAATCAGAGATTAATAATAACCAGAGAATAGTACAATACTTATACAACATTTTGTTCATTTGCTTGATTCATCAGTAGACATTATTAAAAAATAAATAATCGCGATTATTGGCACCACTGGAATTTAATATAAACCTGAGGGAATTTCGATATTCCTAGGAAGCCATTTTCTGCTCATCTTCGCCAGGGCGGACAATAATAAGCAGGGCTTTTTTCTATTCATGTGCAAATAGTTGTACAACATCTTTCCGTGGCTCGGACGATTACTTGAGTCCAAGAGGCGCATTTTTAAAAATGATTATGACAACAAGAAGGAGATCTGCGATCTGGTGAGCGGGCTGAAGGAGACTCTCAACCCTCAGATGTGTCGAGGCTTCGTGGACTCATTCCTGGTCCGAAAGATGAGCTTGGAGGTATTACAGCTAAAAATGTTTGGTTTGTTGGAATTTCTAACTTACACACACAGTATTTACACACATTCTTAATTAAGTCATAGTTGTTGTGTGTCATAGGAATCAGGCAATTCGAACTCTCATTACCACATTGAGAATCTGATACAAACCGTCGGTAACCTGTTTGCTGCCGGGACTGACACCACAGCAACTACCATACGTTGGGGTCTAATGTTTATAGCCAAGTACCCCGATATACAAGGTCAGTACTGATAAACACACATTCCAGGCACACTCGCATAACAAACAGGGCTGGACCTCGTACAGACTTTGCAAAACTGTAGTGATGCAGACAATCATTACAGAACTTGGTGTAAGCATTGTCCAATTCTCCCACACTGACCTCCGGTCTCTGAATAGTAGCCAAAGCAAAGGGCAATGTCACTTTTTCAATCTGCCGTTCAACGCTTAGCACTGTGTCACTAAGTCTGCATCTAGTTATCTAACAACTAACGACATTCCAGTTGTTTAGAGATGAAGAGAGGACAGGTGAAGCATGTCGGTTAAACCAGGTCACAAGAAAACAGATAAGCAGTAACATGGCAAAATATATCTTCAGTTTGATTTCTAGAACATTCTAATTATAATTTTATGATACCAGCTTGTGATAAAGTAACTACGCCCCCCGTAATGGTGTCTGTATAAAATATACTTTGACATACAGATATTTGACATACAATCTTCACTTCAACATTCATGACTGATGAAGTTAACTTAATTTAGAACACTTGAGAGATTATATTTGACTGGTGCAAAATGTTGTTTACGAAATGTTGTCAGATTTTTGCATTGAGTTTTTCTTGACCAATGGAAAATACATCAGTGATACTTTAACATATTTGTGTTAATGATCATTCAGACTGAACAATAACTTGGTCCCTCCATCCCTATTTCGTAGACCGGGTCCAAGAGGAGATAAGCAAGGTGATTGGTAGTCGTCAGCCTATGGTGGAAGACAGGAAGAACCTGCCTTACACTGATGCAGTGATCCATGAGACCCAGAGGGTGGCCAACATTTTACCTGTCTCTCTCCCTCACGTCACCAGCCGTGACATCACCATTCAGGGATACTTCATAAAAAAGGGGACCGTTGTGATTCCTCTGCTGACATCTGTCCTGCGGGACGATTGCGAATGGGAGACTCCTCAGACATTTAACCCCGCCCATTTTCTGGATGAAAAAGGTCGATTTGTCAAGAAAGATGCCTTCATACCCTTCTCTCTAGGTGTGCCCCTGTGATGTTTGTTTCTTGAAGACTATCATTCAGCTGTAGTTAACTTGATTTGTGGAGATGAAAGTGTTCATATTTATATCATTATTGATATAGAAATCTGCATCTCATGTCGTCTTCCCCTCCGTCCTCTTCCAGGTCGTAGGGTGTGTCTGGGAGAAAGTCTGGCCAGGATGGAGCTCTTCATTTTCTTCACTTCCCTCCTGCAGCGCTTTCGTTTCTCTCCTCCTCCAGGGGTAACAGAGGATGATCTGGACCTCACACCAGTCGCGGGATTAACCCATAATCCTTTGCCTCACCAGCTGTGTGCTGTGAGTCGGTCTGAATGAGATTCTGAGCAAAGTATCTTTAAAAAACTAGATATTCAACATCAGACAAAAACACGACTACAAAGTTGTTCTTGATGAACATGCCGAAATTGCAGAATGTGCATATTCATATGTCAGTTTGACGAGTCATGTCGTCTCAGATGCGATCACGCTAGTGACAAAGAAATTACCGATTTGTCATATTTCTAACGCCTTCAAGGGAAAATGAATCACATTGCAAGAATATAAATTATTTTCTAAATATATAATAATATGTATATTATATAAAGTATCATATAATGTTGCATGAAAGGGGCTCTTGTCTGGATCTTTTTGTTTTTAGTTCTGAGTGTTAATATCCATAATAAATGTAGTGTAGTGGGAATCAGCTAGTAGAAAAGCAGCTCCTTGGCGATGCTCTTACAGGTGACTTGTAGAGGACTACAACCCAGTTTTAGTTTGAATTATGGGGATATCTATATGCACACAGCAGCTAGACATTTAAAACCAGATCAAACACTTTGCTGTAATGAATATGTTTATTAACCTCAAAATGCTTCAAAAAATGGAATTTTCAAATAGTAAATAGGAACTATTTTTTGTTACACATTTATTGAAATAGGATCACACAACCCTTTAAAAGAGAAAATGCTACAAGATTTCGACATGTTTATGTAATTGGACAATTATCAGACAACAGAGAATCGTTTACATGTTGTTGTTGATTTTGATGTTGTTCTTGTTGATGAAACGGCACTATATTTTTTTGCATTCTTAGCTATTATTATACAAAGCGAGCTACCTACTGATAATCACATTTTAGTGTCTCTCAATACATTACCGCTTCAACTCATACGGTAAAACTACAATGTCAACTAAAATACTTCACTGTCATGTATACAAAGGATACACAACCCTGGTTGTGGAGTAACACTGGCAATTCCTATTTGTTTACTCAACCTACCGAGGCACAAATCTCTGATTGTAGCATTTTGTTAGAATAAAAGTTTCTGAGGCACTTTTGGAACAGGGTTGTCTACCTCCTGATCTATACAATATCATATCAAGACTAAATCCAATTCATGAATTGTCATTAAATTTGCCAATTTCTTTTGTGGGTAAGGTATAAAAAAATAAAAACTGATTTTTTTAAATTACACAATCTGTTCCTTAAAGATTATTTAGCTATTCCGGTGGGGAAACAATGTTTTTGTTTTTAAATTTTTTTTACCTATCTAGAGCCACAATGTCCTCCCTAGAACAAAAAAGCTTTTTACTAGAAAAAGGATTTCCCCAAACATACAGCCGAGGAACCATAAGGGAAGCATTTTTTGTAAGTGTACATTTGAATACAAAATGTTCGCCGTTTAGAAACAAATAAGAATATTTTATTACCCCCATAGAACAAACCTTTGATAAACCATATTTAGTTCCTAGTAGATCGAGTTTGGGTTACATGTACAACAAATTTTTATACGGGTTAGACTTGACACCAAAACAAGTTCTACCTGGATCTGGTGCCAGCAATATAACACATTTGTAATATTTTTTCCAAAGAGTTGAGTCATTGATTATGTTACCTGTAGGGTTGACCAGACGCTAAAAGGTGCTGTGGTGTGCACATTAGATTAAGAGATAACAAATTGTCAAGTATTCACAAAAGCAATATTTAAAATCCTTAAGTGTTCAACCCCACCCCAGTCTCTTTGCAGGAGTAACGATAGGGTTGGTTTTTACAGTGCAGTACAGCTTCCTGAGAATTAGCTGCCATCTTTCACACTGACATTTAACTTTTCACATGTACTAAATGTACAGTAGCAGAGTTACACACTAGTTTTTATCCCTAGGTGCCACCTGAAAATGTTTTAAAAAGTTGGTAGAAATGCTGCCTCTACATACATCATTAACCCATCGCCGACTTATCACATTAAATCCACACTGGTCTAGGCACAGTGTGTTTTAGTCACTGCTATGTGCAGTAGAAGGCCAGTTATGATGGTGCAGTGGAGTCCTGTGGCTAAGTGTCAGGATAGTGCAGTAGAGATCTGGGCCCAGTGTTAGGATGGTGCAGTAGAGATCTGGGCCCAGTGTTAGGATGGTGCAGTAGAGATCTGGGCCCAGTGTTAGGATGGTGCAGTAGAGATCTGGGCCCAGTGTTAGGATGGTGCAGTAGAGATCTGGGCCCAGTGTTAGGATGGTGCAGTAGAGATCTGGGCCCAGTGTTAGGATGGTGCAGTAGAGATCTGGGCCCAGTGTTAGGATGGTGCAGTAGAGATCTGGGCCCAGTGTTAGGATGGTGCAGTAGAGATCTGGGCCCAGTGTTAGGATGGTGCAGTAGAGATCTGGGCCCAGTGTTAGGAGTAGAGATCTGGGCCCAGTGTTAGGATGGTGCAGTAGAGATCTGGGCCCAGTGTTAGGATGGTGCAGTAGAGATCTGGGCCCAGTGTTAGGATGGTGCAGTAGAGATCTGGGCCCAGTGTTAGGATGGTGCAGTAGAGATCTGGGCCCAGTGTTAGGATGGTGCAGTAGAGATCTGGGCCCAGTGTTAGGATGGTGCAGTAGAGATCTGGGCCCAGTGTTAGGATGGTGCAGTAGAGATCTGGGCCCAGTGTTAGGATGGTGCAGTAGAGATCTGGGCCCAGTGTTAAGATGGTGCAGTGGAGTCCTCTGGGCCCAGTATTAGGATGGTGCAGTAGAGTCATCTGGGTCCAGTATTAAGGTGGTGCAGTAGTGACCTCTGGGCCCAGTGTTAGGATGGTGCAGTAGAGATGTGGGTCCGGTGTTAGGATGGTGCAGTAGAGATCTGGGCCCAGTTTTAGGATGGTGCAGTAGAGATCTGGGTCCAGTGTTAGGATGGTGCAGTAGAGATCTGGGCCCAGTGTTAGGATGGTGCAGTAGAGATCTGGGCCCAGTGTTAGGATGGTGCAGTAGAGATGTGGGTCCGGTGTTAGGATGGTGCAGTAGAGATCTGGGCCCAGTGTTAGGATGGTGCAGTAGAGATCTGGGCCCAGTGTTAGGATGGTGCAGTAGAGATCTGGGCCCAGTGTTAGGATGGTGCAGTAGAGATCTGGGCCCAGTGTTAGGATGGTGCAGTAGAGATCTCGGGCCCAGTGTTAAGATGGTGCAGTGGAGTCCTCTGGGCCCAGTGTTAGGATGCTGCAGTAGAGTCCTCTGGGTCCAGTGTTAGGATGGTGCAGTAGAGTCATCTGGGTTCAGTATTAGGATGGTGCAGTAGAGTCCTCTGGGTCCAGTATTAGGATGGTGCAGTAGAGTCCTGTGGCCCAGTGTAAAGATGGTGCAGTAGAGTCCTCTGGGTCCAGTGTTAGGATGGTGCAGTAGAGTCATCTGGGTCCAGTATTAGGATGGTGCAGTAGAGTCATCTGGGTCCAGTATTAAGATGGTGCAGTAGTGACCTCTGGGCCCAGTGTTAGGATGGTGCAGTAGAGATGTGGGTCCGGTGTTAGGATGGTGCAGTAGAGATCTGGGCCCAGTGTTAGGATGGTGCAGTAGAGATCTGGGTCCAGTGTTAGGATGGTGCAGTAGAGTCCTCTGGGTCCAGTGTTAGGATGGTGCAGTAGAGTCATCTGGGTCCAGTATTAGGATGGTGCAGTAGAGTCCTCTGGGTCCAGTGTTAGGATGGTGCAGTAGAGTCCTCTGGGTCCAGTGTTAGGATGGTGCAGTAGAGTCATCTGGGTCCAGTATTAGGATGGTGCAGTAGAGTCCTCTGGGTCCAGTGTTAGGATGGTGCAGTCGAGTCCTTTGGCCCAGTATTAGGATGGTGCAGTAGAGTCCTGTGGCCCAGTGTAAAGATGGTGCAGTAGAGTCCTCTGGGTCCAGTGTTAGGATGGTGCAGTAGAGTCATCTGGGTCCAGTATTAGGATGGTGCAGTAGAGTTCTTTGCGTCCCGTTCTAGGCTCAAGGGTAATGCCTTATGTAATGTTTTTCTTTCATCTATAATGTGTGACCAATCTAGTCTGGTCCGTTGAATCTCTTCAGAAATGTGTATATACTTGTCATTGATTAACAGGAAATTCTTTAAGAAAGAACCTTCAAAGGATTTGTTTCATGGGGTCTATTCAGCGATAATAAAGATTTTTTTTCTAGTTGAATCTCCTTTTTGTTTTTCATTTGTAACAATAAAACGGTAGAAATACATTGCCCAATTTTTCCACTGGAGGGTGATATTGTTTTTCTCCATTACACCGGAAGCAATATACTGTACACTTTGCTTTCTAGATAGTGTCATAAATCCCAGAGTTTTTAAGTAAAGCTGCAATGTAATGTTCTATCGGGACAAATGTAACTCCTCTTTTTTAAATAGTGTTAATGCTTATTTTCTCCTTTGTAAAGGACAGTGGGATTTAGTGCACTTTGCTTTGCATTGTTTAGTTAGTTCTACGTTAGTCTGTTTTTGGTGAGTGTTTGTTTATCTAGAGATCGTTTATGATCCACGTAGTGAGTCGCGGTTTCGCACACTTTGATTTCATTACTGTGTCTAGTTTTTCCCGCTTTTGTCGTTGTTGTGTTTATTTTGTTGCTTACGCCTCTTCACATGGCGAGGATTTGTGGCAGAATGCTGTTCATGTGGTCTTCATTGAGCCAGATCACTGGATGGGAACTATGTGAGCGTGATGAGTCATCCAAGGCAGGAATCAGTGGAACCGCCGGACCTCAACATACCTTGGGTCATTTCTTCTGTCCTGAACCTCAACCTACAGGCACGAAGGAAAATAGCATGTCAGGCTGTTCAAATAACATTATACTGTACAATGAACAACAAGACAATGTAATGATGTTATTCAGCCGTAAGTACAATGAACAAGTAAAGTTTGTACAGTTAAAGACTAACGAGACAAAAAAATGTCAAAAAACACACACATCCATGACAGCGTGTGCTGGGCAGTCACTTACCCCGGAGACAGGGAAATCTGCAGGGACAAAATAAACATAGCATGTTGGTACGACGGAAAGGATGGAAAAACACAGGTCCAGTTTCTAGCTTGAAATATGTATTCATACAAAACCAAGTCATACAAAACAAATAATCTGTTACAAAAAATAAAGGGCTGAAAGAAATACTGAGACAAAACAGTAAGGCATATCTCCATACAACTGTTCATGTATCATATCCGAGACTTAAGCAAGCTGGTTCTTTCTTCCCCTAGCTTGATCTGAAAAGCCTAGCTATATAGCCTCTTGATTACCTAATTGCCATCCTCACCCACACAAACCTTTAAATAGTACACACCCCCTTTCCATCATTTTGTACCCAGGATGTAAGTATAAATGAAAGCAAACCTTGTGTTGCCTCGATCCAAACCATACATGTAACAACTGTAACAAATGTTGGGGTGATGGGATCTAGTGAAACGTTTGAAAGCAGCCTTTTCACAGCATGTCACGTCTCCCTCTACACCAGCTCTCCTCCGCAGGCCAGATTTGGCTCCAGCGCTTGATGTCACCCGTCTACTAGATGCCACCATCCACCCATTGCCTCGTAACCCAACCCCCCTCCAGAGAATCCACACCCACCTGTTCCCCATACCAAAATGATCATCTATTCCCTCAACTCTGTGTCTTTGTGCATTATTTTGTATCGTGGCGTGTTTGTTACGGACTGGCCCGGGTTGTTTGAAGTCTTCTCCAAATACGGATTGTATTATGGACTGCTGATTTGCAATTCCTTTTATCCGCTATATTTTGGTGTACTGAAATAAAATATGTTTCTCCACATTTCTGCGACTGGCTCGTTCTCCCTCATCTATGTGACAGCGCACTCCTATTGGCCAGTTCCTAGTGGGTGTGTCGAAAATGGGGTTCAGCTCCAATCCGTCTCACCTTTATCGTCGTCAGGCCCGAGTTCGCCCGGGAACATGTCGTTCTGTCTGTTGCCCAAAACGAACGCCAGAAACGAGAGGATCAGGGCATCCAGAATGCCGATGATGGCCAGTATGTAAGCCCAGCGCACTGAGCAGTTCCCCAGGGTATACTTTCCTGTCTGCTCCCCACACAGTTCCTGGACCACCTCGGCATCCCATCCATCCGGAAAGATTATACAGCCGAACACCAGGCACCCGGCTGGAGAGGAGGAATTGGTGAGAACAATCAACGTGGCTGTACTGAAAGTTGTGAGATTTTACAACATAGTTGCGATAATAGTACCAAAGCGATTAAAAAAGTCATCGTGAAAGAAAAGGGACCCCAGTGCCCAGCCGTGGTCAAGCCCATTTACAGTCTGACCATGTGGCCCAAGCTATTCCCCCGAAAGGACGGGAAGTGTCAGAGAATTAAAAGATTAGTCTAACTATTTAAGGACTTCTTATCTGCATGTCGTGAAGACTGTTTTATAAATACCTCAGTTTTGCCTGCAGGAACAAAGGTATGTTTTCCGAGGCTTATTATAAATTGCTCGAGAATTAACATAACGCCTGAGCAACATGGATCCTCTCCTTTTTCTTTTTATTTGTCACACTCTCTCTCTCCATGTTCACAAAACTGTGCATTCTGGATATATAATATCACTAGAGACAAGGCAAAGAAACAGTCCATTGTTTACTCTGCAGATTATTTTTAGCCATCGACTTTAGAATTATTTATTTGCAGCTGATCATTAAAACATAGGAAGCTCAAGCATGAATCTAAGGGCAAAGACCAGATGTGGGGTACACCAAGGATAGACTTGTCCCCCTTATGTCTATATATAGACATTTATTTACTTCAAACACCTCTAACATCTCATTTAGAAAGCTATGGTAAAAACCAAAAAAACAGATTAATACATACAGACACGAACATACACACAGATGCACAACAACAGAGAGCAACGTTTTCAGTAACACAACGGGACAAAACTCCTCGGCTGGTAATGAATGAACAGGAGCACTAAAGTGGGAAAAAAGCTCCCCTGAAGGTTACCAGAAGAATACTTAGTAGAATCATATTAAGCAGCCTCACTTCCATGTTTTATAACATCTCACACATGTGGCTGAACCACATACAACACCACAAGGAGATATAAACAGAGAGACAGCGAGATATAAACAGAGAGACAGTGAGATATAAACAGAGAGATATAAACAGAGAGACGGGGAGATATAAACAGAGAGACGGGGAGATATAAACAGAGAGACGGGGAGATATAAACAGAGAGACGGGGAGATATAAACAGAGAGACGGGGAGATATAAACAGAGAGACGGGGAGATATAAACAGAGAGACGGGGAGATATAAACAGAGAGACAGGGAGATATAAACAGAGAGACAGGGAGATATAAACAGAGAGACAGGAGATATAAACAGAGAGACAGGGAGATATAAACAGAGAGACAGGGAGATATAAACAGAGAGACGGGGAGATATAAACAGAGAGACGGGGAGATATAAACAGAGAGACGGGGAGATATAAACAGAGAGACGGGGAGATATAAACAGAGAGACGGGGAGATATAAACAGAGAGAGATATAAACAGAGAGACAGGGAGATATAAACAGAGAGACAGGGAGATATAAACAGAGAGACAGGGAGATATAAACAGAGAGACAGGGAGATATAAACAGAGAGACAGGGAGATATAAACAGAGAGACAGGGAGATATAAACAGAGAGACAGGGAGATATAAACAGAGAGACAGGGAGATATAAACAGAGAGACAGGGAGATATAAACAGAGAGACAGGGAGATATATACAGAGAGACGGGGAGATATAAACAGAGAGACGGGGAGATATAAACAGAGAGACGGGGAGATATAAACAGAGAGACATAAACAGAGAGACAGGGAGATATAAGCAGAGAGACAGGGAGATATAAACAGAGAGACAGGGAGATATAAACAGAGAGACAGGGAGATATAAACAGAGAGACAGGGAGATATAAACAGAGAGACAGGGAGATATAAACAGAGAGACAGGGAGATATAAACAGAGAGACGGGGAGATATAAACAGAGAGACGGGGAGATATAAACAGAGAGACGGGGAGATATAAACAGAGAGAAAGGGGAAATATAAACAGAGAGACGGGGAGATATTAACAGAGAGATATAAACAGAGAGACGGGGAGATATAAACAGAGAGACAGGGAGATATAAACAGAGAGAAAGGGGAAATATAAACAGAGAGACGGGGAGATATAAACAGAGAGACAGGGAGATATAAACAGAGAGACGGGGAGGTATAAACAGAGAGACGGGGAGATATAAACAGAGAGACGGGGAGATATAAACCGAGAGACGGGGAGATATAAACAGAGAGACGGGGAGATATAAACAGAGAGACGGGGAGATATAAACAGAGAGACGGGGAGATATAAACAGAGAGACAGGGAGATATAAACAGAGAGACAGTGAGATATAAACAGAGAGACAGGGAGATATAAACAGAGAGACAGGGAAATATAAACAGAGAGACAGGGAGATATAAACAGAGAGACGGGGAGATATAAACAGAGAGACGGGGAGATATAAACAGAGAGACGGGGAGATATAAACAGAGAGACGGGGAGATATAAACAGAGAGAAAGGGGAAATATAAACAGAGAGACGGGGAGATATTAACAGAGAGACAGGGAGATATAAACAACAGAGAGAGACAGGGAGATATAACAGAGAGAGAAAGGGAGATATAAACATAGAGACAGGGAAATATAAACAAAGAGAGACAGGGAGATATATACAGAGAGACGGGAAGATATAAACAGAGAGACAGGGAGATATAAACAGAGAGACAGGGAGATATAAACAGAGAGACATAAACAGAGAGACAGGGAGATATAAACAGAGAGACAGGAAGATATAAACAGAGAGACAGGGAGATATAAACAGAGAGACAGGGAGATATAAACAGAGAGACAGGGAGATATAAACAGAGAGACAGGGAGATATAAACAGAGAGACGGGGAGATATAAACAGAGAGACGGGGAGATATAAACAGAGAGACGGGGAGATATAAACAGAGAGACGGGGAGATATAAACAGAGAGAAAGGGAAATATAAACAGAGAGACAGGGAGATATTAACAGAGAGATATAAACAGAGAGACGGGGAGATATAAACAGAGAGACAGGGAGATATAAACAGAGAGAAAGGGGAAATATAAACAGAGAGACGGGGAGATATAAACAGAGAGACAGGGAGATATAAACAGAGAGACAGGGAGATATAAACAGAGAGACGGGGAGATATAAACAGAGAGACGGGGAGATATAAACCGAGAGACGGGGAGATATAAACAGAGAGACGGGGAGATATAAACAGAGAGACGGGGAGATATAAACAGAGAGACAGGGAGATATAAACAGAGAGACAGGGAGATATAAACAGAGAGACAGGGAGATATAAACAGAGAGACAGGGAGATATAAACAGAGAGACAGGGAGATATAAACAGAGAGACGGGGAGATATAAACAGAGAGACGGGGAGATATAAACAGAGAGAAAGGGGAAATATAAACAGAGAGACGGGGAGATATTAACAGAGAGACAGGGAGATATAAACAGAGAGACGGGGAGATATAAACAGAGAGACGGGGAGATATAAACAGAGAGAAAGGGAAATATAAACAGAGAGACGGGGAGATATTAACAGAGAGAAGGGGAGATATAAACAGAGAGACGGGAGATATAAACAGAGAGACAGTGAGATATAAACAGAGAGACAGGGAGATATAAACAGAGAGACAGGGAGATATAAACAGAGAGACAGGGAGATATAAACAGAGAGACAGGGAGATATAAACAGAGAGACAGGGAGATATAAACAGAGAGACGGGGAGATATAAACAGAGAGAGACGGGGAAATATAAACAGAGAGACAGGGAGATATAAACAGAGAGACGGGGAGATATAAACAGAGAGACGGGGAGATATAAAAAGGGAAATATAAACAGAGAGAGACGGGGAGATATAAACAGAGAGACGGGGAGATATAAACAGAGAGACGGGGAGATATAAACAGAGAGACGGGGAGATATAAACAGAGAGACAGGGAGATATAAACAGAGAGACAGGGAGATATAAACAGAGAGACAGGAGATATAAACAGAGAGACAGGGAGATATAAACAGAGAGACAGGGAGATATAAACAGAGAGAGGAGATATAAACAGAGAGACAGAGACGGGGAGATATAAACAGAGAGACGGGGAGATATAAACAGAGAGAAAGGGGAAATATAAACAGAGAGACGGGGAGAAATAAACAGAGACGGGGAGAAATAAACAGAGACGGGGAGATATAAACAGAGAGACGGGGAGATATAAACCGAGAGACGGGGAGATATAAACAGAGAGACGGGGAGATATAAACAGAGAGACGGGGAGATATAAACAGAGAGACAGGGAGATATAAACAGAGAGACAGTGAGATATAAACAGAGAGACAGGGAGATATAAACAGAGAGACAGGGAGATATAAACAGAGAGACAGGGAGATATAAACAGAGAGACAGGGAGATATAAACAGAGAGACGGGGAGATATAAACAGAGAGACGGGGAGATATAAACAGAGAGACAGGGAGACGGGAGATATAAACAGAGAGAAAGGGGAAATATAAACAGAGAGACGGGGAGATATTAACAGAGAGACAGGGAGATATAAACAGAGAGACGGGGAGATATAAACAGAGAGACGGGGAGATATAAACAGAGAGAAAGGGGAAATATAAACAGAGAGACGGGGAGATATTAACAGAGAGACGGGGAGATATTAACAGAGAGACAGGGAGATATAAACAGAGAGACGGGAGATATAAACAGAGAGACAGGGAGATATAAACAGAGAGACAGGGAGATATAAACAGAGAGACAGTGAGATATAAACAGAGAGACAGGGAGATATAAACAGAGAGACAGGGAGATATAAACAGAGAGACAGTGAGATATAAACAGAGAGACAGGGAGATATAAACAGAGAGACAGGGAGATATAAACAGAGAGACAGGGAGATATAAACAGAGAGACGGGGAGATATAAACAGAGAGACAGAGAGACGGGGAGGGAGATATAAACAGAGAGACAGGGAGATATAAACAGAGAGACAGGGAGATATAAACAGAGAGACAGTGAGATATAAACAGAGAGACAGGGAGATATAAACAGAGAGACAGGGAGATATAAACAGAGACAGAGAGACAGGGAGATATAAACAGAGAGACAGGGAGATATAAACAGAGAGACAGGGAGATATAAACAGAGAGACAGGGAGATATAAACAGAGAGACAGGGAGATATAAACAGAGAGACAGAGAGGGAGATATAAACAGAGAGAGAGGGAGATATAAACAGAGAGAAAGGGAAATATAAACAGAGAGACAGGGAGGGGAGATATTAACAGAGAGACAGGGAGAGATATAAACAGAGAGACAGGGAGATAAACAGAGAGACAGGGAGATATAAACAGAGAGACAGGGAGATATAAACAGAGAGACAGTGAGATATAAACAGAGAGACAGGGAGATATAAACAGAGAGACAGGGAGATATAAACAGAGAGACAGGGAGATATAAACAGAGAGACAGGGAGATATAAACAGAGAGACGGGGAGATATAAACAGAGAGACGGGGAGATATAAACAACAGAGACGGGGAGATATAAACAACAGAGACGGGGAAATATAAACAGAGAGACAGGGAGATATAAACAGAGTGACAGGGAGATATAAACAGAGTGACAGGGAGATATAAACAGAGAGACAGTGAAATATAAACAGAGAGACAGGAAGATAAACAGAGAGACGGGAAGATAAACAGAGAGACGGGGAGATATAAACAGAGAGACGGGGAGATATAAACAGAGAGACGGGGAGATATAAACAGAGAGAGACAGGGAAATATAAACAGAGAGAGACAGGGAAATATAAACAGAGAGACGGGAAGATAAACAGAGAGACGGGGAGATATAAACAGAGAGACAGGGAGATATAAACAGAGAGACAGGGAGATATAAACAGAGAGACAGGGAGATATAAACAGAGAGACGGGGAGATATAAACAGAGAGACGGGGAGATATAAACAGAGAGACAGGGAAATATAAACAGAGAGACGGGGAGAAATAAACAGAGACGGGGAGAAATAAACAGAGACGGGGAGATATAAACAGAGAGACGGGGAGATATAAACAGAGACGGGGAGATATAAACAGAGAAACGGGGAGATATTAACAGAGAGACACGGAGATATAAACAGAGAGACAGGGAGATATAAACAGAGAGAGACACAGTGAGACTGACAGAGAGATGGAAAAAGAGTCAGAGAGAAAGAGACATTAGAGATTCGGTAACAGAGGAAGAGGGATGGAGGGACAGAGAGAGGGAGAGGTAGACAGGTATTGAGGGAGAGGATGATGTGCGTGAGATCAATATGATTGGGTTAGGTTTAAACCTAACCAACATAAACCAGGAAGGGGTGCACCCGAAACCAGACAGTGCAGTACCCTAACTCACCACTCGTGACACAGTCTCTCACCCACAGCCGTGCCATGTTTAAAGTCACTTATATCACCTTTCTTCTTCACTCTTATGCTTGGTTTGAACCTCAGCAAATGCTTTTGACCATGTCAAAATGCCTTAATGCACTGGGCTGCAGCCATGTGATTGGCTGATAAGATATTTACATTTAACCAGTTTAAAAAGATGTACCTAATGAAGTGGACAGTGAGTGTGTAAAACATATATGGGAACAGATTTTCGTAGGACGAATGCAAATCAATGACTTATCACATTTATTGTTAAATAATCTCTTAACTTTCTGAGAAAGCAACAAAAACAACTTGGGAATTATTTTAGACTGAAACCTGGAGAAATGTTAGGACGACATGAAAAGGTCTGTTAAAATTATCCCCCAAGTGACACAGGAACATGTTGATGCTTCAGCAAGCCTTTAATATATATATATAAATATTTTACTTAAAAGGACCTTTGGTTGACTATAAAAAGTTTTTAACGTTCATTATTGGTAGTGGTGGATGACAACCGACAGACAGAGAAATAAATGCTTTTCTCTCATGCTTTTCTCTCAGTTTTTCCTAGTCAGTCGATTTGACAAGGTCTCTGAACTCCCGTTTTGTCTCTGTGCGTTTTTTATAACGTCAGATTCAGCCAACACGTTAGGTAGTGCTCTGCTGCTGTGTTAGGCTCTCATCTCTGGATCAGTCGGCGTTACGCGTTTTCATCACCGGTGCAAAATCTCACGCTCATCATTCTCTGTTTTATCCTTATTAGTTGTCTGGTCTGGTCACTGACGTGAGAAAAAGTTTGTCATGCAAAAAAAACCTTGTAACAATATAAAAGAGAAGATTTGTTGGAAAACCAGCAGTTCCCTAGTGCACTTGTCAATACTGGATAGTGCCGGAGATATCATGGGCCTGTTCAAACCATGGTAGCATACAGTGGACTAAATTTAAAAAAATGCCACGCTTTTTAGCGGACTTAATTCAAATGAAAATGCTGTTTGAAAAGTTTCTTAAACATGTGTGTTTTAATTGTTGCAGCTAGGGGTCAGAACAAAGTCATTGTGTGTGTGAACAGACTTGGCGAATAAACGAGATTCTGATGACCATCAGTTCACTGTACTCAAATGGCCTCCACAGACGTCAGATCTCCATCCAATAGTGCACCTTTGGGATGTGTTGGGGATTCACATGTGCACCTAACAGATCTGCAGTAACAATGTGATGCTATAATGTCAACGCTGACGATACACCTACTGATCTAGTGTAAAGAAGGCCAGTGTTATTGCTTTGTTAATAAAACAATTATAAACATAATCGCCAACGGGGATCAATTAGCATTTTAGAATGATTAACTTGGATTAGGAAACACAAAATGTTATTGCAATACATGAGTGATGTTTGCTGATAATAGGCCTCTGTACCCCATTTATGTGTTCCACGTAAAATCGGTCGTTTCTATCAACAACAATCATATATTAATCATTTACGACATTAACAATGTCTACACTGCTTTCTGATCAATATAATGTTATTTAATTAACAAAAAATTGGTTTTCTTTAAAAAACAAGGACATTTCTAAGTGACCACAAACCTTCGAACACTAGTGCATGTATGCGTACACATACTGTTAATAATTAACACTAGTGCATGTATGCGTACACATACTGTTAATAATTAACACTAGTGCATGTATGCGTACACATGCTGTTAATAATTAACACTAGTGCATGTATGCGTACACATACTGTTAATAATTAACACTAGTGCATGTATGCGTACACATACTGTTAATAATTAACACTAGTGCATGTATGCGTACACATACTGTTAATAATTAACACTAGTGCATGTATGCATACACATACTGTTAATAATTAACACTAGTGCATGTATGCGTACACATACTGTTAATAATTAACACTGGTGCATGTATGCGTACACATACTGTTAATAATTAACACTGGTGCATGTATGCGTACACATACTGTTAATAATTAACACTAGTGCATGTATGCGTACACATACTGTTAATAATTAACACTAGTGCATGTATGCGTATACACATACTGTTAATAATTAACACTGGTGCATGTATGCGTACACATACTGTTAATAATTAACACTAGTGCATGTATGCGTACACATACTGTTAATAATTAACACTAGTGCATGTATGCGTACACATACTGTTAATAATTAACACTAGTGCATGTATGCGTACACATACAGTTAATAGTTAACACTAGTGCATGTATGCGTACACATACAGTTAATAGTTAACACTAGTGCATGTATGCGTACACATACTGTTAATAATTAATCGTATTGTAAGCTCCAAGCTCGTATCTGCTTAATATCATAACATTAAATACAGTGTCCCATGAATAACATATTAGTAATATGTCATGGAAACTCTGTTCCACCATCTTGCTGATTGGTAATTAGTCTATAAAAACAACCAAACTAACTGCAGATCAGAAAGACAGTGTGGGCAGACGAATGATAATACAAAAGATCCAAGCAGAATAAAGTGTTGATATTCTTCAGCTCTCAGTCTGATAACGGCTGAGATAATCTCACTCCCACATATTTGTTCATATCGAATTGATCAAGTTATAACGCCCTCTGGTTGCTCCCGGTGGTTTAGATCTGTGAGTGGGAGTGAGTGAATTAAGTTTTCTATATGGAGAACTCTGATGTTTTCAGAAAGGCATCTCTCTAGTGGGCTTTATCTTGGTCAAAAGGATGCATCCAATCAACAAAAAGAGGCAATCAGTGATGCGTTGGCTGTTGTTGAGAATGATTTGTTGAGCTAACGAATGCTTCTTCTTCCTCTGCAATCTCACGAGCTCCACAGCAGTCATTGTGGGAGCTTTGTCCTCCCACAATCCAATGACTCATCATAACCCACAATGGCACAATGGCAAACGGAAGTTACATTAGCGCCCAACTTCCACTCCTCGTCGGCCTCGAGAACATTGGATTTATAGACATGACTAGTTTAATGGGTTTGTGTGGCGCCTTCAATCTAATTCAAAAGTAGATCAATTCCATCGTTGTTAACAACCTTCCTGCTATATGTGATCGTTAACGTGCGGGAGAATATTTTTTAATCCACAAATATAATTTTTAAACCCACAAGCCAAACCTGTCCTGATGTAATCCTCTACACACAAACCAAACCTGTCCAGATGTAATCCTCTACACACAAACCAAACCTGTCCAGATGTACTCCTCTACACACAAACCAAACCTGTCCAGATTTAATCCTCCACAAACAAACCAAACCTGTCCAGATGTAATCATCTACACACAAACCAAACCTGTCCAGATGTAATCCTCTACACACAAACCAAACCTGTCCAGATGTAATCCTCTACACACAAACCAAACCTGTCCAGATGTAATCCTCTACACACAAACCAAACCTGTCCAGATGTAATCCTCTACACACAAACCAAACCTGTCCAGATGTAATCCTCTACAAACAAACCAAACATGTCCAGATGTAATCCTCTACACACAAACCAAGATGTAATCATCTACACACAAACAAACAAAAACACTAAGTGTTCGATTTGATGAACGAATCAAATATAGCCTACATCTGTAGATAACATAATCCGCTTTGTATACTCCACCATTGTGCACGGATAATTAATAACTATACAAGTTCAGGGGTCAAATAGTATCAGGTAGAACATTTTGGCTGCAGATTTTAACATGAAGTCAATGAGTTCAAAGGTGCAAACAATATCGCCTAACTTTATTTGCCATATGCCCATATGGTATTACGTACCGCACAGGAGCTGCATCCAAGCACAGATCTTGTAGACAGTTCCCGTGTTGCAGAAAAAGAAGAGCGCCATGCAAACGATGCAGCCCAGAATCAGCACCACCGACAGCAGCACGAAGACGGAGGCCGCCTTGAACGCGTCGGAGGGGATGGAGCTGAACTCTCCAAAGCTACCCGAGCAGCTTAGCTCTCGCTTGTCCGCCACCCTGCCGATGCACTGGTGGAACAAACCAAAGTAACCAACCGCAGGTGAGCTCACACTGTCCCCGATCCAGTATGGCTGAATAAAGACCAATACGTCGATGCTGGCGAAACATATTGTGAATATAGCCCAGACGATCCCGATCGTGCGGGAGTTCCTCTTATAGGTGTCATGGTAAATCTTGGCGTCTTCTGGGGAAGGCAACATGTTTTCCACAATTGTGTTTTATTTCTGGTTCTTTAGTCACTCACAATCCTTGTTTCAACCAGTTTCCAACTATGTTCTTATTTGATATGGTGTAGCTATTCAGAACATATTCATTATTCATGTTTTACACTTGCCTTTTTTATACATACTTAAACATTGCAGGTCCAACATGTGAACTCACAAAGCATGAATTAATAAAAATGCATATTCATTTACAGAGATCCGTTGGCTATAAATCCCATATTCCACGTTTTCCACGAAGTAAATTCACAGTAAAACGGTGAATGCAATCTCACCATCGCTACCATAAACATAGGTCCTTTAATATGTCCATACAAGTTGCCGGGTGCCAGTAGCGGATCCCCGGTTAGGTGGACGCATCTGTTCTAACGCATCCGTGGAAGTCTTATTGAGCCGTCGGAGAAAAAAGCTACACTCCCCCTGATAGATACATCACATTAAAAGCAAATAGCAACGTGAAATATGAACAGTCCGAGCTGGCCAACCCGAGCTCTCCCGACACCACTCCATTATTGTGAGGTTCCCTATTTGTCTCGCGTCCTCCTCGCTTCTCCCCACCTCCTCTTTACCGGAGGATCCCTCTATAATAACATACCGTGCCCGTGCTTGGGTCCGTGCGTGCACGTACCAGTACCACAAAGCGTTTGTGCAGGTTTTTTTTAAGACTCTTTGCATCGTATTGAGGAAAGCTTTTATTTCCTGTCAGATTTAGGTCAACCATTTATGTAGACATATGTCTATCCACAGAATAATACATCAGACGCATCTCCTCTTAAGTGATTCCATATCAGTCAGTAGAATGGAGAGTGATTTAATCCAGTAATGTCATCTTGTAAAAGGTTTTACCCTGTGAAGGGAAACAGTCTTGCAGCACAAGTCAATTTAACAAATTAATGAGAGCACACGAATTACCGGAAGACTAGCGCGTTTTTTAAAGAGATGCGTATTGCGTAGTGCGTTTTATGTGGGATAAATATAACATGCATGTTCTGTCTATGGGATGAATTTGGGTTTAAAATATGTCCTGTACAATTTAGGTCCAATTACCCGGATCTTTGGCAAATTCTGATCGGATTTGGGTTATGAGTTTACAAAAACGAATGGATCTTGTTAGTTTTTCCGATATGAATTCAACCGATTCAGCTCGGCTCGAATTTAACCTTCGGAATCGGATCCGATTAGGACCTTAAGAGCGAATCTTGATGAAGTCATCTTAAAGTCGCCAACCATTTTGCTTATACGTGTTTTATATCGTGTTGGTTTTACCAAACACCAAACATCGACGAAAGCAATGTTATAACTAATTAGCCAACTAACGAGGCCATGTATGCCAGGTGTGTGCCAGGTGTATGCCAGGTGTAGGCCAGGTGTAGGCCAGGTGTATGCCAGGTGTATGCCAGGTGTGTGCCAGGTGTAGGCCAGGTGTAGCTCCGCCTCTTCCTACTCATGCATCTAGTGTTAATTATTCTACCATCTGGACAGAAATTTAAATATGAACCCCTTAGTTGATTAACAAGGATAGGCCCTAGAGTTTGAACGAACCATGTGCTGATCTACTGCCTATTTCTGAGATGGTCTTTGCATTTGTCGTCGCTACTTCAAGTTCTTTTTGATAACAATATTCTAAAGCTATAAAAAGAGAGAATAGAGAAAAGACGCACCATGCTCTACCCCACTACAAGGCACCGTTTGGGTTGCATTGTACCAAATAAAGTAGCAGACACTTGACACACATTGAAGCTGTTCTTGAACAGGTGTTAGGACTGCAGCTGTTTCATATATTTTTCTTGAGGACTGTATTTTAGAAACATTTGTAAATCAACTATACTCTTGGCATATGCTGCTCTCTACTGGACGGAGAAGGAAGAACAACCATTTTGTGCAATTTAAAACAGCGACTTTAGGGGGCAGTATTTTATCACGTCTATTTCTGTAAATGTCTGGTTCGGGAACACGAGCAAAATCAGCAACTCTGTTTTGTTATTACGGCTGTGACCAGAGATTAATGCATTCCGAGCGCTGATCTATGACCAGTTTGGCATTTAAGATCATAATGAGTATCTTACAAATAGATAGATGGCCTCTTTTAACCCGGCCTATCTGGGACCAACTGTAGAAACAAGTGTTGACTGAAACGATGTTGACAATCTGGGATTAGAGGTGTGATATGTCATACACACTGTGCTTGGCAGCCCCATCCAACTCTTCTGTGCCTTGGATTGGAATTGGTGCACAGTTTGAGTGTGTGTGTGTGTGTGTGTGTGTGTGTGTGTGTGTGTGTGTGTGTGTGTGCGTGTGCCAGGGGCGAGTACAGTCAATGGTACTTAGCATTTTTACTCTACATATACTGATGAGCCAAGACATTCTGACCTAATACGCTGTTGGTCCTCTGCGTGTTTGCAAATAACAGTGCTGTCCCATAACAAGGCCCAGTGGATCAGACTTGTTAGTCCAGCGCATCTCACTGATGCTCAGTCGGATTAAGAGGAGTTTGTCCCTCCTCTGACCACTCTTGGTAGGTACACACCTCCGCTGACCGGGAGCACACTACAAGCCTTGCCATTTCATGCTCTGAACCAGTCGCCTGGCCCTAACAATTTGGCCCCTGTCAAGTTCACTCCTCTTCGCTAACTCCTGCCCGTTTCTCCTGCATCCAAAACCAGACTTTCGGAACTTCTTGTTTGCTTACCATCTAATCTAGCCAGACTGCGACATGTACCCTTGTTAAAAGATGATCAACGTTATTCACTTCACCTGTCATAATGTTTTGGCTCATCAGTGTAGTGTCCTCATTTACTCTGATTCACTATCTCCGCTCTCCTATCTCAGTCCTGCCCATTACACACTTCAAGCCTGATTGCACCTTACTGTACCTAGGATGTTCTGTGTATTTCTATCTGTGTGTCTGTCTGTGTCTGTGTGTGTGTGCACTTCAATAACTATCGTGTGGATTGTTGAGCGAAGTGCCCTATTTCTAGCATTCAGACGAAAATGTATCTGGATCTACGCTCTAAAATGTCAGTTGGTTGGTGTTTCGGCACATAAATATATGCGATTATGTGATAGCTGGTGTCTGTAATTTACCGGTACTCTGTTCGATTCCCTCAGGCCTGGAAACTGCCCCATGTTGCTTGTGTGATGGAGTTGAATTGTACTCTAGTGACCCTTGTATGACGGCTGCGGTTGCTTTGCGAGAGTGCAGAGGACGATGAAGACGTAAATCCTTCCTGTTGTGTTCCTGCAGTATTTACAGGAAGTAGGCCATGGCAACATCCTGTTTATCTCATCCGTAAAGGTCTCTCTCATCAACTGGCCTCTCAAGGTTAGTGTGACACGGCTGGTCTCATTGTTCGCTGGGTGCAATGTGACAACGATTCTCAGCCCCTGTGTTTTCTCCTCCCTGGCCACCCAGTAGTATGTGACAGGAAAACTAAACAGAAACTCAAGCTGAGGACAATTTAATCCCCCAGAACTCAGAAGCAGCCAGTGGGGGCCGAAGCAGAGTTTATCATTCTGTCACCCACAAGTTAGATAAATGCTCCGAAATGGGAGTGGAGAGAAAAATTGGGCACATAACAATACAGTCACTTTATTTTACTACCCGTAGTGTCTCTGTCTCCATCTCTTTTTTGCTCCATCTCTCATCACTTTCTTTCTGTCTCAATCTCTTTCATTAAAAAAAATCGGTGTAAAGAGTTTCTATTTCTGGCTGATCAGCTGCCAAATTGAGTGTGCCTCTGGAACAAGGCACACGGCCAGCAGGTAAAAATACCTCCATCCATCTTCATACAGTATGTTCCAGTCAGTGACCGGGGCAAAGATACCATCACAGTTCCTGTCAATTAGAACCGAAATGCACTCAGGATAAGGAAGGTTTTTACGCTTAATTGATCAAGACAACAACTGCTACACTTGTCATTAAACCACCAAGGGTTTAGAGACTCCACGTTTGTCTCTTATCTCGTGCTGTTCATTAATTCTGTGAAGTGTAATGTGATTATTTCTGTCTGATTGCTTTAGCAGCCTCTCATCATCTCAACTACCCTCCTCGCTACATCTAATCAGATAAGTGAGAGCAACGTACTGTTGCTTACACAGTTAATACCGCATCCAGCAGGAAGTAAAAACCTTGAGACAGACTGATGGGATTCACCCTGTTTCCCCTCATACAGCCTTCACCCTCAAACATTTCTCTTTTTAGATTTATATGGAGCAGACAGCAGTGTGATAATCAGTTTGAGCTCTGTCCCTGTTCTGCTTACACACCATACTGCCATACAAGTCACTTATAATGTTGTCTGTCTCTGCATCCCAGACATAGGAGTTATTACCATATTATGAAACTAACCAACGGGGAGAAAAAAAGCTATAATTAAATTAAACGTATGTGTCATAGTAGGCAAAGGTTTCTGAATGTGTTTATGCTAGACTTTGATGTCAGCAGAACACTGAGTAAAACAGATTATAGTCAATCTGACTTTGATCCACAGCTCAGATTTTTTCTTAGACGAGCCTACCTGATTTTTTTAAAATTCCTTTCCTGCATCTTAACCCTTTCCTCAGTTCCAATATACAAAAGAGAGAAGTTTAGGAGAAAGAACGAATTAAGACAAAAGAAAACATATCAATACAAACACTGCTAGCTTTCTAGCTAATAGTTAACTGAGGAGGGGAAATATTGACATAGGTAAAAACCTTTTAAAATAACAAATAATATCTGTTCAATATTTAATAGGCCTATGCTTAAATATATTACATTGTTAAACATAATATAATATACAAGGCCAAATATTTTTATTGAAATGCTACAATTATTTTATTATACTGTAAGTTGTCAAAAATGTATAAAACAAATGAATTAGCATTATGGAATCATTTAAAGCAACACATTATATCGTCTTTTTGTTAAAGAAATACCGTCAGGAAAATGTATGCTTTGATTTCAACCACGTTCGTTCTAACTCCACCTGTCGAAACGACTGGAAAACTATAAGTTGGTGGTAATTCATCCGTCCAGAGAGACGCGCTTCAGTCCTTCTGTAGGCAGCGTGCTGATGGATGAATTGCTTCCCTCTCCCATGCAGTCTATTTCACTGTACGATACTGTCCTTTTCAAAACTTAATCAACACGGATATGACTTTACCAAAAACTTGCGGACTGATTTAAATTCTTGAAAGGTCGAGAATATCATTGAGTTATTTCACCACGGGAACTTGAAACGTGCACATTTGTAGAGATTAACTTGAGTCGCGATGATGGCCTCAATAGGGGAGTTCGATCCGCTGAACAACATCGTCCCTGCAACTAAAATAGAAGTTACCGTGTCGTGCAGGTAAGGTGATGAATTCATGATTACCTGTAAGATGGCTGGGCAATATGTGTTGTTTGAAAGATGTAGGGTCTTGTATTAATTGTTTAATTTAGACAGCAGTATTTTTGGAATCCGAGCACACGGTCAAAATGCTGACAAACGATTGTTTTCACTGTAGCCACCTTTTAAAGGTGTACTAAGACATGCATTAGTAGTGTAAGACTAAAAGGCACTAACACTTGAGTATGTATGGCCATCGATTACCACTTGAACCGCAACAATATGCAGATATGTCTGTCATACACCGCAACTCAGTTACCTGTGAACAGCCGATCATGTGTGCAAGATATATGATTGGTATTAAGGGACAGTCCTTTTCTGACAGGCAAACGTTATGTAAATTACTACAAATAGGATTTCGTCAAATGGATTCGTTAATTATACATTTAGCGAAAATGTATTGGTGTAATATTTGTTTTGGTGAACTATTTGTGAAATGATATGTTCATGTTGCCTATTAGAAGGAAAATGACCTTGTCCAAAGAAAATAAGTTATATTTCAGAATATATTACCTTAAACCATCAGAACTAAAAAAAATGTATCAAAGATTTTGATAAATTGTCATTAATAAAGACACTGTACATCATAGCGGGTTCTGATAACGCACGGACATGTGTGCACTTTTTTTTAACAATCCGACATCCGAAATGAAAAAAATACCATTCTGTTTTCAGCCATTTATCTAAATGTATTATCTTTGTAGGTTGATTCATTTGCATACTCTAGAACTCTCTATTACTAACAGATGAAAATAAACAGGTTATGCCCCTCGTTATCTGACTCTAAAAGATAATGTCATACGTCATATTTCCAAACCTGTAATTGACACCTACCATAACTGACTCTGCTGCCTCTGTCTGTCTTTAGGAGAGAGACTAAAGTGTGAATGCCCTTATGCAGCTGGTATGACTGTGTGTGTCGTATTTCAAACATTATTACACTGTTTGTGTATGTTATGGCTGAAACAGCTAGTTTGAATTTCCAATACATTTCTGGTTACATTGCATGTTAGCCTTATGTTAATGGAAAGTTATCTAAAGAGCGAGGGACACGTCGCATTTACATTTAAGTAATTTAGCAGACACTACAATACATAGCAACTTATTGTTTACCTTTTTATAAAACACTAAAGTGGAACAACCACAAACCTTTGTTGTAGTGAATCATTTTTGTGTTCAAATATTGTAGTGCGGTGTGTAGTACAGTGTTATTTCATGTTGTCATGGTTCAGGATGGTCGCTCCTGTGATCATTGCATGGTATACAAATTATGCTTACGTAATATACTCTATATGCTGCTTCAATAATCTGGATGTTCACAGCTAAATTCGTAGTTAGTTAGAGATTCTAGATTAACTTTGTTCCCTCTACAGGTATTCTGATTCATGGCCTTTCAGATAAGATCTCTGGCCAAGGGGTCATAGATCATGATTATATGATGCAGTAATATGTCCTCCACATTCTGCTAAAATCATGTCATTTGATCTGTAGTCATGCATGAAAATGTACAACCAAAAAATAATAGACGTACTCCTCGGCCTTGTTCTTGTCAAAGAGCCTCTAGTGGTCCAGACTATAGTGATAAACTCCTGAAGTTAATAGCGGGTGAGGGCACCTCCAGTAGACCACCCTGACACCTCCAGTGGACCACCCTGACAGCTCCAGTGGACCACCCTAACACCTCCAGTGGACCACCCTGACAGCTCCAGTGGACCACTCTGACAGCTCTAGTGGACCACTCTGACAGCTCCAGTGGACCACTCTGACAGCTCTAGTGGACCACTCTGACAGCTCTAGTGGACCACTCTGACAGCTCCAGTGGACCACTCTGACAGCTCTAGTGGACCACTCTGACAGCTCCAGTGGACCACTCTGACACCTCCAGTGGACCACTCTGACAGCTCTAGTGGACCACTCTGACACCTCCAGTGGACCACCCTGACAGCTCCAGTGGACCACCCTGACAGCTCCAGTGGACCACTCTGACAGCTCCAGTGGACCACTCTGACAGCTCCAGTGGACCACTCTGACAGCTCTAGTGGACCACTCTGACAGCTCCAGTGGACCACTCTGACAGCTCCAGTGGACCACTCTGACAGCTCCAGTGGACCACTCTGACAGCTCCAGTGGACCACTCTGACAGCTCCAGTGGACCAATCTGACAGCTCCAGTGGACCACTCTGACAGCTCTAGTGGACCACTCTGACAGCTCTAGTGGACCACTCTGACAGCTCTAGTGGACCACCCTGACAGCTCCAGTGGACCAATCTGACAGCTCCAGTGGACCACTCTGATATCTCCAGTGGACCACTCTGACAGCTCTAGTGGACCACTTTTACAGCTCTAGAGGACCACTCTGACAGCTCCAGTGGACCACTCTGACAGCTCTAGTGGACCACTCTGACAGCTCCAGTGGACCACTCTGACAGCTCCAGTGGACCACTCTGACAGCTCTAGTGGACCACTCTGACAGCTCTAGTGGACCACTCTGACAGCTCTAGTGGACCACCGTGACAGCTCCAGTGGACCAATCTGACAGCTCCAGTGGACCACTCTGATATCTCCAGTGGACCACTCTGACAGCTCCAGTGGACCACTTTGACAGCTCTAGTGGACCACTCTGACAGCTCCAGTGGACCACTCTGACAGCTCCAGTGGACCACTCTGACAGCTGTGTAAATGTACTCTAACCAATGTTAACATTGAACATTGAACTTCTACTCACTTTGCCGATAAACAACTGTGGATATTGGAGCACAGTTTAAGCCGATCAGAGTTCCCGTTGAAAAACAATAATGCAACAAATCCCATATTATTTTCATACAGTAATGTTGTCAATGCAAGGCTTTAATATGAAAATAACAAACAAATAATGGGCCTAAGAATTCGCTAAATAGGAAATAATTTTAACAAATGTGCTGCACAGGTGGCCCTGCACTGAAAACACACCCACCACAAGGTAGGACCATCTGTGGAAAACTACCTATGCAAATCAACTGTAAGTACATGGTCAAATGCACTCACATGCATATGCAATTCATGGCCTTTCAGATAAAATCTGTCATTGACTGAAGATTGCGTGTTAAAAAAGGCGACACTAATTAGCTCGTTTCTGAGGCTTAGACATTCTTCTCTGTTGTTGAATATAGGTAGTGTATGTAATGCTAGTTTTATGACAAGTTATGAATTGATAATGTACACAATATTTTATTTACACATTACACCACAAAGATCACTTTTCAGACATCAATGTTCTCTCTGGATAGTCACACACAGTCAGGGATTCACTGGTTTTCTGTGGGTGGAAAGGAACTTTTCACAGTATCAAGCGGAACCGGGTGGAACTGACCCACTGTTACCCGGACTGTGGAGAATGAAGAACATGGGTAGGGACATATGGAGGCCAGATGTGGAGAATATAGAGCTTGGGTATAGGGACATATGGAGGCCAGATGTGGAGAATAAAGAGTCTGGGTATAGGGACATATGAAGGCCAGATGTGGAGAATAAAGAGTCTGGGTATAGGGACATATGGAGGCCAGATGTGGAGAATAAAGAGTCTGGGTATAGGGACATATGAAGGCCAGATGTGGAGAATAAAGAGTCTGGGTAGGGACATATGGAGGCCAGATGTGGAGAATAAAGAGTCTGGGTATAGGGACATATGAAGGCCAGATGTGGAGAATAAAGAGTCTGGGTATAGGGACATATGGAGGCCAGATGTGGAGAATAGAGAGCCTGGGTAGGGACATATGGAGGCCAGATGTGGAGAATATAGAGCTTGGGTATAGGGACATATGAAGGCCAGATGTGGAGAATAAAGAGTCTGGGTATAGGAACATATGAAGGCCAGATGTGGAGAATAAAGAGTCTGGGTATAGGGACATATGGAGGCCAGATGTGGAGAATATAGAGCTTGGGTATAGGGACATATGAAGGCCAGATGTGGAGAATAAAGAGTCTGGGTATAGGGACATATGAAGGCCAGATGTGGAGAATAAAGAGTCTGGGTATAGGGACATATGGAGGCCAGATGTGGAGAATATAGAGCTTGGGTATAGGGACATATGAAGGCCAGATGTGGAGAATAAAGAGTCTGGGTATAGGGACATATGGAGGCCAGATGTGGAGAATAGAGCGCCTGGGTAGGGACATATGGAGGCCAGATGTGGAGAGTAAAGAGTCTGGGTATAGGGACATATGGAGGCCAGATGTGGAGAATATAGAGCTTGGGTATAGGGACATATGGAGGCCAGATGTGGAGAATATAGAGCTTGGGTATAGGGACATATGAAGGCCAGATGTGGAGAATAAAGAGTCTGGGTATAGGGACATATGGAGGCCAGATGTGGAGAATAGAGAGCCTGGGTATAGGGACATATGGAGGCCAGATGTGGAGAATAAAGAGTCTGGGTAGGGACATTTTTTTTAGCAAAGCCTGAGGTAGTAATGTTTCATTTATTTTTATTTAGCCTTTATTTAACCAGGTAGACCGATTTGAGAACAAATTCTCATTTGCAATGGCGACCTGGCCAAGATAAGGTGAGTGCAAATGACAAGGAGTGCAAATAACAATGGGACACAATAAGGCAATACAGGGTCAAGTAAAAACAGGATGATATATGTGTGGTTCTGTTGAGCAGCATTGATAAGGCGTTGTAGGTGTAATAATGAGGTGTAGGTCTTCTTGCTGTTCTGTTTTGTTCTGGATGTGAGGTTCAATGGAAAACCAATGAGGTGAGCGTTTGATCTGCATTTGATCTGTGTGACATACTAAGATTACTGGAGAAGGTTCAGCAGCCGGCTGGTTCTGGCAGGGATTGGATGGTAGTTGCTGTGTTCCAGCCCAACAGCGAGTTGTGTCAGGAGTCTGTACCTCTACCTGACATTTTGCTGAGTTGTGTTCAGTTTTCTTGCAGATTTGAAGAGAGAATATACATAGGTGAGCTAGTTCAGGAGTGTCTCCACTTTAGAGCAATTTGGCACAACCACCCACATCCTCTCGGAGTGTGCGTGAACATGTCCTCAGAAGAGGCCGAAGTACTGTGACAGAATTCTTCAGGGTAATCTGGCAATTTCAAGGCCTAAAGGTAATTACTCTACATGCCGACTGAGAAGAACTCAGCCTAGTTGACAGCAAATGGACAGGTGGAAACGCTGCTTGGTACCTGGCATTCCGCTCAGGCTGTTCCAACCGGTTACACTATATTGGAGGATTTGCAGCCACCGAGTGTGCGGAGATGAACACTTAAAACAAACAAAACACACTCATGCAGTTGATCACAAAGCTCCGTGTTTGCCAAAGAGACATTGGCTACGGTGGCATTGGTTACGTAGCATCCATGCAGATATTTAATCTAGTTAGATAAAATAAACGAAACAAGTACCGCTTCCGTTGTATGTTTGCTGCAGTTTTGTCCTTGTTCCGTCCTGAAATCAACTTCCAGGTATAAAGTTTCTGCAGACTTGATTTAGGAAGATCATGAGTCATGACCCTTAGTACTGGGACCAGTAATGTACACCAGTGAAGCTCTCTCTTATAATATATGTCCAACTTTTATCCAATCATTAGTGTTTTTTACATTTTTAAGATGCTGGTCTGTCTTTGCGAGGCCATTAGCTTGCAAGCTGAAATATGCAATTTGCTAATTAAGTAGATGGAGGGGAGATTTCTTTCTTGTTGGTTAGTCACTGGAAATGTTTTCGCAAGAAAGTACCAAGTTCTGTTTGTAGCCCCGTTTTAATTGTTATTATTGCTATTTGCTCAAATTAAATGCTGACTAAATTACTTGTTTCATGTTTTCTCCGTTAAAGTTAAATTTATATTTAATAAATGTCCTTCGTTCATCCTGCGGTTATGTCCGTCTTCCTATTCGTGACACACAAGGCCAACTTTAAATGGAAGATGTTCCCAGCTCGTAGACGCTGTGTGCAGGAGCCTGGGGACGAGGTTAGCGCGGTAATACTAATTCCTGATTGCAGTCTAATAACGAACATCCTGGCTAATTGTTTTGGGGAGACAAAACTACTTCCCCTCCAAAAGGGAATGAGGGTATTTGTCACTTACACTCAAGGACAAAACCAACATTCGGGCTAGACTCAAATGTTGTTACCATTATTGAGACTGCTTAACGATCTTTATCGATACCATTATCGATACTTTCCTATTATTTGGTGAAAAGACGAGACCCCAATAATTTCTTAACTAAACAGTTATTGCTTTTATAGATTCTGTAACTGTTTGATATCGGATTTCAACATATTATACTATGAACTATTACAACAGAAAAATTATATATCAGCAGCAAAATGACCAACACGATGTCCACATATTTCCATCAACAAAGAAAATAAATAATGTACATGAATTATTATAAATATGATCTTTTACACAACATCAAAACATTTGAATCGACAGTTCTTCTTTACAGTGGTAACATCAGGCTGCACAGTAGATGCCCTGAATTGGCTTATTATTGTGAACGATGGAGACTTGATATGAAGTTAGGGTGTGCTCATCATGCTTACCTTGGGTGGAAGAGGACGATTGTCCTGGGTCCGTGTACCCCCGTGTCAATCGTGATTTTACATTTCCGGCTCGTTATCCGTTTTCTTTTATTTGTAGAAGTCAGACATCTGTTAACGTTGGTAGTTCCAGTGGTTCGATTGAAATGAAGTTACTGTTGTATCTCGAGACATTACTTTACAGCAGTATTGATAAGCTCAGACATTATTGATTTTTGGGTTTTGAGAGATATGGAACAGGTTTCTTAGTAGAACCGGGTCTCGGTTCCCATCCCTACTATTTAGTTATTGTAATGTCAAACAACCATGTATGAAAACTGTTGCCCTCTATATTCCGATATACTGCTATCCTATATCTCTACAAATATTATAATGTTATATGTTTGCCATATTGCTATCCTATAGCTCTATAAATATTGTGATGTTATATGCTAGCCATATTGCCATCCTATTGCTCTATAAGTATTGTGCTGTTATTTGCTAGCCATATTGCCATCCTCTAGCTCTGTAAATACTGTGATTTTATATGCTAGCCATATTGCCATCCTATAGCTCTGTAAATATTGTGATGTTATATGCTAGCCATATTGCCATCCTATTGCTCTATACATATTGTGCTGTTATTTGCTAGCCATATTGCCATCCTCTAGCTCTGTAAATACTGTGATTTTATATGCTAGCCATATTGCCAGGCTATCGCTCTGTAAATATTGGGATTTTATATGCTAGCCATATTGCCATCCTATAGCTCTATACATATTGTGCTGTTATTTGCTAGCCATATTGCCATCCTCTAGCTCTGTAAATACTGTGATGTTATATGCTAGCCATATTGCCAGCCTATCGCTCTATAGGTTGCCTCAATGTCTTCTGTCCAAAGAAAAGAGCCTGTGATTGTTGTTAATCCAAACTCTGGCACCCAAGAAAATTTTCTGCCTGTCCCTGAATAATGAATGGATTGGCTGCTGAAGCCATCTAAGAGATCATAGAGTCTTTACATTGGATTTCCTCCACGCTTAGAAACAAGAGGGGAGGAGGATTTAGTGAGAGACACATCTGCAACGTCTCTCATCACAGCTAATAGAACGCTGCTAGTCTGACCCGGACAGGCAACACTATCAGCCAATTGTCGGTCTCTCAACAAACTCCTCCAACTATCCTGGATGAGTTTTGTACCTGGAGTACTGCCAATTTAAAAGGGAACCTTGAGGTAAAAGAATGAAATAATCGAGAGCTTCTCAACTCCCTGATCCCAGTCAAATTGTGCAGCCAGACACCGCACAACAGAACAGACACTGGCATACACAGACGGTTCCCAACTCCGGGGCAAATTACCTCAGCTCTCTGTTCCAGCGAGACCTAGCACTGTCTGTGCCACTGTGCCATTTATGCCAGGGAGAGTCATCGTTTCCCCATTGATGTAATATGAACCATTAACCTACTAGCAGTGATTGAAATACGGAAGATATGAAAGTTGTCCCAGGGGACAGTCCTCATCAGCTGCAGAACTATCTGTTGGTTAGTGTGACGGATAACAGACGGATACCAGATGGCATTTTCCCTCAGATGCTCAGGGTTTGTATTGCTTTAGGAGTGACATGAGCATTGGATCTTCAATTGTATAAGTGATTATTGTAATCTCAACTAAGTGCTAGATGTTGATGAATCGAGCCGATGCCCTAGAATCTGAGGACTGCTGTATTTGAGCGGCAGTAACTATGGACATTGTGCATTGAGCATGACTAAAATGTTAACAGATATATTTCTATGCCTCTACATTGGTTTGTTATGTAAGACATTCTGTGGGTCTGTAACGCACTGTTAACCCTCTGGGGAAAAACTGCTATGCCAATATTCATTTTCCCACCTTTTGCCTGAAAAACCATAACAATATTTTTAAAATGTCACGTTCTGTTCAGGTAAATGATGATTCTTACAACGTAAATGAAAATGAGATGTTCAACTGCACTCGGAGGGACATCATTATAAGATCCTTCACTGGACCAAACTCTTAAGGGAAGAACGAGAGAGAGATGCAAGCATTTCTGTGACTTTTATTATGGTTCATGTATGGAGTTGTTTAACAAATTGGAAACTGTTAGAATGTGACCTTATTAGCGGCCGGTACAATCTACATGACCAAAGTGCAATGCAATGATTCAGGCACATTTTGACATGATATTATTCTTACACATTTGGCTCTGGATTTCAAACAGTTTAAGCTATCGCCTACTATGACCCAGAACTGAAAGGGAGGACTTTCACCAACAACACATAACATGTGTTTCCTCCTAACACAAGCTGTGCAGGATTCATTAGCAGAAACTCCAGACATTTCTGATGGATTTTGGTCACTCTGTCTTCTGACTGAAATTTGCTGTCAGCAGATAATGAGATAATTGCAATGAAATCAGATTCTAAAGATACGTACAATCATTTCACATAATTATTTCTGATATCACCTAGAGCAGCGGGGTAAAACCGGTTCGGTTTGACACCTGTGACCCAGAGTCTTAAAGTAGGGGTCTTATGCAGATTATTTGCATTGAAAAAAAAAAAACATGGCCATAATATATGTGTGGTAATAGTGAAATGATTATGTTTCAAAACATTTACCAGAAATTATTTTGAGTGCATAAAAATTGCATCTTAAAATGCATTTGTCTACTGAAAGTGTCGCGGCTTCTGCTGTGAAATGGAAATGCTGCTCTGTTTCACTCCTCCATCAGCGTTATAAATTGTGACTAGGATCCCTCCACCCTTAGTTCCATCCATGACAGGTACGCTGAGCTATTTTCACATGCATAAGTGTCTTCCTCTGAAATATTATTGACTACATCTGGCATCTTGGTGTCTAGGTTTGCGTGGGCACCGTCTCCATTTTGAACCCCAATCTTGTCTGTCGATTAACTAGATAAGTTCAGACAACGCCGGAGTTTGTCTATTATAAAATGCTGAATGACCTTACTGGTCAAACGGGGCTTTGGTAAACTTGGGTTCGGGGTTACAAACGGTCAGTCACATCCCTTGCTTAGAGTTTCTGTCCACTAATTATATATTTGTTGTGTATATTTGTATGTGAAGCTAATTTACCATCTGCACATCACCACAGTCTCAAACACTTATGTTGCCCACATCTTGTATCAACCAACGAAAACTGGTTTGCTGTATGTGAAACATTTGTTTTGAGGATAGAAAATAACACAGGATATGTGAAGTATGTAACAGGCGAAACAAAGACTATATTGAAACGTGTTTGTGAGGGTGCTGCCAGACATTTTAGAAATGCAATGTAATTCTGAATGAAATATTTCCTTTCACCCTGTGTGCGTAGGGATCTCCAAGATGTGGATACGTTCTCCAAGTCTGATCCAGGTAAGCTGCTCTCTCTGTCTCCTGCATTTTGTGTGAAGGTTTGGATGGGTGAAATTCAATGGTTTCATGCGTCCACTCTGCTCTGTGTTTTTACATATCCTCCAAGAGACTGGATCTTTCGTTATGCTGTAAGGTTGCTCAGAGTTTTCAAATGGTATCTCCTAGCGATGACTTGTTTTTCTCATTTGACTTTATGTGTACTTTTATATTTTTGTCACTTAGTGCTTCTCAAACGCGAGTCTCTCCAATAGAGACGCGCGTTTGACTGTATTCATTTCTGGTACGTCTTATCGGTCACAGTGGCGATCAAACTCACAGCCCATTACTTTACTGAGCTGCGCAAGACTAACACATCTGATCGTCCTTTTAAATGGGGTCTTCTCCTCTGGACTGTGCACAGTTCACGGTACTGCTGGGGTTATGGGAAAGGTCTAATGCCAACGTGCTCTCGTGTGGTTTAGAGAGCTACACCAGCCCACTGTCTGCTTGTGTTCAGAACATGAAGACAGCGTAGCGCTGACAGGACATGGCTTCAGAGACTTGGGCCCAGTGACAGATAATCTGCATTCAGCTGGACCGACTGAGTCTGCCTCACGGTGGCCATGATCACCTGATGACTCCAACACAATCGTGCCGTTGCTTCATCGTCGGTCGCTACTCCGGTCCAAAACAACTTCCACACAAGTTGTTTGCAATGACTTTAACACATGGGTGTTTGTACTAAACTAAATCATCAGTGCATGTGACTAACCAATCCAAGCGCTAAAGTCGTGGGCACATTTTCAGTTGCATTTAAGTCGCTTTCACCACGTGTGCTCTGGCTAAACTGAAAGGGAAAAATATTATCTTGCTGTAGACATTGCCAGGGAGATATTCCCTGCGGATCCAGACTCATTAAGGTGAAAAAGTAATGTTTTTCAAGCATTCTGTAGCGTCTGGGTAGCCAGGCTCCTGTGTGAATCATGTAAATGGGCTTCTGTCACGACACAAAGACCTTGGGGATCTGATGAAACTGCACATTAGCAACATCGACCGCCCCGAATGGGATTACCCAGATGTTTGAGATATGTAATTGTCAGTTAATTGACTTAGGGAGTCCACCTGCGCTGCACGAGGTCCCTGGAGTTCAGCGGGGCTACAGGTTCTGAAATCACAGCATGTGGGACGTGTTTGTCCTCCAATTCTATTAACTCAGCATCAGGAGCATTGCTTTACCCAGGATCCAGTTGTACAGCCACACATTGTATGAAATGTCTTCCCAGACAAACTCACATTTGTTTGACCGTACAGCTTTGGGAGGACGGATCAGTCTCTCAGTGTAATTGGGACACTATTCCCCCAGAAGGATCAGAGTCCCGTCTTCCTCTGGCATGTTACTGTTTGTTTAAAACCGAAATTATTGGATCTCTATTTAACCATGAAAACGTGTGTTTGTATGAAGCTATAGATATAGTTACATAGTGCTGTAAAACGTAAAAAAAACTGTATAAACCATACAAAAGATTTAAAAAATATATAATACAATAATGTCATGGATTGAAATAGATATTAAGTGCACTTTATTTTATTAAAGGACACGTAGCCGACCCCGCTGAATAATACAATCAGTTCAGATGTAATGTTTTCATTGCATTTGCGTGCGGGTATTAAATACACATGAATAGATGCATGCTGTGACAGTGAAGCCACTCCCCTCTTATGTAACGCACAGATGGGAATGACATCAGGTAGCTTCGTCCCTGTGCTGCTGTAAATCAACTGTGTATGTTCTGAATAGGGAGAGGGTTGAACTGTGTGTGTGTTCTGAATAGGGAGAGGGTTGAACTGTGTGTGTGTTCTGATTAGGGAGAGGGTTGAACTGTGTGTGTGTTCTGATTAGGGGGAGGGTTGAACTGTGTCTGTGTTCTAAATAGGGAGAGGGTTGAACTGTGTGTGTGTTCTGATTAGGGGGAGGGTTGAACTGTGTCTGTGTTCTAAATAGGGAGAGGGTTGAACTGTGTCTGTGTTCTGATTAGGGGGAGGGTTGAACTGTGTCTGTGTTCTAAATAGGGAGAGGGTTGAACTGTGTCTATGTTCTGATTAGGGGGAGGGTTGAACTGTGTCTGTGTTCTAAATAGGGAGAGGGTTGAACTGTGTCTGTGTTCTGATTAGGGGGAGGGTTGAACTGTGTCTGTGTTCTAAATAGGGAGAGGGTTGAACTGTGTCTGTGTTCTGATTAGGGGGAGGGTTGAACTGTGTCTGTGTTCTGATTAGGGGGAGGGTTGACCAAACTCTAATCCAAACGTATCACCCTGCTCCTGTGCAATTATCTGTGTATCTATGTGCTTCATGTTGTATTTGCAGGTGTATGTGTGTGTTTATTTGCGTGTGCGCGTGAACGACATAACACATTGATTGACGAAGTTCGTGGACCGTCTTGGTCATTCAGAGTAAGGTACAGTATACTGTTAACTAGGAACTCAGCCTGTCAAGGACATTGTAGTCAAACATGACGTATTTCACAACACAGTGAGATGATGTATGCATTTGTATGGAGGTTGGTTAACGTGCCTCAGGTACGGGCAAACCTAAGTAATATTCCAGGCATTCACGACGCTACCCATGGAATACCCTTGAGGAGATGAAAACAGTTCTCCTTGTAAATGGATCGGATAGACTGAAATACATTCTGCATTGTGATTGCTTCTTAGATGTTTTGGGATGCTGGAATAAAAATTGCAGTGCCAATTGTAATCTCTTCTATGAGACTTGTGTAATGGGAATTATCAGGCAATTAGATACAGATCACTTTATTTTTATTTGTACAAAAGAGCCTACCAGAAATGCACTTATTTTCCTTTATAGTGCCATTGGATAGTATGCTGACACATTAACTTTCTCATTTTGTTTTTTCATAGATATAATTTAAATGTGATTCAGAAATGTGTGCCAATTTAATGATGATGAAAAACTGAAATATCTCAAGTGCATAAGTATTCAGACCCTTTGCTGTGTGTCTGCAAGCTTAGATGGCACTTGTGTCCCTTGGTCATTGTTGAGATCTCGAGAACTTGATTAGATTATCTTTGGCAAATTCCATTTATTAAGCGTGATTTAAATATGGACACACGTGTCTATATAAGGTCCATCACTTCACATTTCAGAGAAAAAAATGTAGTCATGAAGTCCAAGATTAAATTGTTCTCAGACATAGATCCGACGAAGGTTATAAAAAATCGCTAAGGCACAGAAAGTGGTCATAATAAAATGGAGGAAGTTTGGAACCAACCAAACATCTTAAGCTGTCCTGGGATGTGGCCAAAAGGACAGCTGTCTATCTCTGCAGCATTCACATCAGTCCGTCTTCATGGTTGAGTAGCAGGGTGGAAGTCACCCCTGTGTGAAAACCATATCACATGAGACCTGAAGGACTCTGAGAACATGAGGACAAATTATCACATGCCACCTGAAGGACTCTGAGAACATGAGGACAAATTATCACATGCCACCTGAAGGACTCTGAGAACATGAGGACAAATTATCACATGAGACCTGAAGGACTCTGAGAACATGAGGACAAATTATCACATGCCACCTGAAGGACTCTGAGAGCATGAGGACAAATTATCACATGAGACCTGAAGGACTCTGAGAACATGAGGACAAATTATCACATGCCACCTGAAGGACTCTGAGAGCATGAGGACAAATTATCACATGCCACCTGAAGGACTCTGAGAACATGAGGACAAATTATCACATGCCACCTGAAGGACTCTGAGAACATGAGGACAAATTATCACATGTCACCTGAAGGACTCTGAGAACATGAAGAAAAATAGTATCTGGTGTGATGGGTTCAAAGATTAACTGTTAGGCTTGAAGGTCAAGTTTCTGGCAAAAACGAGCCATTCACCTGGCTCACACTATCCATGGTAGAGACTGAGAGACTGGTCAGGATTCAACAGCTACTTCCTGGTCTCCAGAATGTGTGTGGAGACAGAATGACAGTATGAACACACTGATTGAAGGGCCTGAATACATCTGTACATGAGATATTTCATTTTTTAAATGTCAATACATTCACTTTGTCATTATGGGCTATTGTGTGGGCATTTATTATAATGACAAAAAACATGTCTAACACAACAACGTGTGGAAAGTGTCACAACACTCTCCAAGGATATCTTTTGATTTTGCATATTTAATATTTGTGAACAAAATACATAAGCTTTAGATTGGCTCACAATAACGAATTTGTATCATTCAAGGAAGTTGACTCACACTCTGCTGCAGAAGCACAGCTCTTTGAGTAGACAGTATAAAAGCCCTGTTGCCAATGTGCTCGACTCCTCAGATTGTTCACACACTCAAATGCCCAAGGCCTCCTTATTTGCTCCTATCCTTTCCCCGTAAACTAATTAAAAGGTAGAAATCCAAGCATTTAAAAGCCGTGTACAATCTCATCACAAATCTATTATTCCATTGATTCATTAATTAGTCCTAATTGAGGCCTGGATACGCTAGTCTTTGTTGTGGGTCCAGTTGCAAAAATCAATGAAGTGTGTTAATTTTAAAATGTAACTCGGGGTGCTTTTTTAAAGGTCATATTTGAATATGAGGTGGGTGGATGTATCATGTAGATTAATATAAAAGCTGCAATTCCTCTGCCAATGACTCATCTCTGTCATCCATCTCTGTCATCCATCTCTGTTGTCTGTGGCTTCGTGAATATAATTCAGTATTCCGACGTGGTCATTTAATTTTTAATTTAATTTAATTTAATTTAGAACGCCACGTTCGATTTCTTTCTTTTAGATACATAACACGGCTGACGTGTGTACCCATTCTAGGGACCTAGACATATCTCTCGTCGGCAGACTTGTAAATTCTTATTATATTACATAAATACCTTGCAATGTTGGGTGATTATGAAAGGCTCATTACACAGCTATAAAATGTTCAAGTCATACAATGCCTGGCACAAGAGCGACTTTTAATGTTTTGTGCAGATTAACGCAGACTTAAACTGTAACTGCTATTTCTGTTAGCACTGCAGTTGGTAGTGGGTTTTGTTTGACTCGCTGTACATTTATTGTGTCACCTTTCACCCTGTTACTGTGGAACGAACTCGAATATCCGACCCGTCGGGCCCTGTCTGTACTCAGCTCGTCTATTTCCAACACTTCAATCTAGCCTGGATACTTGTCAACATGGCAAACTCCTAGGTGACCCTTGTTGTTAGGACATCTTTCTGCGTACCGACTGGTGGTGTTCGAGTGTGTGGCCTTGTTAAGGCACATTAATGCTGCCATATTTAGGGTTCTGACCTCATTCAGATCTACAGGATCATTGATACGTTAGCAGCTATCTAAACCTCGTCTTCCCACTTTAATTTTGCATGAGAGATTTAGGCGAAGGGCGTGGGTTTCGGTGACAAATTATGTCCGAAAACCCGCAGCGTGGCCCTAAATTCACAATGGACGGAATGTGTTTGTGGGCGAATGTCTTCCTCTGTCTGCCAAGCAATCATATTCCTCCTCTTTTTGGCGCCTCTGTAAAGCCTTCTCATAGCGCGCACCTTTTATGCAATGCAAGCCAGGAATGATGGTTTCAGCCTCGCTTCCATTGTAATTGTTTTGCAATTCAAATCCAAGAACTGCTCAATAACACTAAATGCAGCTGTATATTAACTATGATGCAGTTTTGTAAAATCATTTATAATCATTCCTCCTGTTTTGTCTGTACTGTCGCCTGTATTTTCTTTATTGTCTCTCGTATTGTCTGTACTGTCTCCCGCTCTGTACTGTCTGTACTGTCAGTGCTGTCTGTACTGTCTCCTGTATTGTCTGTACTGTCTGTGCTGTCTGTATGTCTCCCGCTCCGTGCTGTCTGTGCTGTCTGTACTGTCTCCTGTATTGTCTGTACTGTCTCCTGTATTGTCTGTACTGTCCCCTGCTCCGTGCTGTCTGTACTGTCTGTACTGTCTCCTGTATTGTCTGTACTGTCTCCTGTATTGTCTGTACTGTCTCCCGCTCCGTGCTGTCTGTGCTGTCTGTACTGTCTCCTGTATTGTCTGTACTGTCCCCTGCTCCGTGCTGTCTGTACTGTCTGTACTGTCTCCTGTATTGTCTGTACTGTCTCCTGTATTGTCTGTACTGTCTCCCGCTCCGTGCTGTCTGTACTGTCTCCGGTCCTGTATTGTCTGTACTGTCTCCCGCTCCGTGCTGTCTCTACTGTCTCCGGTCCTGACTTGTCTGTGCTGTTTGTACTGTCTCCCGCTCAGTGCTGTCTGTACTGTCTGTACTGTCTGTGCTGTCTGTACTGTCTCCTGTGCTGTGTTTCACAGGTACTTCATTAAATTGACACTGTTTCCTGGCATTTCGCCCATTTGGATACATTTTATACAGGCTTCTATAATGCAATCAAGCAGTTTGTACCATGAAAGAGTCCTCAAGCTAGTCTTGTCCTGTGGTTCTTTCCAGTTCCAAGAGGAAATTGTGACAGCGTGTCGTTCTTCCACTGACTTAGCAATGCTAATTATTTCTGTGTAATTATGACAAATTTAATTGGCTACCTCCACACGTGGCTTACTCCACATTTCATTAACACAGATTCACAAAGTTGGTTAATTAAAGTTTGAATTAAAGGTCCTCTGGCTACATAGTTCAAACCTCTGAGAAAACAGTTGTCACGCAGCCTTGTGTGCTTTGGGCCTGTCCTACCAGATAGGGAATCCTCTCAAAGTCACCTTCCATAAAAAACAATCATCCTGGAGTCCTGCTCCACTCTCTAACCACCTGCCGAGTTACTTGAAGGAGGACTTGCCTTCTTGAAATAACGCAGCTAGGCTTTCTCATCCAGGAGCAAATCAATATCACAGGTAGGCTCTCACATCCAGGAGCAAATCAATATCACAGGTAGGCTCTCACATCCAGGAGCCATTCAATATCACAGGTAGGCTCTCACATCCAGGAGCCATTCAATATCACAGGTAGGCTCTCACATCCAGGAGCAAATCAATATCACAGGTAGGCTCTCACATCCAGGAGCCATTCAATATCACAGCTAGGCAGCGATTTTAGACCTTTCTTTTATTTCGTGTGATTGAATCGCTAGATGCCAGCTTAGAGCCAATCGGAAAGGCAAAAGAAACCAACTAGTATATGTTCCTGAGAGCAAGAAGAGTGTATTTCTGCAAGGAGAGGGTATTTCTGAGAGCAAGAATAGGGTATTTCTGAGAGCAAGGAGAGGGTATTTCTGAAAGCAAGGAGAGGGTATTTCTGAAAGCAAGGAGACGGTATTTCTGAGAGCAAGGAGACGGTATTTCTTGCCTAAGTAGCCGGTGTGACCACAGCGATCGCTAATCGGGACGTGGTGCTAATTGATCTCGCCTCTGAGCACAAACAGAGCCTCTCAGGTCTTATATCTCACTCCTTATCCTCTGTCATGCTTACAATGCGGTTCATCTCATGCATCAACCAGCTGACCAGTGTTATATAGACCCAGCAGTAGTACAGCTACCAGAGTAGCATGTGGTTTCCAAGGTGCTCAGACACTCGCCCTGATTCTGTTATCTCAACGCTCCTAATTGGATTAAGGAATAACTATTTATGTTAAATTTGTCTGCATGAAGTGTATTAGCGCAAATACCCGACGTTCAGCTGCTGATGGGTTAAACGGATGTGGCCACGGTGAACTCACCTGAACTGGGTTGAGTGGGGTTTTCCCCCTGTAATGGTTGTGCATCAATCGGAGACATTTGTGTCAGTCGCTTTCGAATGGCCTTTCTTATTCATTTAAAACCTGCGTTCAAGAAGTTCACTCACGGCCTTGTTTGTCTTTCTGCAGTGGTTGTTCTCTATGTGCAGGGAATCGGGACCAAAGAATGGAGGGAGGTGAGTGTAAAAAGAGGTTCTATTTTCTATATTTTCTATTTTCATTTCTGTCTTGACCATTTTACATGATACATGTGATTGGGGAAACAAAGCTTCCCAACTGAGACGTTGTTCCGTCTGCAATTGAAAATGCTTCCAGAAACGCGTCAGTCCCGATTGTTCCAAACACTACTTTGTAAAGTATCTACATTTTGAGTGTCTACCAGTGCCACAATCTTTACAAGCAGGCTGTCCAGCCAGTGGCTTCAGCTAGCAGCTGCGATCTGTCACCAATATCCATTAGCGGTAACTGGCATTGATGTTACTGTAAAGACAGGATATGATTGGTTTAGGTTGGGAGAGAGGGAACGGAGGGAACGAGACGGAGAGAGGGAACGAGACGGAGAGAGGGAACGAGACAGAGAGAGGGAACGAGACAGAGAGAGGGAACGAGAAGAAGAGAGGGAACGAGACAGAGAGAGGGAACGGAGGGAACGAGACGGAGAGAGGGAACGAGACAAAGAGAGGGAACGAGACGGAGAGAGGGAACGAGATGGAGAGAGGGAACGAGATGGAGAGAGGGAACGAGACGGAGAGAGGGAACGAGACAGAGAGAGGGAACGAGAAGGAGAGAGGGAACGAGATGGAGAGAGGGAACGAGATGGAGAGAGGGAACGAGACAGAGAGAGGGAACGAGACGGAGAGAGGGAACGAGATGGAGAGAGGGAACGAGATGGAGAGAGGGAACGAGACAGAGAGAGGGAACGAGATGGAGAGAGGGAACGAGACAGAGAGAGGGAACGAGACAGAGAGAGGGAACGAGACAGAGAGAGGGAACGAGATGGAGAGAGGGAACGAGACGGAGAGAGGGAACGAGATGGAGAGAGGGAACAAGATGGAGGGAGGGAACGAGATGGAGAGAGGGAACGAGACGGAGAGAGGGAACGAGATGGGGAGAGGGAACGGAGGGAACGAGACGGAGAGAGGGAACGAGAAGGAGAGAGGGAACGAGATGGAGAGAGGGAACGAGAAGGAGAGAGGGAACGAGACAGAGAGAGGGAACGAGACAGAGAGAGGGAACGAGATGGGAGAGAGGGAACGAGATGGAGAGAGGGAACGAGAAGGTTAGAGGGAACGAGATGGAGAGAGGGAACGAGACAGAGAGAGGGAACGAGATGGAGAGAGGGAACGAGACAGAGAGAGGGAATGAGACAGAGAGAGGGAATGAGATGGAGAGAGGGAACGAGACAGAGAGAGGGAACGGAGGGAACGAGACAAAGAGAGGGAACGAGATGGAGAGAGGGAACGAGACGGAGAGAGGGAACGAGACGGAGAGAGGGAACGAGACAAAGAGAGGGAACGAGACGGAGGGAACGAGATGGAGAGAGGGAACGAGACGGAGAGAGGGAACGGAGGGAACGAGACGGAAAGAGGGAACAAGACAAAGAGAGGGAACGAGACGGAGAGAGGGAACGAGATGGAGAGAGGGAACGAGACAGAGAGAGGGAACGAGACAGAGAGAGGGAACGAGACGGAGAGAGGGAACGAGATGGAGAGAGGGAACGAGACAGAGAGAGGGAACGAGACAGAGAGAGGGAACGAGACAGAGAGAGGGAAAGAGATGGAGAGAGGGAACGAGACGGAGAGAGGGAACGAGATGGAGAGAGGGAACAAGATGGAGAGAGGGAACAAGATGGAGAGAGAGGGAACGAGATGGATGGAGAGAGGGAACGAGAAGGGAGAGGGAACGAGACAGAGGAGGGAACGAGAGAGAGGGAACGAGATGGGAGAGAGGGAACGAGATGGAGAGAGGGAACAGAGAGAGGGACGAGATGGAGAGAGGGAACGAGACAGAGAGAGGGAATGAGATGGAGAAGGGAAGAGACAAAGAGAGACGAGATGGAGAGAGGGAACGGAGATGGAGACGGAGAGAGGGAACGAGACAGAGAGAGGGAATGAGATGACAGAGAGAGGGAACGAGATGGAGAGAGGGAACGAGACAGAGAGAGGGAATGAGATGGAGAGAGGGAACGAGACAGAGAGAGGGAATGAGATGGAGAGAGGGAACGGAGGGAACGAGACAAAGAGAGGGAACGAGATGGAGAGAGGGAACGGAGGGAACGAGACGGAGAGAGGGAACGAGACAGAGAGAGGGAACGAGACAGAGAGAGGGAACGAGACAGAGAGAGGGAACGAGACAGAGAGAGGGAACGAGATGGGCCACAGTTCTCCTGAGATCTAGAGCTCTAGAGGGGCTTATTAAATATTCACATCCACTAGACGGCTGGTGGGGATTTCTCCCACAACCCCTCCCTCCCACGTGCCCACCCACCCACCCTCCCTCCCACCCTCCCTCCCACCCACCCTCCCACCCACCCACCCAGCCAGACATCCCACCACTACCTTCCTCTCCCTCTTTCATATTTCTTTCCTTGCATTTCCCAGGATGTCCTCATCTCATACTCGGGTTTAGTCTCTGACATAGTGGTGACATCTTTTATTGATATAACTCATAATGCAGCGCTGCTGAAACTCTCTGCTTTTGTGTGTGAGTTATTCCCTTCAAACTGAGATGTCTGCTTTTGTGTGTGAGTTATTCCCTTCAAACTGAGATGTCTGCTTTTGTGTGTGAGTTATTCCCTTCAAACTGAGATGTCTGCTTTTGTGTGTGAGTTATTCCCTTCAAACTGAGATGTCTGCTTTTGTGTGTGAGTTATTCCCTTCAAACTGAGATGTCTTCCACCAGAGGGGGGCGGCGGAGCTGATTAGAATAAAATGGAGGGCATGACCATTTTCATGTAATCAGCATGGTAACCTTTCAGTCACCAATTACTGGCATACAGTATTGGCACCATTCGAGTGCCTCGTCTCCCCCCACTTCTCTGTGTTTTCCATCAGCACCACATTTGTCCATCGAGACACGGACCCCAGGTGTTCGGAGAAACACAAAGTATGTGTCGGCGTCGACGTGAAGTACAATTACGTGGAGTACAAATCTATTTGTGTCCTGCTACCTGTAGAGTTGAAACACACGAGTGCACGTTGCCCCCGTTCGTTTCAATCAAATTCTAACAAAAGAAATCCAACACTAACAATACCCACGATGTTGTACTGCCCCTGACCCGATCCGGCTCCCGTGAGAACGGCTCCAGAACCTGAGTAGACCAGGGGTCCCACGGGACATTTCCTGATCAATGGAAGCCCGGTATGTGAGCAGAGCAGCGCAGGCCGGATGTTGGGTTGTGAGGGAGCTGGAGTTGTGCTGCTGCTGTGGACATGAGCCGGGTATTGAGACGGTGTGGGAATCAATAGCTCATTACTCGCTGCTGTCGGAGCAGGCTTTCTGGACCCTTTACTCAATGGGGATTAGTGTCCGATCGCCAGGCAGATACTGATGGAAGCACAGCCAGGTTCAGACAAGTTCAAAATCAATTAGACTCCCTCTCTATCTATCCGTTCAATTTGGGAAACCGTTAGAATAAAAATGTTTAAACCCGGTGATGGTTTTGACCTCGCCAAGGGTGTAGTTCAGTTCTGCTTAAGGAGTCTTTAGAAGACAGCGCTTCGTTGGTTTTAACCCAGTGATCGTTCTGACTTACTGATTATATGGATCGGTTCTGTTTCAGGAGTCTTTAGAAGTCACAGTGTAGAGTATGTTCAGTACGTCTGTGGGTGTTGCTAGTGATGTTAAACTTTCATACAGTGGACCAATGTACCTATTATGTTATCGTTATTGCTCATGGATGGAACTGATGTACTGTATGCAGATGACTTGGGTCTAGTAGACAACTGGCAACAAACGTTCTGTATTTGCTCGTCTGTCGTTTTAGTTTGGCAGAACGGAGGTCATTGACAACACGCTGAACCCCAACTTTGTGCGGAAGTTCTTCCTGGACTTCTTCTTCGAAGAGAGGCAGAACCTACGCTTTGACGTGTAAGTGACACACCCCTCTGTCTCCTTCTGAACGCACAGTAAGAAATCAAACATTCATTCAGAAGACAAAATGATAATAAGCTGTTGCAAACATTTTCTTTCAATCCTTGTTAGTCTTTCAGATTACAGGGTAGCCTCTTCCCCTCTATTAGGTTGGCAGCTATCTCCCTGAGAGTGCTGGAAGAGTCACTATGAGGGTCTGGTCAAATATAGACCCAGCCTTTTATTTGATCCCGGTAGTTATGCTATGCTCTTGTCTTTTTCCTAGATTAGTACTTGACAAAGCTTAGTTATTTACCAGTCAATGATATAGAGATGGTTTTTGGGGGATTTGTTTATCATGTATTATCTTATAGAGGGCGTCATATAAAGTCCTGGTGTAACGTGTGGTGTTTGTTGGGTACTGCACCGTCTGGTTTCGGGTGTTCCACTTCCTGGTTTCTAGTTCACAGCTGGGTGTAATGTTGTCATTAGTTCGGGCTATAAAGGTTTTCTAGGAAGTCACCTCGGTGCTTATCATTGTTTGTTATATGTCACATGATAATTAGAGGTGATTGTTATCTGGGGACAACCGTGGTGTGTGAATGTTTTATTATAAGACGCTATACGCGCACTATCATTTGCAGTTTGCACCAGTTAGTCCTTTTTCCGCCGTACTCGGTTTGTTTTATGTTCGGTTGTTGTGAATAAACATAATCGAAACGGATCTAAGACTCTGCACATGGCTTTCACCGCACTACGCCGCTCCATCCGTGACAGAATGATAAGCCACCCAAGAAGCCCGCAGAGCCGGACGGTGAGTGGATTCCTCGGAGGGGCAAGCTATAGCGCTCCGAGGTATGAAGCTCACCGTCAACCCACGGAGCAGCAGGAGCAGCGCTACACCTGGCAGGGTGATTGGGGGTCCGACTCCCTCTCCTCGGATGATGAGGAGGCGGTCTACGAGCGAGTGGAGGAGGACTCCCTGGAAGACGCCCTGCTATGGGATCCCGTCCTCAGTCGACTAGTCCCCGCAACATCGGACGGCGGCTGGGGCGGGCAGAAGACACCGCCCACTGTTCCGGGGCTGCAGCCAGGGCCAGCAAGAGCCCTGGAGCTACAGCCACTACCCCCGCCGTGGGAAGACCCTTTTCTGCCGCCGACGTCAGGGACAGAAAAACCCCCGGAGGGGTTGGACGACCAGCCCTCTGCCATTATTAGGACATGGCTGGACTTACAGGAGCCAGCGCCTGAGATGGTCGCCACCACGCCTGCGCCTGAGATGGTCGCCACCACGCCAGCGCCCAAGATGGCTGCTGTCGTCCCGCCAGCGCTCAAGATGGCTGCCGCCGTCTCGCCAGCGTCCACGATGGCTCCCGCCGTCACGCCAGCGCCCAAGATGGCTGTTGCCGTCACGCCAGCGCCCAAGATGGCTGTTGCCGTCACGCCAGCGCCCAAAATGGCTGCTGTCGTCCCGCCAGCGCTGAAGATGGCTGCCGCCGTCACGCCAGCGTCCACGATGGCCCCCGCCGTCACGCCAGCGCCCAAGATGGCTGTTGCCGTCACGCCAGCGCCCAAGATGGCTGTTGCCGTCACGCCAGCGCTCAAGATGGCTGCCGTCGCCACGCCAGCGCCCAAGATGGCTGCCGCCGTCACGCCAGCGTCCACGATGGCCCCCGCCGTCACGCCAGCGCCCAAGATGGCTGTTGTCGTCACGCCAGCGCTCAAGATGGCTGCCGTCGCCACGCCAGCGCCCAAGATGGCTGCCGCCGTCACGCCAGCGTCCACGATGGCCCCCGCCGTCACGCCAGCGCCCAAGATGGCTGTTGTCGTCACGCCCGCGCCCAAGATGGCTGCCGCCATCTCGCCAGCGTCCACGATGGCTGCCGCATCGCCGCCCACAATGGCTGCTGCATCGCCGCCCACAATGGCTGCCGCATCGCCGCCCACAATGGCTGCCGCATCGCCGCCCACACTGGCTGCCGCATCGCCGCCCACAATGGCTGCCGCATCGCCGCCCACAATGGCTGCCGCATCGCCGCCCACACTGGCTGCCGCATCGCCGCCCACAATGGCTGCCGCATCGCCGCCCACAATGGCTGCCGCATCGCCGCCCACAATGGCTGCCGCATCGCCGCCCACAATGGCTGCCGCATCGCCGCCCACAATGGCTGCCGCATCGCCGCCCATGAGGGCCGCGCCACGACGCGCTCACGATGGCCGCCGCCACGGACGCCACGATGGCCGCCGCCACGACGACGCTCACGATGGCCGCCGCCCACGCGCCACGATGGCCGCCGCCACGACCGCCCACGGTGGCCGCCGCCACGACGCGCCCACGGTGGCCGCCGCCACGACGACGCCCACGATGGCCGCCGCCACGACGACGCTCACGATGGCCGCCGCCACGGCGACGCCGCGATGGCCGCCGCCACGACGACGCTCACGATGGCCGCCGCCACGACGGCGCTCACGATGGCCTCCGCCACGACGCGCGCTCACGATGGCCGCCGCCACGACTACGCTCACGATGGCCGCCGCCACGACTAGGCTCACGATGGCCACCGCCACGACTACGCTCACGATGGCCGCCGCCACGACTACGCTCACGATGGCCGCCGCCACGACTACGCTCACGATGGCCGCCGCCACGACTCACGCTGGCCGCCGCCACGACTACGCTCACGATGGCCGCCGCCACGACTACGCTCACGATGGCCGCCGCCACGACTACGCTCACGATGGCCGCCGCCACGACTACGCTCACGATGGCCGCCGCCACGATTACGCTCACGATGGCCGCCGCCACGTCGCCAACGATGGCCTCCGCCACGTCGCCCACGATGGCCTCCGCCACGTCGCCCACGATGGCCTCCGCCACGTCGCCCACGATGGCCTCCGCCCCGTCGCCCACGATGGCCTCCGCCACGTCGCCCACGATGGCCTCCGCCACGTCGCCCACGATGGCCTCCGCCACGTCGCCAACGATGGCCTCCGCCACGTCGCCAACGATGGCCTCCGCCACGTCGCCAACGATGGCCTCCGCCACGTCGCCCACGATGGCCGCCGCCACGACGCACCCTCAGCCGCTCAAACTGGCAGCCTCTCAGCCGCTCGAGATGGCGGTCGGCTACCGTGGCCTATTCAGGTCTGGACCGGTGGTCCTGGACTGACCCTTTGGGGTTGACTGTGGGTCTTCTCCTGTTGCTCCCTTGTGTTCTTTGATGTTAGTTTGGCTATCTGGGAGCTAGCCGTTAAATGGGGGGTACTGTAACGTGTGGTGTTTGTTGGGTACTGCACCGTCTGGTTTCGGGTGTTCCACTTCCTGGTTTCTAGTTCACAGCTGGGTGTAATGTTGTCATTAGTTCGGGCTATAAAGGTTTTCTAGGAAGTCACCTCGGTGCTTATCATTGTTTGTTATATGTCACATGATAATTAGAGGTGAGTGTTATCTGGGGACAACCGTGGTGTGTGAATGTTTTATTATAAGACGCTATACGCGCACTATCATTTGCAGTTTGCACCAGTTAGTCCTTTTTCCGCCGTACTCGGTTTGTTTTATGTTCGGTTGTTGTGAATAAACATAATCGAAACGGATCTAAGACTCTGCACATGGCTTTCACCGCACTACGCCGCTCCATCCGTGACACCTGGTTAATTCAGAGATAATTTAATCGAACTTAGTTTACAAAGACAAAGCATATACCCAGCACCTGAACTGATAATGAAGTGCATGTTTTCTCAAGCAGCTTATAAGCTATTCACAATGATGAACTAACAGATTTTGATGTATTTATGTCTTACTCTATTTGGCTTCTTGCAGGTACAATGTGGACTCCAGAAGTTCGAATATTTCAAAATTTGTAAGTGTCTCCCAACACATTTAAGCAAATGACTTTGATCATATTATATTGAAGCTATTATATTGAAGCAATGGGCCTTAGGGCGTCTAGCATATATAACTTATACGGTCTGAAGGGGTGTACTATTATGGAAAGTATTCTACAATAAGAGCTGTCCTTTGCCAAGATGCATTCCGGGATGCCTAGACAAAGCACTTATTGGTGGTATATTGGTACTTATATGGTAACAATTAGCATACAGGCTTCAAAGCAAGTAAAGACTTAAGCTGTGGCGTCTTCACATGAATACAGCAATGCACATTGTTCTGTGCTACATTTGACCTCTGACTCTTCTATTGTCTTTGTGCTCAACGAATACGGGAGAGCAGAAGGTCGGTATTGATATTCACTGCTGTAGTTTAAGTTATTACTGCACGTAATTGTTTTTTCAGTTATTGATGTGGTGTTGGTGTGTTTTCTACATTTTTGTTTTCACTTCTTCAATGTCTGTGTTGTTTCTTCCAATCAAGGACAAACGTCACCTCCAAACCAGCCATGTCAACCTGTCATTTAGCCGTCCCATTACAATGTGTGACATGCTCTGGGTCAACACAACTAAAAAGCCATACGCCACGATAGGCTAGTTGACTTTCATACGGCGTAGTGTTGTGGATTACAGAAAAAGACTCCCACACAGAGCTCGTCTGGGCTCCTCTGTGTCTCCATCTGTTTCTTTGTGTTGTGTGGGCAGATGAAACCCAAAGCTTGAAACGAAAGTTTAGTTGTCAAAGAAAACACTTTGGATTATAAAATACACCTGAATCATTTGATTATTTTAACCGCTTTCATCATACCGTACATGATAAACGTCATTCTTGTGAGCTGGCACGTAGGAGGACATTGTGTAAGTTATTACTCAGCGTAATAGACAGCTGAGCTCATGCTCGTATTCAGATTACGTCTGGAAGCTGACAGCAAGCTTGTCCAGCTTCAGTTGGGTCACTTTAATTAAAAACAATACTTTGTAAGAGGAGAATACACACACATTTTGATCGCAATTGGCTCACAATGCAATGCATATACTGTACTGTTACTACCCTTTTGTCTGGAGCACTGGTTAAGGTCAATTTAAATCCCGGTCCTTTCGAATGAAGGAATTGGCCCCGCCCTGGTTATAAAGGTCATATGACATATGTCTCTCTGCACCAGGACTTCCTGGGTCAGACCTTCTGCACTCTGGGCGAGATTATCGGCTCTACAGGCGGACGGCTGGAGAAGAGCCTCTCGTAAGTGAAATAATCTCCCTCCGTCCATCACACCACTACAGGCCTAATGAAGTTGCTTTGTTTGGTCGGACTGCCAGCTCTTTAAAGAGTGTGGCTAGTTCCTGTGGTGCAATGTGATATTCAGACCAGAAGAAATAGTTCCCCCTAAAAGAGCAGTTTCAGCAGCATCTGATCCTCCAGCTAGGGACCGACCCATAAAGACAGTGCCCATCTTCAGGGCCCAGCCTGTATGATGCTGGCTTATCATTTCCATACAGTCGTTGCTGTGTGTTTCTCAGTTCCAATGGCTTGAGATAGACAAGAGTGAGAGGGAGAGAGAGAGAGGGGGAGAGAGAGAGAGAGGCTATCAAGGAAAATTCAGAACATTTCAGTTAGATGATAGTTGACTAAATAAAAGCTCTGTTATATTACAGATGATGTGTGCGGTGCAATTTTGAAAAGGCTTTACTGAAAATGCTCTGCATTTTCCATAATTTCAAAAACAATGCATTCAACAGCTACGGTAGCAATTATCCACCTGTGAGCCTGAAATGGATGGAGTTTCCACAAACAGCCATTCCCCATCCATCACACACTCTGGCTTTAAGAAGGCCACATCCCTATGGGACATCTCACAAGCTGTGACAGACAGATAGAGACGGAGCCAGGGAGGGAGGGAGTAGGGTGGCCAAGAGATAGGGAGGGTGAGAGACAGAAAAAGAGAGAGAGAACATGGCAGAGAGATGGAGAGAAAGAACAGGGAGAAGAGACTGAGGGAGTGAGATTAAGGAAGGGAGAGATGAGTACAAGAGAACCACTGGCAGCCTGGTCATTCCACCCCAGAGGGCTTCAGTGACCCCTGAACTCTCAGTCTGCTTGGTGTTTAACATTCTCTCGGCATTCTGGGTACTCTGCACGTCTCCCCGAGTCGGGAGGAGGCGATATGTTTCTAAACGCCCCGGTGATGGACTGGTTGTGGTTGTTTGCGTGCTTTTGTTGTTTTTTAGGTCACTGTTTTTAGAACAGGGTGCCCGGCTGTGGAGGAAGGAAGGAGTCGCTCCTCTACCTCTTACCTGTTGGTTTCTATGGTTACTCAGAGGGGCTGTTTGCATTTACCAAATTTCAGAAGTGCGGTGGGGTGAATGCACCGCATTTTTCTCCGTTTAAACGATCTGAAAGGCGCTCAACAGGACGTTCCATGCTGCTTGTTTTTTATTCACCTAGAAGATGTGGCTCGGAGATCCGACTGTACTCCATGCTTCTGTTGTTTCACACCTCCTGCAAACGCTCACACACTCTGAGGAACACGCATACACGCATCATTCACACTCACTCAGTCATTTAACCAGTCAATCCCAGGTTCACGTACGCGCGCACACACACACACACACACACACACACACACACACACACACACACACAACACACCATTTAATGGCATTTAATTTAATTGGTGCATTTGATGCAGCTCATGAGGAAATCTGTTCACACACCATCAACACATCATCATGACCAATGATGCCCTCCTGACAATAACGAGTTGGCTTTCAATTGGGATCGTTATTTACTAGATACGGTCTCATACACTGAGACGGGAAACATACAATAACAGACAAGGCAGACCTGTCCCAGAAAATGAGATTTATACATGTAGATCAGCCCCTTCACGTGACGTTTTATTTGCATTATCGCGTAGATAGTGGAGAACAGAACTGAGGAACGCGGTATTCTTGAGAAAGCGGTATTCATGAGGAACGGCTCTGTCTTCTTCATTGAATGTATTGTTTTCCTAATCAATCTGCCTACAATACACCATAATGACAAAGCCAGAACATTCTTTCCTCAATCAGTGCTTGCTTCTGTAATGTGGCTTCTGTAATGTGGCTTCTGTAATGTGGCTTCTGTAATGTGGCTTCTGTCTGGCCACTCTACCACCAAGGTCTGATTGCTGAAGTGCTGCAGAGATGGTCATCCTTCTGGTTTGTTCTCCACATCGGAACTCTGTAGCTCTGTCAGAGTGACCAGCAGGTTCTTGATCAGAGAGACCTTCTCTCCTGATTGTGAGACTGGTCGGACAGCACTTGTGTTTGTGGTTCTAAACTTCTTTCATTCAAGAATAATGGAGGCAACTATGTTCTTTGGGACCTTGCCTGAAGATCTTTTTTGCTACCCTTCCGAAGATCTGTGCCTCAACACAATCCTGCTAAAATCTTCCAAGCCTCTATGAACCTCATGGCTTGGTTTTTGCTCTGACATCCACTGTCTATGGGACCATTTATAGACCAACTTTGTCCTCTTCCGAATACTTTGGCCACTTTTGTCATACTCTGGTCAACTATGTCCTCTTCTGGGCGCTTCTGGATTACTTTGGCCACCTTTGTCATACTCTGGTCAACTTTGTTCACCTATGGGCATCCCTGTACATCTCGGCTCTTGTCTTGTCTGATTTTTTGAGAGGTTGGAAATATTTTATTGATTTGCAGGTCTTTTGCTGATGTTCAGTCTGTTATAAACATTTGTATTTACTTGTATTAGACAATACAGCGAGGTGGGTAACGACGTGTGTGTGGGGGGATAGTGAAGTGTGTGTGGGGGTATAGTGAAGTGTGTGTGGGCGTATAGTGAATTGTGGATGGGGGGATAGTGAAGTGTGGATAGGAGTCAGTATTGCAGTGTGGAGATTGGTTTTGGAGTGTCTCGTGGAGGGGTATTTGGTCACCGGGTTAATAAACACCTATACTCTTAACTGTAAGGGCTACAGGAAGTTTAGACCACACAGGGTCATGACAGCCCCCTACTGAAATATGCCACCTCACTCAGAGAGTTTCCAATCACTGCCCAGAGGCGACGGGATCTCATTAGACCAGAGAAATGAGTGCCTTCCCCTGGTCCTCCAGCTGCACACCAGCATCACCCGGGCATTCAGCCAGATAATCAGGTCCATCCCTGGCTGGCTTCAGGGGATGGCCAGCAGCGGCTCCTAAGGTGATGCACTGTTGGCTGTCATAATGTCATAATGATGCAGGGAGGTGTGCATCTCCAGCAGATGGACGTTTAGTTACTGGGAGGACACCACCTGCCCCATGAAAAAAACATGCTGAGTCATACGTCTGCCATTTGGGGTTATCTGTGAAACTTTGTGTTTAAACTTTGTGTTTGAACTCTGTTTAAAGAAAAATGAGCCAGTGTTTCCAGAAACATGGGTTTCCAGATTGAATAGAGAGGTTCACGTCACAAGTTCAGGGTTGTGTATAACATGCTCAGAAGTCCCAATAATCTTTGGTTTAATGTGGCCAGAAAAAGATTTCTCTGTGACTTTGGCAGGAGCACGTTTGACCACGACCACGGCCACCACACACCCAAACACTTGTATGATCTAGATAAAAGCTCCACCGAAGCTGTTCTGGCGGTCTGTGATGGCCCAAGTGCCTCAGTAACTTCTGTCAAGTTTATTTGGGCATTTACCCCTATGTATAGTATAGACCAGAGGCCATACTGTGTGTTGAACTTCTGTTAAACGCATTGGTTAGCTGCTAGTTTGTTTTCAAAGGACAACCTGGTTAAAATGCTCATCACATAGTGTCCTCTACAATCTGTTAATACATATCAAGGTTTAGGGTCGTCGTTTCACCTGAAACAGAACGCATGTAGTAACACAAGGTAGTTCTTCACAGCACTTCAGTTGAGGCTGGCAGGAAGTTCACACTTTTCCCAGAGTTTGAAAAGCTCCCCTCCTGGGAGGCAGCTCCGATCACAGAGAGCTTCCAAGAATATTTATTAAAAGTTACTTGGCTCAATTCACAGCACACTTGATTTTTGCATTGCGGTCCTGGAAAAATATGTTGTGATGTAATTGCTCTCACGTTAATATGAATGTACAGATATTTTCACTGGACACGTTTAAACATGACAGCACAGAGGACTGATATCATGGTCGTTCACCGCTTTTGGCTTCTACCAAGTCTGAGTACATGTCTGTGTACACGGTTGCCGTTTACAATCCCACTGGTTTTCCCACCATCAAAGACCGTGGATGTGTGTTAAATGCATAAGCGGCCACATCATTTTGTTGTGTAACCGACAACCCCCTTGCGTTTTTTGATAACACTGGTCGCAAGCCAAGGAAATAAATGTATTGGTGCACATCCACTCAGAGCAGTTGGAGCATTTTAACAATGTCCCTCGGGTTGTCAAGTTGAGCAGGATAACAAATGCGATTACATACTACTTAATGTGTCAGGTAGGTTAACAACATTTTGTTAGCAGAAATGAATATCTGGGCCCCAACATCGTTTTTTTCCCAGTTGACCTTTAATAATACTGGGCACTAGGAATTTCAGATCAGTTACGACACTTTTAAATAGTGTAAACCCCTAATGGTCACGGCCATAAAACCTCTTACATCTGAGGTGACTCCCTCTATCCATTTCAATGGGTCTGCACTTTTGCCAACAACCAGCATTAGACATGAACATTATGAGACGCTTTTGTCGACTCCAAATTACACGGAACCATCGACAGAGAAATAAAGCTCAGTTAAGAACCTTTGACTTAATCTTGTTCCTTCGAACCAGATCATTTCAGACTAGAGTTTTTGGACATGTTTTGGACATGTTATTGTAGTACAGTTTAAATCCAGAGTGAACAATAACAGCTTGCTAATGTTGCATGGATCAACGTGGATGTGGAGGAACTCCTTTCTCCCACAGATGGATCACTGTTTCCACTGGGTGCTCATGGCAACGTCCTGGTTGTTTGGGTGGATCTGGAAGATCTGTTGGATTTATATATGCTTCTGTTATATGGAGGATCTGTTGGATTTATATATGCTTCTGTTATATGGAGGATCTGTTGGATTTATATATGCTTCTGTTATATGGAGGATCTGTTGGATTTATATATGCTTCTGTTATATGGAGGATCTGTTGGATTTATATATGCTTCTGTTATATGGAGGATCTGTTGGATTTATATATGCTTCTGTTATATGGAGGATCTGTTGGATTTATATATGCTTCTGTTATATGGAGGATCTGTTGGATTTATATATGCTTCTGTTATATGGAGGATCTGTTGGATTTATATATGCTTCTGTTATATGGAGGATCTGTTGGATTTATATATGCTTCTGTTATATGGAGGATCTGTTGGATTTATATATGCTTCTGTTATATGGAGGATCTGTTGGATTTATATATGCTTCTGTTATATGGAGGATCTGTTGGATTTATATATGCTTCTGTTATATGGAGGATCAGTTGGATTTATATATGCTTCTGTTATATGGAGGATCTGTTGGATTTATATATGCTTCTGTTATATGGAGGATCTGTTGGATTTATATATGCTTCTGTTATATGGAGGATCTGTTGGATTTATATATGCTTCTGTTATATGGAGGATCTGTTGGATTTATATATGCTTCTGTTATATGGAGGATCTGTTGGATTTATATATGCTTCTGTTATATGGAGGATCTGTTGGATTTATATATGCTTCTGTTATATGGAGGATCTGTTGGATTTATATATTCCTCTGTTGACCATTGTCAAGCACACATAATAAGGGATAAACAGCTCTACACTCCCATTTGCATTCTAATGTACTAACTGTCACGAGTGGTGAGTAAGTGTACTGCACTGTCTGGTTTCGGGTGCACCCTTTCCTGGTTTGTGTTGGTTACAGCTGTTGGGGATTTGTAATCACTGGGCTATAAAGGGGATGGCTAGTTGTCACTCGTTGCTGTTCATTGTTGTATGTCACAACGTTATATGTAGGTGAGTGTTTGTTTGAAGACGGGTTGTTAGGGGAATGTTTATTATAAGACGCTATACGCGCACTTTCATTTATCCTTTTCACCAGTCGTGTTTGTCGCCGTTCTACGGTTTGTTTTACGTTGTTTGTGTATAATTAAACATACCGGACGGATTACTGGCTCTGCACATGGCTTATTACGCTACACCATACACAGACCGTGACACTAACGCAGTTATAAGGACTAAATGAGGAACATGGTCTACCAATCTGTCAGTCATTCTCAGAAGGCGGGACCATAACGCGCCAAACCGTAGAAGTGACTGTAGTAATGAAGGTACAATGACAACTGCAGGGCTGGTGCGAATAATGTTAGATTGTGCAGACCAGGGTGGTGCTGTCTATCCGTTTTGACATTTGCATTAACATTTTAATTATGTCCACCAACACACGTGTCTTACTTAAAAAAAGAATGGGATTGCATTTTCATTTGAATTTTGCCCACTATTTGCTTCCGTAGTCTAAATCCAGAGACATGATCCCAAAATATTAGGTATGGTTGACCTTTTTACTGAAAAAAAAGTATTGCATATTCCAGGCAATTTTGCAATTTTAACTAGTTTCTTACCATTAGCTACTCGTCGCAGTAACCATTTCTTGAGCCAACAGACAAGATAAGATAAGGACGTGACCATGAGGTAGGTTTCTGAAAGACATAATTCTCCTCCAGGCCTAATCACATTGGGATGTGCTGTGGCCGACCAGCTAACAGGATTTGGGCCTTAATGCTTAATGGTCTGCTGTGGGAACTTGGTGACGGTTTCCCTGACGACGTAGTTAGACGATGTTTCCTTTTTGCTGCTGCTGTAACTTCAGTTACCAGGGAAACGTACAGTCACTTACTTATATTCAAATTTGCTAGTAGTACACAGTCTCAGAGCCATGTTCTTTGTGTTATCGTTATAGTTCCTGGTTTTCTGTGATTACTGAGGTGCACTGATTAACTCCCAGTATCACCAGGGGTTTGGAGTTATTAGGATCTGTCACAGTTGCACATTGTAAGTCATCAGTGTGCTGACTCGACGAGCTAGTGAGCACTCACAGAGATTGGACACGGTATGATTGGACAACTCCCTCAGCCCCCTTTGTGATTGGCTAGGAGGCCGTCGGGTGTCAGTGAGAAGTGTTGTACTGGAGGTGACAGCGAGATGAGCTGCGTCAGGTGAGAATCTCAGTGGCATTTCCTTCATTCCTCACACCTCTGAAAACCCTTAAAATGAACTTGTGTATCTCTCATCGGTGAGCCTTTGAGCCGATCGGTTCGGGGGAAAAATGGGGTCAGGACGTGGGTAATCAATGCGGTGCAATTGAGATTCCATCCGGAATTCACTTCTCTAATGAGCTGAGCGAAGACGAACGGAAAGAGGAGAGGAACGAAGGGAGCAGTTGGCCTTGTGTCACAGGTTTACCCAGAAGGCCACCTCCTCTGCCCAGTAATTGACCGCCTTGCGATGTCTGGCTCACCTTTCCTCACACTTCGCTCCCCTATCGCACCTCCCCTCCCGATCCACCCCATCTCCTCTGGCTTTTTCTAGCCAGGCTAGGGCTCCACTCTGAGTTCACTGAGTCGTGCTGTCATTGCACGAAATCGAATCCGCAGAGTGAAAGTAAGTTTAATTGAACTAACAAAAAACAAAACTTTAACCTTTATGCGATGTCAGTTGCAGTGGAGATAAGGAAAATGTAGAGACAACTGTGTGATTGTACTCTGCAGTGAGGGTTACATGGTGAATAATAACCAGTTCTATATTCACTGGATCTGTGGTGATATCACCATGTGTGTGACACTGCAGTGAGGTTTCATGGTGAATAATAACCAGTTCTATATTCACTGGATCTGTGGTGATATCACCATGTGTGTGACACACTGAATAATAACCAGTTCTATATTCACTGGATCTGTGGTGATATCACCATGTTTCACTGCAGTGAATAATAACCAGTTCTATATTCACTGGATCTGTGGTGATATATCACCATGAGGGTTTCATGTGAATAATAACCAGTTCTATATTCACTGGATCTGATATCACCATGTGACCAGTTCTATATTCACTGGATCTGTGGTGATATCACCATGGTTTCAGTGGTGAATAATAACCAGTTCTATATTCACTGGATCTGTGGTGATATATGACACTGCAGTGAGGGTTTCATGGTGAATAATAACCAGTTCTATATTCACACTGTGGTGCATGTGTGTGACACTGCAGTGAGGTTTCATGGTGAATAATAACCAGTTCTATATTCACTGGATCTGTGGTGATATCACCATGTGTGTGACACTGCAGTGAGGGTTTCATGGTGAATAATAACCAGTTCTATATTCACTGGATCTGTGGTGATATCACCATGTGTGTGACACTGCAGTGAGTGGTTTCATGGTGAATAATAACCAGTTCTATATTCACTGGATCTGGTGGGTTCTATTTCACTGGTGATATCAGTTCTATATTCACTGGATCTGTGGTGATATCACCATGTGTGTGACACTGCAGTGAGGGTTTCATGGTGAATAATAACCAGTTCTATATTCACTGGATCTGTGGTGATATCACCATGTGTGTGACACTGCAGTGAGGGTTTCATGGTGAATAATAACCAGTTCTATATTCACTGGATCTGTGGTGATATCACCATGTGTGTGACACTGCAGTGAGGGTTTCATGGTGAATAATAACCAGTTCTATATTCACTGGATCTGTGGTGATATCACCATATGACACTGCAGTGAGGGTTTCATGGTGAATAATAACCAGTTCTATATTCACTGGATCTGTGGTGATATCACCATGTGTGTGTGAGTGGTTTCATGGTGAATAATAACCAGTTCTATATTCACTGGATCTGTGGTGATATCACCATGTGTGTGACACTGCAGTGAGGGTTGAGGGTTTCATGGTGAATAATAACCAGTTCTATATTCACTGGATCTGTGGTGATATCACCATGTGTGTGACACTGCAGTGAGGGTTTCATGGTGAATAATAACCAGTTCTATATTCACTGGATCTGTGGTGATATCACCATGTGTGTGACACTGCAGTGAGGGTTCATGGTGAATAATAACCAGTTCTATATTCACTGGATCTGTGGTGATATCACCATGTGTGTGACACTGCAGTGAGGGTTACATGGTGAATAATAACCAGTTCTATATTCACTGGATCTGTGGTGATATCACCATGTGTGTGACACTGCAGTGAGGGTTTCATGGTGAATAATAACCAGTTCTATATTCACTGGATCTGTGGTGATATCACCATGTGTGTGACACTGCAGTGAGGGTTACATGGTGAATAATAACCAGTTCTATATTCACTGGATCTGTGGTGATATCACCATGTGTGTGACACTGCAGTGAGGGTTACATGGTGAATAATAACCAGTTCTATATTCACTGGATCTGTGGTGATATCACCATGTGTGTGACACTGCAGTGAGGGTTTCATGGTGAATAATAACCAGTTCTATATTCACTGGATGATATCACCACTGCTGAGGGTTTCATGTGTAACCAGTTCTATATTCACTGGATCTGTGGTGATATCACCATGTGTGTGACACTGCAGTGAGGGTTTCATGTGAATAATAACCAGTTCTATATTCACTGGATCTGTGGTGATATCAATACACCAGTTCTATATTCACTGGATCTGTGGTGATATCACCATGTGTGTGACACTGCAGTGAGGGTTTCATGGGTTTCTATATTGGTGAATAATAACCAGTTCTATATTCACTGATCTGTGGTGATATCATCACTGACACTGCAGTGAGGGTTACATGGTGAATAATAACCAGTTCTATATTCACTGGATCTGTGGTGATATCACCATGTGTGTGACACTGCAGTGAGGGTTACATGGTGAATAATAACCAGTTCTATATTCACTGGATCTGTGGTGATATCACCATGTGTCTGACACCACCGTTGGTATTATAACATGTCGTTTTATTTCTCACTCTCTCTTGCTGTCCGTCTCACTCTCATTCTATCTGTCATTCTCTCTATCACTCCCTTGCCCTTCTCCTTTCTCCACTCTTCCTCCTTTTCACAGGGGTATTCCTGGGAAGAAGTTAGGCTCCATTATCTTCGTGGCGGAGGAGCTGAGTAACTGTAGGGTTAGTACATGACAAGCCCTCGTGTGTCAGCTGTTGTTGTGTAGAAAGATGCCTAAAACACAGGACATTATTTGGATTATTTGTTCATCACAGACTGTAGTTGACTGTCATGGACGTAGGAACATATTTTAATACATCTCTTTAAATTAAAGAGATTTTCACCTCTTTTCCTCAAATGTTTTGTCAGTTATTTGTACGTTTCTATTTGCAGTTGTCTAATGTCACTGCACACACTCTCACACAATCCCTTCTGAAAACCCTACAGTACCAATTACATGACTTCATTCCCACACTCTCATCGGTTTGTTGTGTAAATATCTCAGCCCAAGGGGGAAGAAAGAGAAACAAAGCAAGGTTTGGCAGATCGAACACTACATTTCACCATGCTAGGTGGTTTCTCACTCTTTGGAGGTACTGAGGTGGTTACAAGAGAAAGCTGTGTTGAGTGCTAGTGAAGCTCGTCACTCTTGTGACTAAAGAGCTGGTCGCTAAGGAATTTCCCGGGATGCCCCGTTTCGTTTCGCCACCTCAGAATCTGCCACTGAGCCGTGGAGAAGACAACCGTGTTACGGTGACCCCACACATGAGGACTCAAAACTGAGCAGCGAACCGACCAATCGATGCCCACCACTGAAGGGCCATTAGATCTTCCTGAGCACCAATGAGCAGCTCTCTGACAGGCTCAATAACAGAGACCTGGCTTGTGAGAGTCAGAGCTGCCAACCAGAGGCACAACACACTGTTGTGGATGGCACACTGGTGTATCTGACAGCCTCAGTCATCTCACATTTCATATGAACATTTGGCTCATTTAGCGGTCAATCTTATCCACAGTTGGAGCCTCCTTACCAAGTTGAGATGAAGCTTCTTTTGCGAGGCAAGAGACGAAGAAAAACAAAACGAACATCAGAGACCACCTGAGCGAGGACAATCCAACCACACGGTCACTGAACTGAGACTAAATAAGAGCTATCATGCAACGTCATTAATGATGTTATATTTATCTTGAGGTAGAATGGGTCGGCTCTGTTTACAATTAAACCCACCGCTATTTTCAGTATTACGCTGTCCGACTTTTTTCGCATTACGGAGAGTTGGTAAATGAGTCACCTTTCAGAGCTGTTGTCCAGACAGGAAGTTCTTTAGGTGTGATTTGGACTTGTAGAGCCTTTGCGGTTTGACGTTCTACAGGGCTGTCTGTTGATGTTCTTCTCCAGGACATTGCTACCATGCAGCTGTGTGCCAACAAGCTAGACAAGAAGGACTTTTTCGGGAAGTCCGATCCATTTCTGGTCTTTTACAGAAGCAACGAGGACGGAACGTGAGTGTAGCTGCGCTACATAATTTCCCACTAGCATATCCATTGTCATCTATACACGTTTTCCCGCAAAATGCAACACAGGTGTGTTTGTTGATATCTTTCAGTGTATCGTGTTCTTATTTTAGGATTGTGTCCCGGGACTGCTGAGGATGTCTCCTGATTCTGGTAAAACTCTATTCCAGGTTTACTATCTGCCATAAGACGGAGGTGGTAAAGAACACCCTGAACCCAGTCTGGCAGCCGTTCACCATCCCAGTGAGGGCCCTCTGTAACGGAGACTATGACAGGTAAGAGGCCGGGTATACCCTGATGGGAGGCTGGGACTATATACCCTGATGGGAGGCTGGGACTATATACCCTGATGGGAGGCTGGGACTATATACCCTGATGGGGGCTGGGACTATATACCCTGATGGGAGGCTGGGACTATATACCCTGATGTGGGGCTGGGACTATATACCCTAATGGGGGCTGGGACTATATACCCTGATGGGAGGCTCGGACTATATACCCTGATGTGGGGCTGGGACTATATACCCTGATGGGGGCTGGGACTATATACCCTGATGGGGGCTGGGACTATATACCCTGATGGGGGCTGGGACTATATACCCTGATGGGGGCTGGGACTATATACCCTGATGTGGGGCTGGGTCTATATACCTTGATGGGGGCTGGGACTATATACCCTGATGGGAGGCTGGGACTATATACCCTGATGTGGGGCTGGGACTATATACCCTGATGGGGGCTGGGACTATATACCCTGATGTGGGGCTGGGACTATATACCCTGATGGGGGCTGGGACTATATACCCTGATGTGGGGCTGGGTCTATATACCCTGATGGGGGCTGGGACTATATACCCTGATGGGAGGCTGGGACTATATACCCTGATGTGGGGCTCGGATTATATACCCTGATGGGAGGCTGGGACTATATACCCTGATGGGAGGCTGGGACTATATACCCTGATGTGGGGCTCGGACTATATACCCTGATGTGGGGCTGGGACTATATACCCTGATGGGGGGCTGGGACTATATACCCTGATGTGGGGCTGGGACTATATACCCTGATGGGGGCTGGGACTATATACCCTGATGGGGCTGGGACTATATACCCTGATGGGGGCTAGGACTATATACCCTGATGTGGGGCTGGGACTATATACCCTGATGGGAGGCTGGGACTATATACCCTGATGGGAGGCTGGGACTATATACCCTGATGGGAGGCTGGGACTATATACCCTGATGGGAGGCTGGGACTATATACCCTGATGGGAGGCTGGGACTATATACCCTGATGTGGGGCTCGGACTATATACCCTGATGGGGGGCTGGGACTATATACCCTGATGGGGGCTGGGACTATATACCCTGATGGGGGCTGGGACTATATACCCTGATGGGGGGCTGGGACTATATACCCTGATAGGGGCTGGGACTATATACCCTGATGGGGGCTGGGACTATATACCTGATGGGGGCTGGGATGGGGGCTGGGACTATATACCCTGATGGGGCTGGGACTATATACCCTGATGGGGGCTGGGACTATATACCCTGGTGGGGGCCTGATGGGGGCTGGGACTATATACCCTGATGTGGGGGGGCTTGGTCTATATACCCTGATGGGGGCTGGGACTATATACCCTGATGGGGGCTAGGACTATATACCCTGATGTGGGGCTGGGACTATATACCCTGGGACCCTGTGGGGGCTGGGACTATATACCCTGATGGGGGCTGGGGGCTGGGACTATATACCCTGATGGGGGGGGCTGAGACTATATACCCTGATGGGGGCTGGGACTATATACCCTGATGTGGGGCTGGGACTATATACCCCCTGATGGGGGCTGGGACTATATACCCCTGGGATGGGGGGCTGGGACTATATAACCTGAAGGGAGGCTGGGACTATATAACCTGATGGGGGCTGGGTCTATATACCTTGATGGGGGCTGGGACTATATAACCTGATGGGGGCTGGGACTATATACCCTGATGTGACTATATACCCTGATGTGCGGCTGGGACTATATACCCTGATGGGGGGGGGCTGGGACTATATAACCTGATGGGGGCTGGGTCTATATACCTTGATGGGGGCTGGGTCTATATACCCTGATGGGGGCTGGGTCTATATACCTTGATGGGGGCTGGGTCTATATACCCTGATGGGGGCTGGGACTATATACCCTGATGGAAGGCTGGGACTATATACCCTGATGTGGGGCTGGGACTATATAACCTGATGGGGGCTGGGACTATATACCCTGATGGGGGCTGGGACTATATACCCTGATGGGGGCTGGGACTATATACCCTGATGGGGGGCTGGGACTATATACCCTGATGGGGGCTGGGACTATATACCCTGATGGGGGCTGGGACTATATACCCTGATGTGGGGCTGGGACTATATACCCTGATGGGGGCTGGGACTATATACCCTGATGGGGGCTGGGACTATATAACCTGATGGGAGCTGGGACTATATACCCTGATGGGGGCTGGGTCTATATAACCTGATGGGGGGGGCTGGGACTGGGACTATATACCTGAAGGGAGGCTGGGACTATATACCCTGAAGGGAGGCTGGGACTATATACCCTGATGGGGGCTGGGACTATATACCCTGAAGGGAGGCTGGGACTATATACCCTGATGTGGGGCTGGGACTATATACCCTGATGGGAGCTGGGACTATATACCCTGATGGGGGCTGGGACCCTGATGGGGCTGGGACTATATACCCTGATGGGGCTGGGACTATATACCCTGATGGGGGCTGGGACTATATACCTTGATGGGGGCTGGGACTATATACCCTGATGGGGGCTGGGACTATATACCCTGATGGGGGCTGGGTCTATATAACCTGATGGGGGCTGGGACTATATAACCTGATGGGGCTGGGTCTATATACCCTGATGGGAGGCTGGGACTATATATCCTGATGGGGCTGGGACTATATACCCTGATGGGGGCTGGGTCTATGTACCCAAACAGGGGTCTGGGACTATATAACATTTTTGGGCCTGTGACTGAGTGAACCAGGGTTGCGGTGAATTTTACTACAACATCCATTTTCAAACTGATCAAAGTATTACAGAGGTCCTCTGCATATTCCGGTATTCCACATTTATCCAAGCATATACTGGGCTGTCAGTACATATCAGAAATGTCTGACCAATTGACAGTGACTGTGTTTTTCCTTTGTTGGGTATTGATGCCTCCTTGTATCAGCATGGTGAAGTGGAAAGAGGGTCAGGTTGAACACATACACTAATTATTATGTTTTCTCTCTCTCCCTCCTAGAACGGTGAAAGTGGATGTGTACGACTGGGACCGAGATGGAAGGTATTTTCACGTTTGCATTTTTAACAACACATTCATGTCTAATGCTTGGTGAACGTGTCTCAAGCTTTCAGTACCCCACCCCCCCCCCACCCCACCTGCAGCCATGATTTCATTGGTGAGTTCACCACCAGCTACAGAGATTTTTCGCGAGGACAAAACCAGTTTAATGTCTACGAGGTGAGTCCCACGTGTTTAATATTAGTACCTTGTTTGCTCCAATGTACGTACATGGGATTATATTGTTTTTTTACTTCCGATTATTATATTCAGCTTGAGTGGTCGCTGTTAATTTAATATATACTGTTTGTACATCCGAATGGTCAGTGAGTACACCATCATAACTCTTATCAATTACTTTACCTACCATGATATCAGGTTTTGAATCCAAAAAAGAAGGGCAAGAAAAAGAAATACATCAACTCCGGCACTGTGAGTTTTCTTCCTCTTATCTGCTTGTCAGCATCACAGCGGCGCCGGTGATTTATTTCAGTAATTATTATTATCATGATATCCTTCACCACATTCCCTGCCCCCGCCACTGTCACCAGGTAACGTTGCTGTCGTTCAAAGTGGAGTCGGAGTACACGTTTGTGGATTTCATCCGAGGCGGGTGAGTGGAAGGTTAATTAACCCGCCGTTAATTAGTCCCATGCCTCAGTGGATAAACAGCTTGAGGAGCCCTCTGAATACGAGCTGCGTTCGGAGTTGATGTCCTCAGGCACACTCTGTTTTAACTGGCTACGTCTAACCAGTGGGTCGGCCGGGTCCGTGGGGTGTCGTAGGGCCGGAGTAATATCGCAGCTACTCGATAAGCGTTTAATCAAGTTTAATTAAGTCCCGGTTGTGTCCGGGTTTTGCAGACATTCTTATTTGGGTCAAGTTGGTCTAGTTTTTTTTTGCCAACAGGACACAGCTGAACTTCACAGTGGCCATCGACTTCACAGCTTCTAATGGTGAGTCTGGAGCTCTGCGTTGCCGCGGGCAATATTAAACACTTACAGCGGATATGTATTAAAATGCAAATGTGACCTATTTGTTTGGGCACCCTCATACGGTTTATTGTACATTACATTTCTGGCCAACCAATCATCCCTCTGGCATATATATATATATATATATCCCTCCTTCACTTTATAGCTGATGTGAGGTGAGCGTCCTGGCACAAATTGGTCACCATGTGTCCCCCACCTGGGTACTTGGGGTGTCAAAGCGCTAGATTGGTCCGGGTCATTAGCATAAAGGTGGCTTCTGGATCAGCAGTGAGCAGACGTTGGAGTTTTTCTTCCTTGCCACTGCGCCTGTGCATTGCTTGCTTATATGCTTTTATTCCCGGGTTCGCCTGGTGAAGCCTTCTGTCACGAACCAGGGTGGTGTAGTGCGGTTGAAGCCAATTGCAGAGCTGTATGATCCGTTTCTCAGGTTTTATTTAATACAATGCAAAGTAAAACAAACCGAGTACGGCGAAAACACACTAAACTGTTGAACTTAAATCAAAGATGCGCATATAGCGACTTATACAAAACGTTCACGAACAACAGGTAACAGGTAACACAAACACTCACCTACCAACAACGTGTGACATAGAACAATGCGAAGCAACGAGTGCACTGCTCGCGACCCTCTTATATCCCATTGATTACAAGTGCAAACAGCCGTGAGACAAACGTAAACACGGAAGTGAAACAAGGAAGTGCATCACCGAAATGTAAGTGTAGCAACGCCACCACACCAATCGTGACACCTTCTGAAATTAACACAACCACAGTATAATGCAGTATGTCTAACCAATAGCATTCAAAAGCATCTCTGTTTAAACATTTATATTAAGATTCAAAGTTCATAAAAACATACCTTTGTATACGGTCAAAAGCGCACGGTTCTTCTCTGGTGAGCAGTGACGTCGGGGCTATGACACATAATGTGAGGCTTTCAGAACCACAGTTGATATGAGTGTCCCTGTCCGGCAGGTGACCCATCTCAGCCTACTTCTCTACACTACATCAATCCATACCAGATGAATGCCTATGCCATGGCCCTGAAGGCTGTGGGGGAGATCATCCAGGACTATGATAGTGACAAGATGTTTCCAGCCTACGGCTTCGGCGCCAAGCTGCCCCCCGACGGAAAGACCTCTCACGCCTTCCCTCTGGTGAGACCGGCGCACACGGCACACACACACGGCACACACACACGGCACACACACACGGCACACACACACGGCACACACACATGGCACACACACACGGCACACACACACGGCACACACACAACGGCACACACACAACGGCACACACACACGGCACACACAAATGGCACACACACATGGCACACACGCACACACACATGGCACACACACACGACACACACACACGGCACACATGGCACACACACACGGCACACACAACGGCACACACACAGCACACACACATGGCACACACACGCCACACACAACGACACACACACGGCACACACACAAGGCACAGACACGGCGCACACACACGGTGCACACACACGGCACACACACACACACAACAAACACTCGGCACACACACACGGCACACACACCACACGGCACATTGTCCTCATTTGCAACTTTTAGTGAAAGGCGTGCGTGTGTGTGTGGTGTGTGCCGTGTGTGTGTGCCGTGTGTGTGCTGTGTGCCGTGTGTGTGCTGTGTGCCGTGTGTGTGTGCCGTGTGTGTGTGAGTATTAGCATCGTAGGTCTGAGTGTTTGTTCTAATCTGTATTTCCTGTGTGGGAGAGGCAGAAACAGGAGACAGAGGATGAGAGTGGGAGCAGATGGAAGACAGAGAATACTTTCAGGACCTTATTGAGGGGGAAACCGGCTCCTAGCTCCTTAGAACAGCGTTTCAAAGGTTTGGAGCTGATTGCCCGGCCAATCATGTCCCTGATTGGCCAAAGAGCTTGGGCTTGGTTTAACCACAGGCAGTCAGTATGGGCTGTTGGGTGTCTGACATGGTATTCCTGGCACAGAATCCTTTTGGACCTGAACTAGGCTTAATCTGTGTCCAGGAGACCCCGTTGTGGCTGTTCATTAAGGTTTCCTGTTTCCAAGGTAACGTTTGGGATTCAAGCTTTGGTCCTGGATTGTGGTTCTGGACGTTAGAACACAGTTTTAAGACTGCGGTTCTGCATGTTTTAACACAGTTTTAAGACTGCGGTTCTGCATGTTTTAACACAGGTTTACGGCTGTCTATTGAGTTGTGGTTCACATAAGCCGAATTCACTTAATTTATTTTTAATCAATAATTTATTTTACAGATTAAACCAGCTCTGACAAAGATGTGTTGTGAAAAGATCTTATGTGATTGGTCAAGAGACCAATTTGTGTAAAAAATATCTGAACTATAATAGCTTTATAAAAGCAGTGACAGTCCCACCTGTGGGTGATGTTAACAGCCAATAACCCAGTGGAAATGTCAGGATGCCACTGTGGGCTCTTGAGAGAAACTGTGCACTTTCTGAGCAGTAGATGTCTGTCTCTCACCCAACACTTCACTATCAAACCCACAGTTTGTGATTGGAGTTGAAGATGTGGAGAACAAATGGAACAGGGAAAAAACAATCGACCGCAACATTTTTAAATCATCGGAATAAAGGCGTTTGTCTTTCTCTTTGATTATTTTTCCATCAAAGAAAGATGTATTTACTTTTGGAGAGGAAATGTTTTTCTTTCTCCCGCTTCGGGATTTCCTCTCCCAATTACTAGGACTCAACAAAAAAGAAAAGAGGAGACAGAGAGAATGTGCGAGTGAGAGAGTGACTGAGGCAATCAGTCAGAGAGTGACCAACTGAGCCTGAGATGGTCACAACTGAGCCAGAGGTCAGTGTTGTGTTTCTGTAGCAGTTCCAGCAGTGATGCTGTGAGTGTTTCATTGCAGACTGTTTTGAATCCATATCTCCATCAGAGGGAGAAGGTGGAAGAAAACAAACTCTCTAACATGAAGAAGATGTATACTGATGTTAACGCACGCTCAGACCAACTGGCACACGCATACAATATCTTTGAATGTTTCTGTAGTTTGCCTACAAGTAAAATTTCTGCTGATTAAATATGATTGGTCATTAGTTTCTCAAGTGACTAGTTTTTTTTTTTACTTCTCAAAAGTGAATTCTGGAATTTTGTTGTTTTTTGGCTTCAAACACAATTTTCCTATTTAAAAATGTCTATAGTTGATTTAGAGTCGAAAGGAAATCATAGTGTTAGAATACTAGCAAAACACAAACCATTTTTTTATATTTATCAAAAACGCTCCAACTGCAGAGACACAATGCAAAATATCTGGCACATTCCTGCCTGCTATGTCAGAAACATAATACTTTATTCACATGGTGTGTGTGTGTGTGCCCAGTTGAGCAGAGTCAGTGTAGGTGGTCAGACAGGTCAAGAGGTCAGCCGCAGATAGAACCGCCTCAGAGAGATGAGACCCATCGTAGCGATTCTGGCCAGGTAAACCGCACGTGGCTGAACTGTGAACGCTTGTGGATAAGACCGCAGGCTGTCATCTGTCAATATAGATGGGTCCTGGGTGGCTGGGAGCAGGCCTCCAGGCTGCCACTGGGTCGTCTTCCCTATTTTATGGCAGTTCTGGAGGTCACGTGCAGAGCAGTTCTTGTACCTAGTTATAATGCAGCAATGGTGCAGCGTCAATATTGGGACTCAACACCAACTGTATTGGGAGAGAATCCAACACCAACTGTATTGAGAGAGAACCCAACACCAACCGTATTGGGAGAGAACCCAACACCAACTGTATTGAGAGAGAACCCAACACCAACCGTATTGGGAGAGAACCCAACACCAACTGTATCGGGAGAGAACCCAACACCAACCGTATTGGGAGAGAACCCAACACCAACTGTATCGGGAAAGAACCCAACACCAACCGTATTGGGAGAGAACCCAACACCAACTGTATCGTGAGAGAACCCAACACCAACTGTATCGGGAGAGAACCCAACACCAACCGTATTGGGAGAGAACCCAACACCAACTGTATCAGAAGAGAACCCAACACTAACCGTATTGGGAGAGAACCCAACACTAACCGTATTGGGAGAGAACCCAACACCAACTGTATCGGGAGAGAGCCCAACACCAACCGTATTGGGAGAGAACCCAACACCAACTGTATCGTGAGAGAACCCAACACCAACTGTATCGGGAGAGAACCCAACACCAACCGTATTGGGAGAGAACCCAACACCAACTGTATCGTGAGAGAACCCAACACCAACTGTATCGGGAGAGAACCCAACACCAACCGTATTGGGAGAGAACCCAACACCAACTGTATCAGAAGAGAACCCAACACTAACCGTATTGGGAGAGAACCCAACACTAACCGTATTGGGAGAGAACCCAACACCAACTGTATCGGGAGAGAGCCCAACACCAGTCGTCTTCAGTCACCTCAGGGATTAGATGTTGCGCACTCCCATCTGGTTTACTTTGGATTTTCTCACCTCCTCTCTGCAGGATGATTGATCATTGTTGGTGATCAGGTCTGCTGTTGTGTCGTTCTGTTTTGCGGCCGTTCGCGCTTCGTTTGTTTCACCTCAGTGTCCCCCCTCGTAAGTTATCTGGCCTTTGCTTGTGAGTGCAGCCGACGAGTAGCAAGTGCTTTGATGGATTAGGTTAGGTTGAGAAACCACTCCATGAAATCATCTGTGAATTAACGTACATCTCTCTTACGTCTCTTGCAGAGCGGTGACAATGACAATCCAAACTGTGTGGGGATAGACGGAGTTTTGGAAGCCTACTTCCTGAGCCTCAGAACAGTCCAACTCTATGGGCCCACCAACTTCTCCCCAGTCATCACCCAGGTTGCACGGTAAGGTGGTCACCGTCACAGCCAATAGGTGGACAGATGCAGTGAAAGTTTACCTAAACAACCTTGCCATGTTTCCTAGCCGTGGAAATGTGTCGGCAGGGCTATTCAATGCAGCACTGCAAAGCCAGTTCCACTCCATGTATTCATTCCAACCTAAGTACTCATAGACTTACTTAACCGGCCCAGATAAGGATTAGGTGGAACCCAAAACCTGCCGTCTCCGGACCTCAGGTCACTGTTGAATACCCATCGCCTCAGGGAAAGGTGCCAGGGGAGGAAATCATTGTTTTTTAGTGTGCTATATTTTACGATGTGATGTTGGTATAGGTGTCAACCCCAGTATATGTTTGTTGCATCTTCAAAAATCCACAACATCTCAGCTAGAAACTACTTTTTACTTGCAACCACAGGTCATGCATGCTAGCTTTGGCCTTCAGTCACAAAGGACCAGATCTTTGGAGACCTGTGGACTACTTGGACACTAGTACACGTACAGTTTAATGATATTATCTGAGGGAATCATACAAAATGCAGGAAGAGATGTAGAGGTCAACGCTTCTTCCCAGCACATGTTAAATCATTCACAGTAGCAAAGCCTGTATATTTAAAAAACAGGTTTAGTTATACACTCAAGACTGCGTGGTAGCATAGAATATAAATCCTATACTTATACAGTGCCAATACATACTCATTATTCATCTGAAATATTCCCTATAACGGAATGACAAAGTCCTCAGTGTGTCAAAATAGGAAATATTTAGAATAAATGATCTGTGAGCCGCAGGGTTTCAGAAGCCTGGCTGCTTGTTATACAGAGAGGGAGAGAGCGCGAGAGAGAGAGAGAGATAAAGAGATGCTGAGAGGGAGGGAGAGAGGGGGAGAGATAGATAGAGGGAGAGATAGAGAGATAAATAAAGAGAGAGGCAGAGAGAGAGAGAGCATCACTGCCTAAGGGTTGAAGTGCAGCTTTAGGCAGATATAGCATGAAACTCCAGATAGTTCATCTGCAGGTCCAGCAGGCTCTGAGTTTGACTAACCTTGAGTTAGTGCCTTTGGAAAGTATTCAGTCACTTTCATTCTTTCCACATTTTGTTGTATTGTTGTATTATTTGATTGATATTTTCATAAAAAAACACACTACCATTCAACAATTCATTTAGAAATGTCATTGTCTTCAAAAGAAAAGCTATTATTCTTTTGTCCATAAAATTAATCAGAAGTACAGTGTAGACATTGTAGATGTTGTTAATTACATGAATGCTGGAAATCTGATTTACAATAGGAATATCAACATAGATGTACCGAGGCATATTATCTGGCGTGATCCTCTGGCACAGTTTGTTTGTTAATCTCAGTTTATCATTTTAGATGGCTAATTGATCAAATGTAAGCACTGTTGAAAACTGTTGTACCGATTAAAGAAGCAATATAACAGTTTTTCCGTATCTGTAGCATCAGCAATAAGTTTGTGTACAGGCTCAAAATGGCCAGAAACAAAAAACTTTTTTCTGAAACTCATCAGTCAATTTTTGTTCTTAGAAATGAAGGCTATTCCAGAAAGTGTGAAAAAACTGAAGATCTCGTACAACGCTGTGTACTACGTATTTTTTTTTTACAAAACATCGCAAACCGTCTCTAACCACAACTGAGCAGAAGTACATTTAGTCGTATTTAGTCGTCGTATATACTGTATTTAGTCGTTGAAATAACAAAATGTTTAGAAAATCAAGGGCTCGGAATACTATCTGCACTGCTATAAAAGCCTTAAATATAGGTCTTAATACATAACGTCTTTAACAATGAAAACAAATTCAAAAGAATTTGTGGGGAAATAAACAGATTTATTTTCGCCTTCAATGTGCTTTTTATCCTTTATTTTATGAAGTATACTGACAGAAAGCATAACAACGCATGTTCTTGTACACTAAGGATCCAGGAAGGCGGCAAGGAGATGCTAAAATAAAAGAATAATGTTCCTGCTCATTTTAAAGCAACTTGTTACATTACAAACCGTGATCCTGAGTACATTATTTTTGATATTGGTTGTGTTGTTTGGAGCATTCTGGCCGCGGGTTATTGCATTGGATCTCTGTAGGATAACAAAAACATTATATACTTTTAGTGTTTTCCAAGTCATGGAGTCGGTCGTTTCAGGGGTGCTCAGGCTAATAAAAATAAAAATGACAGTTTTGGCGTTCAGTCTATTCCGTGTGTCGCTAAGGCAGGGCGACAGGGCGAGGGGACATTTTCCTGCCCGTTCTGGCAGCTGCGTATTTGGGGGGAGCAGGTGAAAGGCACTCCGGGGAGGAAAAACAACTGTTAGTCGCATTTCGGAGCTCGTCGGCTCACGTACTAACAGATGAGACCTGAAATATAATGCATGGCTCTGTTTTTCACAGTGCTTCTCTCAGTGCCTGTGGCTCCCCTGGTGACATGTGGGGGGTTTAGGGGGGACCACGTGACATCATAATCAGAGGTAATGAATGGGTTATGCTACAGGGTCAGAGGTTAAAGGATCACAGACTAACAGGCCTTCATTTCCTGTCCAGTGAGCCGTGTAAACATTTGCCATCACACGAAATCTCATGTTACTGCTAACACTCTCAATCTTACTACACGGTGAAAACACACTGTTTTCCCCGAGTGTTAACTGTGTGTGTGTGTGTGTGTGTGTGTGTGTCCCTCAGATCTGCACAGGATGTGACAGATGGCTCTCAATACTTTGTGTTGTTGATCATCACAGACGGAGTCATCTCCGACATGGTGCAGACCAAGGAAGCGGTGGTCAACGTGAGTAGACCGTTTACACTGCAGCGGTCTCTCCTGTAGACTGTCCTGTGTGGTCTCAGCTTTGTTGCTCAAGGACGTCGCGTTAGTCAACAAGCTGGCTTGTTTCTACCTGTTCCCTTGATATAACATTTTAAATCAAACCTTTTTGTAACACTAAGCTTTAATTACGACTGAACACTATTTTACTTGTTATCGATTTGACTTCTTTCTGTAGTGATTTTATCAAACTCCTCTTCCTTTCCACGTTCAGGCGGCTGCTCTCCCAATGTCCATCATCATTGTCGGGGTCGGACCGGCAGAGTTTGACGGTGAGCAAAGCACCTCTGGATGTAGCGCAGTATCTCCTAGTTTCCGGATAAGTCAGTCAATCTCATTTGAGAGCTTTTTGGAAAACGTGTTGCAGAGACAAATACAGTGGATAAAATAGATCTACACAACCCTCTCCCAAAAGCATGTGGGCAAACATTATATGGTTTGACGAAACCAAGGTAGACTTTTTGGCCAAAGGTATATTTGGCGCAAAAACAACACTGCACATTACCCAAAGAACACCCACGGTATAGTGGGTGGCAGCATCATGCATTGGGGCTGTTTTTCTTCAGCTTTAACCGGGGCCTTAGTCATGGTTGATGGAATTATGAACAGTTCCAAATACCAGGAAATTCTTGCACAAAACCTTGAGGCTTCCATTAGAAAGCTGAAAATGAAGTTCACCTTTCAGCATGACAACGACTCAAAGCACACATTAAAATCCACAAAAGCATGGCTTCCCCAGAAGATGATTAACATTTTGGAATGGCGCACCCTGAGCCCAGACCTGAATCCAATTGAACATCTGTGGGGTGATCTGAAGAGGGATGTCCTCGCTATCTGACAGATTTGGAGCGCTTTTGCAAAGAAGAGTGGGGAAATATTGCCAAGTCAAGTGCCATGCCTGACTGACTGAGTGCTGAAATAAAATCAAAAGGTGGTTCAACAAAGTGTTTTTCAATTGAATTGTTCACAATAAAGGTCACATTAAATGTGAAAAAAGTTCTGACATGATTTATCCTAGTCTAATTTTTTCACATCACAAAAATGGTGTAGACACAAGGGGTGTAGACTTTTTATATCCACTGTATATCAGAATCAGGTTCTGTTTACACAGACAATTTTTTTTTACCACTACTTAGAACACACATTTTAAATCCGGAGGAGTAGTGCAGAAAAGCCATATGCAGAGCAAGGTAATCTGTTCTGAAATAGGTTTATTTTAACTATTGTAAAAGAAACACAGAACGGCGAAAAAAATAACTCATTTGAAATGATATTGCGGTACACAGTAACTTACAAAACACATTCAAACAACAGCAATACTAATTCTATCAAACACTCACCTATATCTAATGTCGTGACCTGGAAATAATAACTAACAACTGTGCACCCAGATCCAGTGACTTAAATACACACATAATCACCAAATCCCATACAGCTGTGACACTTTAATCAAATCAAACGTTAAACAGCTGTGACTGAATGAAACCAACTTGCTCCAACACCCTCCTAGCCCACTAGATGTCCCTGGTGGACTAGGAATTGTGACACGTACACAAAACAGTGCAAACAGAGCAAAACACACAACAAGTGTCCCTGCCTATTTGACTTATGTACTGGGTAAATATAGAATGTCTAATATGTATCTAAATATTGCAAAGGAGCAATGTCTGGATGTGAAAGCAGATTGCAGAAAAAGAAAGATCAATATCCAGGTTCAAGTATCAAATTGTGCAAAAGAGCAATATCGACTTATATATACAGTTGTGCAAAAGAAGAGCAATGTCCAGCTAAAGTACAGGATGTCCACTGTGGTCATTCGTATCAGAGCTGATAGAATAGAATAGACCAATATCGTCAGTTGTACAACTGAATGCATTCAACTGAAATGTGTCCTCTGCATTTTACCCAACCCTGAGGTGCAGGGGGCAGCCCTAATCAGTTACCTGATTCGACTTCCACGTCAACGGCGCCCGGGGAGCATTTAGGGTTAACTGTCTTGCTCAAGGACAGAACGACAAGGTTTTTCACCTTGATGGTGGGGGGATTAGAACCAGGGACCTTCCAGACCCAAGGCCTAAGACCCGAGGTTTCTGTAAGCCATCTGTGTTTTACAGTTACCTTTCTATTTTAAGGCTGTATTGTATTCAGAAGCACATCCGTGGTTAGCAGGACGTGTGGACACATTTTAAATATCTCGCCTCCGTCTGCAAATATGTAAATATTGCGGTAGTCTTACAAATGGGAACACACCAGTCCCGATTAAACACAGATCAAACAATGAACAGATGGGCTGTCTCTCATCCTTAATAGCACACATCCACCTATGGAAGAACATCAGTCAGTGCGATTAGCTAACACGCAGCGAGGGTACAGTAGAAAACAGCCTTTAACTTATTCATATTCATTGATCAATGCTAATTACAGTTGAATAACTGTTCACTAGATTGCTAGTCTTAAAGCCTCCTGTGTATTGTGTCAAGCTAACTTCTGTTCTCTAGAATGCAAGTCTTAAAGCCTCCTGTGTATTGTGTCAAGCTAACTTCTGTTCTCTAGAATGCAAGTCTTAAAGCCTCCTGTGTATTGTGTCAAGCTAACTTCTGTTCTCTAGAATGCTAGTCTTAAAGCCTCCTGTGTATTGTGTCAAGCTAACTTCTGTTCTCTAGAATGCTAGTCTTAAAGCCTCCTGTGTATTGTGTCAAGCTAACTTCTGTTCTCTAGAATGCTAGTCTTAAAGCCTCCTGTGTATTGTGTCAAGCTAACTTCTGTTCTCTAGAATGCTAGTCTTAAAGCCTCCTGTGTATTGTGTCAAGCTAACTTCTGTTCTCTAGAATGCTAGTCTTAAAGCCTCCTGTGTATTGTGTCAAGCTAACTTCTGTTCTCTAGAATGCTAGTCTTAAAGCCTCCTGTGTATTGTGTCAAGCTAACTTCTGTTCTCTAGAATGCTAGACTTAAAGCCTCCTGTGTATTGTGTCAAGCTAACTTCTGTTCTCTAGAATGCTAGACTTAAAGCCTCCTGTGTATTGTGTCAAGCTAACTTCTGTTCTCTAGAATGCTAGTCTTAAAGCCTCCTGTGTATTGTGTTAAGCTAACTTCTGTCCTTTCTTCCCGTTGTTCACATGGACCTCATTTCCACTGTCTAGCCATGGAGGAGCTGGATGGAGACGAGATCCGAGTGTCCTCAAGGGGCCGCTTTGCTGAAAGAGACATTGTTCAGGTTGGTTGTCTCCAGAAACTTGAGTTGTTTTATAAAGTCTGTGTCGACTGTATTTGAACTCTTGTACCTTGTACTTGTGGAAAAACAATCTTATTTTATTCCAAAATATTTTCATTTTGGGTTTGTTGTGATCCAAACGATGAATGTTTCTGATTTACTTTCTTTCAAATGCAGATTTATGGTTCTTTATCTGTTTGGATTAATTTGATGAAAAGGCAAAGCTCTGAAAATCCGATAATAATGTATTCATTCATCAGTGTGTATGTATATATTTGATGCTGACAATTCAGTAGAAGCACCAAGACGTTTAAGGCAAGCTCCAAAATACCCTCTCCTTAGCTCTGGTAAAAAAAAGGTATACTTATAAACCCTATGGTGTTGAATCCTGATTGCTGATTGGCCGGTTGCTGTGGTATATGAGAGCAAACCACACCCGCTAACTCCTTACTGCTCTCACATACCATAAATATCTCCAGTTTATTTATTGTTAATGACATGCCAGTGGAAAGACCAACATCCTCATCAACTCCTTCACAGTTTGTTCCGTTCCGGGACTACATGGACCGGCCGGGGAACCAGGTCCTGAGTATGGCCCGGCTGGCCAAGGACGTGCTGGCTGAGATCCCCGATCAGCTTCTGGGGTTCATGAAGTCGAGAGGAATCGAGCCCCGCCCTGCCCTCTCCCCCTCAGACCTGCCAGAGCTTCACGGGCACATCTGACGCGTGATGCTGTGGGACCGCGAAGAAAATGTCTCTCACGCAACACATACACACACACACACACACACACACACACCCTAAAGCCTGTAACTGCCATGTCACGACGATGGCCTATCTCCCAACAACAACACAGTATACGTGTAAATATGTATATATATATCTCTTACACAGAAATCATTTGTGTATTCAAGTTGTACATTGTGTATTTGAATCTGTCTGGGTGGTTGGAACGAACGCCCAATGCAATACCCACAAGCTCACTCACTTGTAAATTGACAGAATAAATATACCAAGCTGTGATGTATTCGCTGTGACGTATTCGCTGTGACGTATTCGCCCCTCATGTGCATGTGACCAGTAAGCCTGTGACCTGCTTGGTTTTCTCAAGTATGCCCCCTTTAGTGGCCACATACCCCTGATTGGGAACCACTGATGTTGGGAACATGTAGAAGCTAAAAAGTACAAACCCATTGGGGATGTTCAACTTTAACTCAGATTTCTCGTCCTCACGGCATCTATAAACGCACAGCGTCTTAGCTGTGCATTAAGTTCATACAGGTAAGCCAACTTAATCCATTGTTTTCACCTTCAGCTTATACAGTTTCATCTTAGTCGTTAAGCAGACTTATTTATCCAAAGTAATGCGCTTTTGACAGTCCATTAATGTTTAGCTAGCTAGGTGGGACTGCCACACAACCCAATAACAGCAAGTACATTCTCATCAAAGCAATGGCTGTCAGTCAGTGCAGCATAAAACATTTTCTTTAAAGAAGTACAAAAATTAGCTCAGAAAATTGGCAGTGGTGAAAAATGTGGCTGTAGAATTATTATTGATACTCTCTTACAATGTCGAGTTTCTGAGGTTTTTAGAAATGGACAGGGCCTGATTGGCATTATCATTGAGGTAACAGGACAGTAAAATTAGAAAGTAGGGAGGTCTGTAGGTAAAGAGGTCTGTAGGTAGGGTGGTCTGTAGGTAAAGAGGTCTGTAGGTAGGGAGGTCTGTAGGTAGGGAGGTCTATAGGGTAGGAAGGTCTGTAGGTAAAGAGGTCTATAGGTAAAGAGGTATGTACGCATGGAGGTCTGTAGGTAGGGAGGTCTGTAGGGTAGGGAGGTCTATAGGTAGGGGGTCTGTATGTAAGGAGGTCTGTAGGTAGGGAGGTCTGCAGGTAGGGGGGTCTGTATGTATGTAGGGAGGTCTGTAGGTAGGGAGGTCTGTAGGTAGGGGGGTCTGTAGTTACAATGACAATGCCAACCATGGGAATCAAACCCACAACCACATATAAAATAAAAGTCCAACTGTTATGTGCGACTTTTATAAGGTTTCCGAATAGTGCGTTCAATTATCCAGACTCCACATGGTTGTGTATAGCACATTGGCTGTGAAATGATGAGAAACACATACTTTCATGGTTGAATGGGACTGTGATTTGTATATCAAACAGCAGGCAACTGCTCATTGACTCATCTACAAACAATCTCACATCAAAAATAATGATTCACTGGTATCAGGAGGTATATCAGGCTGGCACCTCATGATAAATTGCATTTCTTAACATGGGTTTGCAATAGTTCTGTGTAGTTATGCAAATGTCTGAGACAGATTTGTTGCAGTGAATGTTGTCTGGATGAATAAAACATCTGACAAAAAGGGAAACCAACGCTTATTTCATAGCAGCGTTCACGCAATTCCTGTATTCACTGGATTTATCCCAAGGATTCTCACAATTACAAAAGAAGTGAAATCATACTGTAATTGTAGATTTGGATATAGTTTGAAGGCTAATTTTGAAAGCTGATTTCAGACCAGTTTGAAGGCTAATTTCACTGTTTGGAATAACTATTTGGTGGAAGATGGATAGGACATAAAACCAATGTGATTGGTATAGTTGCAGTTTTTGTTTTATTCAGCTTTTGTTTTCTTTAGAATATTATTTATTTTGTTGTGGAAGATAGAGAATGAGATGCTCTGAAAGCTTATCATAGAGTATATATTATTTGAAATATACTGTTGGATTGTAGTTCTAGTTCTTACAGAGAAAACCATCCGGGGCTCTGGCTGTGTGTGTGTGTTTCCTTAGCCCCGCCCCCAGATCCTCTGGGAGACACCGCAAAAGAGAAAACACACTCATGGGGAACATTCTCTCACTTTCTCTGTCACACACACTCTGACCTGCATACTCAAGGAGACACACACACACATTAACAATCAGGTTCAAAAGTGTAACACAACAACAATACAACAAGGGCCCCAGAACCAGTGTTAACAATACTCCCAACAAAATCACCAGAACCAGTGTTTACAATACTCCCAATAAAAGCACCAGAACCAGTGTTTACAATACTCCCAATAAAAGAACCAGAGCCAGTGTTTACAATACTCCCAATAAAAGAACCAGAGCCAGTGTTTACAATACTCCCAATAAAAGAACCAGAGCCAGTGTTTACAATACTCCCAACAAAAGCACCAGAACCAGTGTTTACAATCCCAACAAAAGCACCAGAACCAGTGTTTACAATACTCCCAACAAAAGCACCAGAACCAGGGTTTACAATATTCCCAACAAAAGCACCAGAACCAGTGTTTACAATACTCCCAACAAAAGCACCAGAACCAGTGTTTACAATAGTCCCAACAAAAGCCCCAGAACCAGTGTTTACAATACTCCCAACAAAAGCCCCAGAACCAGTGTTTACAATATTCCCAACAAAAGCACCAGAACCAGTGTTTACAATACTCCCAACAAAAGCCCCAGAACCAGTGTTTACAATACTCCCAACAAAAGCACCAGAACCAGTGTTTACAATCCTCCCAACAAAAGCACCAGAACCAGTGTTTACAATCCTCCCAACAAAAGCACCAGAACCAGTGGAATCAGAATAACACCGTTACCATATCAATTAAATTAAATAATTACATGCCAGAAATATCAAAACAGACAGCACATTCCCTCACAAACACCTCACCTTCAGACACACACTGCTAACCCACAGTCCAAGCTTGGTTCATAATAGACAATCGAGAGTATAGGCTACTGGATATCCTCTGGGAGTGAAGAAACACTTTAAACAACACTGTGTGTGATTGTGAATAAGTGGAACATTGTCTTCTTTGCCCTCATTGAGGAGAGAACAGCACACAGCAGGACACTCTGTAATAGGCCTTTGACATAAGACTGCAGGCTTGGTCCATGTACCTTGCCGGTAATTTTTCGTCTCGATCTCATCTCTCTCCACACACATATATCATTGTCAACGCAGTGGAGGAAGTCTCCCAAAATATAGAGCGATGCAGGGAACAAGATGTGGAGAGAGCGGGAGGAGTCAGATTAGCAATGTGTATCTGAGTGATGTCAGTCAGTACCTGCTCAATCAATCTCCATCGACACAACTATTCTTAACAAAGAGTCTGGGACAAATTTAACCAGACAACAGAGCATTCATTGTTGAATATATTTTGTTTTATTAGTAGGGAGACAATATCTTGTTTGTCAGAGCTGAGCTTGGCAGATTACTCAGGGAGCAGACGGAAAAGAGAAAAGGGGAGAAAAATGAGAGGTGTTTATCTCTGACGGTAGGCGTAATGACAGTAGATAAAGTGTAGACTTTATCAGTCCCCGTAATGGAACTTTCATGTCAGACTAACCTTATCAAAGAAACAACTCATTTCCAGCTCTATTCAGTTAAAATGACGGGTTGTTAAAAGGTCACAAGAAATTACAGATAATTCTGTAACGGCACTAAAACGTACACGGGATAAAAAGGCATTTTAATGTGGTAAGACTGATTTTAGTTTTTTGTGCCAGTAACCAAAAGGTTGCTGGATCAAATCACTGAGCTGTCAATGCAAGTCCATCCTCCCTGGAAAAAGGCACTTTAAAATTGCTGTTCCAGGGTTGTCACCAAAAATCTGCAGCTCTGATTTTACTCCTGTAGGGTATGTCTATTAAATGTGTAGTACATGTGTAGTGAATGTCTAGTAAATGTGTAGTACATGTGTAGTACATGTGTAGTACATTTGCAGTTTGTAAGTTTTAAAGCAAAGACACAGGGTGGACTAAATGATGAAAATACCCATCAGTATATTAATATCAAGGACCTAATAACGGAGTAGGGTCGTTGTGTGCCATTAAAACAGCTCCAATCCATGTCCTGTGTGTTGTAGGATAATGCTAAATAATTCACGAGGCCTTAAGACCTGGTACATGAAATGGCCATGCATGGTGTTAGCCTTCAATCTGGTGTTGATTAACTACTTTTTAATTAGTTTACCCGTGTGTATGGAGTTATTATTGTTACCTGAAATATTGGAATATCTCGTGATTTCACAAGAGGGTGCACCAGGTCCTGTAAATTGGTCATTATACAACTCAGAATAGTCCTCAATACCAGGACTCCTACAAAATGCCTGCCCATATAGTTACAGATCTCCCACTGTGCTTAATAGTTGGCAGCAGATGTAACATTTTGTTACCACTTTGTTAGTTGAGTCATGTTGATATGAAAACTCAAATATCGAGGTGCTCATTGTGAGACCTCTTTTATTTCTGACACTAATGCACTAGTAATTAACAATCAACCCGATTTGACCTCCGCAGCAGCGTTTAAATTGTAATTTAACAATCCTGTCCTTATAAGGCGTTTCCGTTATTTTGTCCACACCCCTTATGTGACTTGTCAAACGAGAAGGCTACAAATCATTCACAGCAGTGCTGTTAACCATGTGTATAATAACGGAAACCTATATCTTGGCAAACATTGTCAAATGAGAAGCCTATGGCCGTAATAATGATGTGTCACTGACCACCTTAAAGCCTATTTTATGCTTCTGCGTCGAATCGACGGCGTACCCTCGCAGACCCCTCTGTGTCGACGCGAACCCCTCTCCGACCCCTACGCCGTAGCTCGACGTGCACCTCCAAAAAATTGTAACTACGCGTCGAGGCAACGCAGGCCACAAGGGCTGTGATTGGTCAGATTATACATCTGGATGTGAAATGCAATGCAACCCGACGCAGAACCATAAAACGGCCACGACGGCGTAGGAGTGACGGCGTAGCTACGCTGTAGAGTTGACGCAGAAGCATAATGAGGCCTTAAGGCACCATTATGTGAAACAGCACTTTGCGACTGTGGGTGGAGCTACGCTGGAGATAAAATCTCCCAGCGAGAGCGACATTTCGAAGTTGAGATATGTTCTACGTTATGCTAAATGCCAGCAAGCTAGCGGTGAGTTTGGCGATGACCAATGGCAGGATAGATGTTCTCTGAATCAGGAAGTCTCTTCGCGTTTCTACTAGCTAGTTTGAATCTTTCTCTATAGCTAAGAACATGAACGAGGGACTTAATATTGCGGTAACTGGTTTTACTATTATTTCTGATGCAACGGATACGTTTTTTAAATGGTTGCATGGAAGAATGTTATCGAGATCGTTGGGATCGTGTGCGAGTTATACATGCATAAAGTAATACGAACTAAATCATTTAGAAAATGTACAAATCATTTAATTGAGATTATAGTTGATACAAAAAAAAACAATGTGGAGTCACAAAAAATAACATTGTTTTAATAATTCGCTGAGACTACCTTTTAGGAAGACGCCACCCGCTTGGCGATCATAGTCACACGTTTAATATAATTATTCATCTGACTGTTTAATGAAGTGACGCAGAGCAACCTTCTAGACCACTCATAGTTAAGACTCACCTGAGAGTGCATAACAATACAAATAAAACGTTTGTGTTTGTTTATTCTCTCTACAATATTTTTCCTATTTCATATATTATTTCTTGTCGATGTGTTTAATGTTTGGATGTTCTGGTTGCGGTGATTTGACCACCCTATGGTACAACCGTGGCCCAGAGCGTGCTGTCGAGGCGGACGCGCCTGATGCTTCACTTTGTAGTCGCGTCTGTCCGTGTGACTGTGTGTGTATTAGTGTGTGCTGTGTGTTGTTAGTTATATGCGTCCCACCAAGGTCCAATGTATCGCCCGTGTCTTATGCATTCGGCAGGAGTCCGCATGCAGTGAGTTGTACAATATGATATGATACCTGTGATTGATGTCCTATGATGACGTAATCGCTGTCTACTAAAGTTACTACTATTTATATATAGCTACATATATATCTGTCAGAGTGAATTTCACTTGTGTAGCCTAACATTTTCCTTTTGATCGATGTTCATCCTTTAAAACAGAGAATGGTCAATGTTTTCTACAATGGGATTCGGTGTGATTAGAAATATGTATGTATATACGATGTTGTCTCAAATGCAAATGTGTTTAAATGTCCATCCACTGTAAATATAAAGAGTTTATTACATTAATAAAGCAGATGTAAAGAATCACTTTTTCTATGAGGGTGTCGTCATATATTCACTGAATGTGAAGTCTGCCTATGTATTTGTTAAATGAACATGCAACTATAAGTCCACTTTTGTTATTATCTTGCATTTATAAGGATAGCCAAATGATTTGGATAACAGGTTGTTGATCGTATTTCAGAAATAATTGTACATACTACTTGTATGAATCGTATTGGCCGTGTAGGGAGTCATGATCAATAATGCACATTAATAAAATGCTTTTTGACCACGGAACATGACGGTCAAGGTGTGGAGAATCACGTGTCTTCATAAATCCCCTTACCAGTGGGATTTGCCTTCAGAGACCTAGTCCGGGATGGAAAATGACAGTGGGTTACAGGCAATTTTCCTGCATTTGCCGAGGACTCATTCAGAGTAAAAGCTTTTATGTTGACTCAATCAAAAATTGCCTTTCAAAACCATAATGGATATGAACTGGCATTGGATTGAATCCCAGACTGACGCAGCTTCATGCGAACACATCAGATTGCATTAGAGCACTTCAAACAAAGTCCTACAATGTGTGGGAGTACTTCTGTTTCTCAGAAAACCAGCACTTTTAGGACGGCTCACGATGTCTTTTTGTTTGCTGCCACACTCTTGATGCAGGGGTCTTAGTGCCACCTTGTGGAAGGTAACATGTACTTGCAATGTATAAAATCAATGTAGTCTAACATGAATATAACGTGAATTTAATTAGGATTTTATAATACTGAACCCATTTTAAACCTCTGAACATGCCAGTGTCCTCAGGTTTGTCAGGGTCCATGCTGATGAAGGCCAAATGGAATTGTGTGTCTAGGAGAAGAGAGGTATGTCTCAAGCTCCATGTCCTTGCTGTCCTCCTCTTGCTTCCCCGGCTGTTTTTTAAACAGGTAAAGACCGAAGCATCAGCCTTTTCCAGTCTTAAATTACAAAAACATCACTCTAGTTGTTGTAACTACATTATCAGTAGGTCATTTCTTTCTGCCCTGTCACTCACATTTAGCAGACTGTGAATGCTTTTGACGATAGCAGAGGGAGAGCGGGGAAAGACAGATGAGAGAGTACTCTGAAAAAGTAAACAACAGTGAGCCAGGTTTAAGCCACACAACATCACTGTAAACAAGCTTGGCTTACTCTGGCGCCCTCTGCAGGCCACTCTCAACAGTTCATGTTTACCTGGTCCGTGGCCTTGTATTCCCGGTAGGAGAAGAGTCGTGCTTGGAGCTCCAGTTCAGTTGCCTTCCCCTCTCTCTCGATGGCATGGCTGATGATGTCAACCTGCTGGTTCAGCAGATCTGTCTCTTGCTTCCCTGGAAACGGACGAAGCATGTTTCATGTCTGCAGGCTACTGTATATGCAGTGTTGCTGGAGGGTTGTTCTGGTTAAGAACCGGAGGATGCACATTGTAAACATGTGTTTTGCTGCACCCACGGATGATGGCTGTATGAATGCAGGTAGTATAGTGCCTTTTGGCCCTGTGTGTATGTGGTTACTATAGAGAACAGACCTGCCAGTGCACCCAAATAGTTCTTTAAAGGTGTCCAGCTAAGTAAAACAAAATAAGAAAATAAAAGATATTGCAGTACTGTGCTCCCTCTGTCAAGATTGAACAAATCTAGTTACATTGAATGATTCTAAACCTGTTATAAAGTCTATGCAAATAACGATATTTATAACATGCATTTTTATCTGAAAATTCTCCCCATGGTCTCCTCTGTTTCACCAGACTGCTGGATCCGGGACAGTTTCTGCATCTCCAGGTCAGACAAGCAGGTCAAACATCTGCTGGGGATCAGTGAAGTAAAGCTCTGGTTCCTGTCGGCCAGAACAAACAGGTTTGACATCAATCCCAGACATCTTTAAGGCCACCTTTGGTAGAGGATGAATGATATTCTCTGGGTCGCACACAGGGGCCAGTTTCCTGTACACACTCTCCCTGCCTGAACAGAGAACACTCAGGTAGAACCCCATGAATCAAACCAAGAGGAAAGACCAGTAATGGTTGCCTGTCATATGTGATTGGTTGTGACGCAGTATGACGTGATGACCTAACAGTGCCGCGGTCAATTACATTTCAACGTCAGGCGAAAATGAAGTGAACTGAAGGACAATTTGAAAACCACAATTTTCTCTATCAAAAGGCATTAAAGAAAATTTGGATGTTTGAGTACTTCACTGTAGTCAAAATGGATTGTCACCTCCCCCCGGATGACGAGTGTAAAAAATACGTCTGCCGGGTTTGACCATATCAGCTAGCTGAGCCTCCTGCTTTAATGCTGTCCACCCGCCTGCTGTCTCTCTTGCCACTCCGGGAGGGGAAAGATTCAGCAGGAATTCAGTGTAGAGGGAGAACTCATTGATTATCTGCTTGTTCTTGGAGATGTCACTGCTTGTCCTTGGACATGCATAAGAGCCCATCAGTTATGTGAACCTACACCAAAGCCACACATTTTGATCCCTCACACATTCAGAACACATTCAAAATCCGAAGTCCATCACATCCAAAACCCATCACATATATCTTCAACCCGTCACTCGTGCAAAAATCAAACCACCATTTTTTTACATATGCAAAACTAAAACCCTAATTTGTAACGTATGCATAACCAAAACACAAAGTTACATTTTGATTGCCTGAGTCTTGTTCTCATCATCCTCTTTGATGACGTTAGCCAACGTGGTCTCATTCTTGTCAAGTGTTTTCTCTGCCTGCCACACGCTCTTTTCCTCCTTGGTGACTTTCTCTGACAGCTTCAGAAGCACCTCCCACTTCACCGTGAGGGAGTGCTGTGGAGAAAGGGGTCAAAGGAGGAACGGAGATTACGTGTTGTTGTTGTTGAATTGCAATTTGAAGATAAAACAAGCAAAGGTCACCATAAGGACATAATTGCACTGAGGAACAAGAAGCGTTAATCCTGTGGTGATAG
>CM055728.1:28860051-28971751 GCA_029465975.1 Dallia pectoralis | reverse complement strand
ACAATCATATGTAACTGCTACCTCTGTTCGTTCTCTTGGTTCTACAAGAGGATGGTGTTATCGGCTGGGAGTTTGAAGGGATTCTTCCTTAATTTCCCCACTTCTCCACTCCAGTTTTAATACATACAATACAGTAAATGAGCACAACACGAACACAACCAATACAACCATACTAAACACAACTATACTAAACACATTCATAACCATACTAAACACAACCCTACTAAATACAACCATACTGAACACAACCATATTAAACACATTCACAACCATACTAAACACAACCATACTGAACACAACCATACTAAACACAACCATACTGAACACAACCATACTAAACACATTCACAACCATACTAAACACAACCCTACTAAATACAACCATACTGAACACAACCATATTAAACACATTCACAACCATACTAAACACAACCATACTAAACACAACCATACTAAACACAACCATACTAAACACAACCATACTGAACACAACCATACTGAACACAACCATACTGAACACAACCATTCTGAACACAACCATACTAAACTAAACCAAACTGAACACTAATTCATGCCTGGTTCAGTCGAGAACTAGACAGAAATTGTGTTTGTCGGCGCTAACAAGGCAGGCTGAGATTGGAGGTTTAGTGTTACTGCCACAGGTCAAATGTCTTGGTAGTCGTGTCCGTAGATGCAGCTAACTAAAACAATTAGCCAAGGCACCAAGAGCTAATTCTCTAAAATCTCTTTAGCGATTTTACATTAGAACATACTCTAGGTACAGCAACTTTGGCATGGAAAGCAGACCTGTTCAAATCAAGCTGAAGGCTGCTTGATGTGAAGAACATTTGCAAGGTCTGAATTGTCTTACAGATAAATGGTGTGCTCAAGTGTGCGTGCGTGTGCAATCTTTTCTTACATAATTTGAATGCAATATTTTAAGTAGCATTCATAAGATCAAGGCATTCGTACTTTAAATGACAATAACTGATATCGCTCAGTTCAACAGGGTTTGTGTTGCATACAGGTCTAGTGTAAATATATTCCCAGCCAACATGCGAGGAAGTAGGCAAAAGGCAAGGACCTAATCCATTAAAGAGGATGAGACGGTGTAACAAAAGCCCACTAATGTCATGACTCCTACGGGAGAAGCGGCAGCTCCACCTGCGGGCGGTATTCGGCGGTCGTCCTCCCCGGCCTATTAGTCGTCACCGAAGCTCCTCCTCCCTGCACACCTTGTTCAGTCTCGTCATCACTCACCTGGTGTCCATTACCTCATTAGAGGTCTATATAAACTCCCTTTGTATTGGTTGTCTTTGTGTGGAATTGTTACATGTTACGTGTGATATTGTGCAGCCCGAGTCTTGTTGTGAGCTCGGGCTCTTTGTTTATTATACCTCCGTGTGAGGAGTGGTTCGTTTATGCGCTGTGTCGCATCCTCTACTTTGCCTGTGTGGCGTGGAGTAATACGACGGGTTTCTTCCGTCCGGTATTAAAAGACTCGAGAGTATATCCGTGGGTTGTCTGGCTCCATCCTTCCGCCACCTACATCAACACTGACAGAATTCCACACCAGCACACGGAGCCATGGAACCAGACGTCCAGGGGACCCTGGGACAGCACTCGGCCACGCTGACTGCCATGGGGAAGCCATCACCGCGCTCACGGCGACAATGAACCGTTGGCCCACCGACTTCCCGAGCCTGTGGACCCCGCGGAGATCCCGTTGCCGAGTTCCCCGCCCTCGGGAGTGGGGGTGCTGAAATTACAGCGACCCGCGGCATATGACGGAGCGGCAGACCGCTGCCAGGGGTTCCTCCTCCAGCTTGGCTGTATTTGGAGGACCTGAACCCAGCGCCCTCCGAGCGACAGAAGGTTGCCGCCCTCATCACCTGCCTCTCGGGAAGGCCCTCGCTTGGGCCAACGCCATCTGGTCGGAGAGGGGGCCTATCCTGCGGGACTACGGGGCGTTCGCTACGTACTTCCGGTCAGTGTTCGATCAGCCGCCCGAGGGAAGGGCGGCTGGCGAGCATCTTGCTCTCCTGAGGCAGGGGAGGAGGAGCGTGCAGGAGTTCGCGCTGGAGTTCAGGACTCTGGCCGCGGGAGCTGGGTGGAACGAACGGGCCTATATTGACATCTTTCGGGTACGGTTGAACCCGGACGTCCGTAGGGAGATGGCCTGTAAAGACGCTGGCCTCTCCTTCGAGGAGGTCGTCGAACTAGCCATCCAGATGGATAATCTCCTCACTACGCGCGGACGGTCCGGGCCCGTCCCCTTCGTTCCGTTCAGCTCAGCTGTCGCTCCCGAGCCTATGGAGGTGGGAGGCGCCGCGTCCAGGGGGACCGCGCGGCCTCGGGAGTGCACCTTTGTGGCAGGAAAGGGCACTCTGCCTCCCATTGCTACCAGCGGGTCTCAACACCCGGAGAAAGGGGGTCTGACACTCCTGTGGCAAGGAAGGTAAGAACACCCCACACTCCGTCCGGGTCCTCTGACACCCACACAACCATCACCGTATGTTTCCCCACTTACCCTCTGTCTCCCCAGTGTAAGGCGCTCGTAGATTCAGGCGCAGCTGGGGATTTCATTGACAAGACCTATGCCAGTCAGTTACAGATTCCGGTGGTGCCGTTGGCCTGTGCCCGAACCATCACAGGTCTGGACAGTCGACCGCTGGGTTCGGGGATGGTGACGCAGGTGACGGTACCAGTAAGAATGATCACACAACACACACACTCTGAAATGATCTCTTTGCAAGTTATTGATTCACCTTCCTTCCCCGTAGTGTTGGGCATGCCTTGGCTGTCTCGACACAACCCACAGTTTTCATGGCCTCAGAGGACCTTGACGGGATGGGCACGGGAGTGTCAGGGAAGGTGTATGGGTGTTTCCGTCGGTGCGACGACGGTGGAGAGTCCAGACAGTGTCTCCTCTGTGCGTATTCCCCCAGAGTATTCTGATCTGGCACACACATTTTCAAAGAAATTGGCCACTAAATTACCTCCTCATCGTCCGGGGGATTGCGCGATCGACCTGCAGGTAGGCTCTGTACCGCCACATAGTCACGTGTATCCCCTGTCTCAGGCAGAGACACAGGCGATGGAGACGTATGTGTCCGAGGCATTGAGTCAGGGGATAATCCGCCATTCCACTTCCTCAGCCTCCTCGAGTTTTTCTTTGTGAAAAAGAAGGATGGTGGTTTGCGACCGTGCATTGATTATCGGGCGCTGAACAGCATCACAGTTCGTTATCGGTACCCTCTCCCACTGATTTCATCTGTGATCGAGTCAATGCACGGGGCCCGCTTTTTCACTAAGTTAGATCTCAGGAGCGCATACAATTTGGTGCGTATCCGAGAGGGAGATGAGTGGAAAACAGCATTCAGCACCACTTCAGGTCATTACGAATACCTGGTGATGCCATACGGGCTGATGAATGCTCCGTCGGTTTTCCAGTCCTTTGTGAACAACATCTTTCGTGACATGATCGGTCGCGGGGTGTTCGTGTACATCGATGACATCCTGGTGTACTCGGACGACCGGGCTGACCATGTTTCCCTGGTTCGCAGAGTACTGGAGCGACTGAGGGCGCATGACCTGTATGCCAAATTGGAAAAATGTCTGTTTTTTTCAGCGAGCAGTCTCCTTTCTTGGGTTCCACATAACCACGGGGGTGGAGATGGAGGTTGATCGCGTGGCGGCCGTGCGTAATTGGCCCGTTCCAACCACGGTTAAGGCGGTACAGAGGTTCTTGGGATTCGCCAACTTCTATCGCCGGTTCATCAAGAATTTTGGCAGGGTAGCAGCTCCCATTACATCATTGTTGAAGGGGGCCGTCTCGTATTCGTTGGACGAACGAGACGGACTGCGCATTCAGTACGTTGAAAACGCTGTTCACATCTGCGCAGGTTTTGGCTCACCCTGATCCATCACATCCGTTTATAGTGGAGGTGGATGCATCGGAAGTTGGGATAGGTGCGGTACTGTCTCAGCGTTCGGGCACACCATCCAAAGTACGTCCCTGTGCGTTCTACTCGCGGAAGCTCAGTGCGGCGGAACAAAACTATGACGTAGGTGATAGGGAGCTGTTAGCGGTAGTCAGAGCTCTGACAGAGTGGAGACACTGGCTCGAGGAGCGAAACACCCGTTTGTAGTCTGGACTGACCACCGTAACCTGGAGTACATACGGGCTGCGAGGAGGCTTAACCCTCGTCAGGCCAGGTGGGCGCTTTTTTTACCCGGTTCGATTTCACCCTATCGTACATCCCGGGTACAAAAACGTCAAGGCAGATGCGCTGTCCAGACTGTATGACACACATGAGAGGCAGGTGGATAACTCACCTATTCTTCCTGCTTCTTGTATAGTGGCGCCGGTGATGTGGGAGGTAGATGCGGACATCCAGCGTGCGTTGCGTGTGGAACCATCGCCTCCTCAGTGTCCGGAGGGGCGCGTTTACGTACCGCTGGATGTTCGCGACCGTCTCATCTGCTGGGCCCACACATCGGTGTCATCGGGCCACCCAGGTATTGGTCGGACGGTGCGTTGCCTTACCAATAAGTATTGGTGGCCTGGTTTGGCTAAGGATGTGAGGTTGTACGTGTCTTCGTGTTCCGTGTGTGCCCAGTGTAAGGCACCTAGACACCTTCCGGCAGGTAAGCTTCATCCTTTGCCCATTCCGCGGCGACCATGGTCTCATTTGAGTATTGATTTTGTGACTGACCTCCCTCTCTCTCAAGGTTATACTACGGTCCTGGTCGTCGTGGACCGGTTTTCAAAGGCCTGCCGCTTCCTGCCTCTGGGAGGTCTCCCTACGGCCCTGCAGACCGCCGAGGCCCTATTTACACACGTCTTCCGGCACTACGGGGTTCCGGAGGACATTGTGTCAGATCGAGGCCCCCAGTTCACTTCCAGTGTATGGAGGGCGTTCATGAAGCGCTTGGGGGTCTCGGTCAGTTTGACCTCCGGGTACCACCCCGAAGCTAATGGGCAGGTGGAAAGGGTTAACCAGGATCTGGGGAGGTTCCTAAGGTCTTATTGTCAGGACCGGCCGGGGGAGTGGGCGGAGTTTCTGCCGTGGGCAGAGTATGCCCAGAACTCACTCCGTCACTCCTCTACTCAGCTAACACCGTTTCAGTGTGTTCTAGGTTACCAGCCGGTCCTGGCACCGTGGCAGCAGAGCCAGCCTGACACCGGGGTACCGGCAGTGGATGACTGGTTCAGGCGGGCTGAGGTGACGTGGGACGCCACACACGTTCACCTTCAGCACGCTGGACAGCGCCAAAAGGCAGCCGCTGACCGGAGGCGCAGTGACGCGCCCGTTTACACCCCGGGGGATCGGGTCTGGCTCTCGACCCGGAACCTTCCCGTCCGCCTGCCCTGCCGGAAGTTGGGTCCGCGGTTTGTGGGGCCATTTAAAGTCCTGGGGAGAGTTAACGAGGTGACTTATCGATTGCAGCTGCCACCTGACTATCGCATTAATCCCTCGTTTCATGTTTCTCTCCTCAGGCCGGTGGTGGCTGGTCCCCTCCAGCGATCTAGGGTGCTGGAGACCCCCCGGCCCCCCCTGGACATCGAGGGGGGCCCGGCGTACAGGGTGAACAACGTCATCGACTCCAGACGTCGGGGGGGGGTCGTCCAGTACCTGGTGGAGTGGGAGGGGTATGGCCCGGAGGAGCAATGTTGGGTGCCGGCGAGGGATATTCTGGACCCAGAACTACGACGGGAGTTCCATCGTCGGCGCCCTAATCGTCCAGCTCCTCGTCCTCCGGGTCGGCCCCGAGGTCGGGGTCGACGCGCTGCCGGAGCCGCGCGTCAGGTGGGGGATACTGTCATGACTCCTACGGGAGAAGCGGCAGCTCCACCTGCGGGCGGTATTCGGCGGTCGTCCTCCCCGGCCTATTAGTCGTCACCGAAGCTCCTCCTCCCTGCACACCTTGTTCAGTCTCGTCATCACTCACCTGGTGTCCATTACCTCATTAGAGGTCTATATAAACTCCCTTTGTATTGGTTGTCTTTGTGTGGAATTGTTACATGTTACGTGTGATATTGTGCAGCCCGAGTCTTGTTGTGAGCTCGGGCTCTTTGTTTATTATACCTCCGTGTGAGGAGTGGTTCGTTTATGCGCTGTGTCGCATCCTCTACTTTGCCTGTGTGGCGTGGAGTAATACGACGGGTTTCTTCCGTCCGGTATTAAAAGACTCGAGAGTATATCTGTGGGTTGTCTGGCTCCATCCTTCCGCCACCTACATCAACACTGACAACTAAGCCGTCTAATAAGTGCATTAGACAGAGGAGTGTTGAGCCAAAACGGGACATGTTGTCTACGCATTAGAGAGAACGTGCCATTATCCTCAGGGGCGTGCAGATTGCTGCATTTTACAGGGTTTGATCACACGCGTGGCTGCCTTCCATCAGGAAGCCCTGTCTTTGTCAGAGCTAAGGGATCTGTCCAGGGGTGAAAGCAAGTGTCCCATTGTCCCTCACCGTCCATAGGTGTGAGGTTTGGGCACAAATCTTGTCCTGGGCCCTCAGATTGCTTTTCTGTGTTGTCATGTCTGCTGGCACTGAGTTTGCACCCAGCCAACTACTGGCCGGTCCTTCTGTCCACGCTGTGTGTAGCTGTGTAGAGTAAAGACGGGTAAGCATGTCTGAGAGAGGATTACCATTTAACGTGGTGAATTATGCAATTACGTTAGCACGCGATTACCTCTTACATCATCAATCGGCTGTGTGTGTGTGTGTGTACGGGGCCCCGCTCAAACAACAGGTCCCTTCAGAAATGTGCTCATTTAGTGGGAGAAGGAATGACCTGGGCAAGACTTTCACTGCGCTGTTGTTCAGTAATCACCTGTGCGTAATCCGTTGCTTCCGGAAGAGTCTATTGGGTCTTTTACAAATCGGTAGAGATCTGATCTGTGTGAGGAGACAGACGATTGGCTGTTGAGCCAGAGTCTTTTTCTGTTATGTCACTGACACGTCCGTGTGCCTCGGAGTGAACTGGAGGAATATTCAGGAAGTTATTGGAATTCACACATGGCCTCTTGGCAGATCTGTTGGATTACACTTTATTCATGGGGCACACATCATTTCAGATTCATACACTTCATACACACACATATAACTTGTATTGTTCATTGAAAATATAAACAATAATGAATATAATTACAAATATTATTCAAACATATTATTTATTAGCTTATTGTATAGTTTCCCTGTTGCACATGTTATGTAAATGTGTTCCTCGACTCAACCCCCCCCATACATCTGCAGAAAGCAAAGTAGTGGTGAGTGCTTAAGGGATCAGCCACAGGTCTTCATCAGGTCGCTGCCATATCTAAACGAGTACACTTTGGTCAAGCCACTGGCTCAACACACTATGGTGCACGGGACAGCAGAGTTTCTGTGCATTTTCAGGAAACTCCCCAAAATATGAAACAAAAATGTCTTCACAGCCCCAAATAACTCATGAGAAACAGTCAGTGTGTATTCATGTGCACGTGGCATTCACCACCGGTGTGTAATAAGTTGCGGATAGCGAGAGAGCAAACTTATTGCATTGCCATGTCTGTCATTTAGTTCATGCACTACAAACGTGAAGCCCCACCCCCAAGTCTGTTCGGCCAATAGAAGACGCAGAGCGGACGAGCCTTCATAACCCAACCCCTTCTTGGTTGTAACCTACACAGCATCAATCATAAGTCCGTAGTGTGTCATACTGACACTGTGGAGTGCAGTTAGAGCTGTTCTGATCCGCGTTGTGTGGCTCGTCTCAAGGGCTTATAGTCGCAACACTTCTACTGAATACTGACGCAGATTACCGACGGAGAATTTATTGTTTTTTACCACAAGTGGACTGACTTAATTTCTGTCGACACTTAAAGGTAAGTGGCAGAAATGAGACCGAGTGAATACTGTTTTATCTAGTGTACATAGCAGAAAGGCATTGGTCGGTGCTCCCCCGAGTGCAACCTTAAGGCGACAACAATGTGCAGGTTCAAGGTACGACAGCAGACTATATGAATATTCATATATATATTAGGAAAACATTTGTGCAATGATAAGTCTGCGCGCATCTAAAGGGCTCCGTTTCGGATATTTTAGATGCTTTATTAAATTAGGAAATACGACTTATACGCACGTTATTAGTGTGGTTGCAATCTGCTTAGTCGTCGTTGTATTGCTATTTTATCTTCTAAATATTGCAATTGTTATTTTAGTTGTGCAAATACTTGAGTATGACAGTGATTAATTGCTTCCGGGCTGATTCCTTTGGGCTGTTTGTGGTCCACACTGTTAAACGTTTCGATGTTAATGTAACTCCTGATAAAGCCACTGAGTGCTGCAGCCGGACGCCAGGGGGCGCTCATTCTGTCTGTCCATTCAAGCCGTAACACATTTGCAGATGTTGTCAGACAATGTAATAAACCTAACATACTCATAGTTTTTTAACATGGTCAAAACAATTTTATTTGTAAACAAGACTTTTCGATTGTATGCCAGATTCTGACAACATTTTCCTAGCAGATATAAATTGGATGATAATATTCAGCAAATTGTTTAAACAAGTACATTTTTATTTCACTGTGTCTGCTACTCTTCCAGAATGCATGTTTTAAATAACATGTCCCATACATGATGATTAAAGCCTCTTGAAATATGTGGTAATATTGATCCTTTGAAGGTAGCAGGTTTGTAAACAGATTAAAATTCTGCAGTAGGTCTTAGGCCAATGTTTCCACTGCCACTGTAAAACAAAGCATTGTAATAATTGTGATATTAAATAGCAATTTTACTAATATAATAGACCTAGGCAACTTCCCACTCGCTACACGCACAAGCAACCGGTTTTTCAACGTAACCATAAATTGTAATGGGTTGTCATATGGCATTTATACGTCTGTATTCAGCACTGTTCTAAAAAACCAATGTGGATCTGCATTCCCACTCGACAATTTACTTCTCTTATAGCCCATAATAGCATGATCTTTCTCTTTCTATCCCCCTCTCCATCTCCATTTCCATCCTTCTGTCTTTGTCTTTTCACACTTACGTTATTTCATCTAACGCCATGACGCTTGGCACCAATGACGTGTTCCTGTTTTGCAGGGTGAAGAGGCGAAACCCGATCGCACGCCAAGCGTAAACCAGAGTGACAAGCGACTGGATCCAGTCAGGAATGGTTGATCACTTGCCAGTAGGCGAGGAGACCTTCCTGTATTACGGCAGCTCTGCGGACAACCGCCACTTGTCGGACATGGTGATAGACACCGGCGTCTACCAGGCGCTGTCGCCGCGGTTCTCAGAGGACGACCTAAGCGACTCATCCAGCCCTCGGTCCTGCTCCAGCCCCGAGTCCCAGCTCCTGGGGTCCAGCTACAGTGGCAGTTGCTCAAGCGGAGAGAGCCAGGATGGTCTCCTGGACATACTGCTCTCCCAGGCCACACTGGGAAGGGAAGTCACCCCCTCGCTGTGTCCATCAGAACCTCCTGTCCTCCCAATGGGTCTAGCATGGGAGTCAAAGAAGATCCGCCTGTCTTCGCCAACCAAAGAGGAGAGCTTCGATTTCCCCAGGTTCTCGGCCGACCTGGAGGATCACGCAGGGCTTCTGTTTCAGCCTACGCTGGAAGAGATCGAGGAGTTCCTGGAGGAGAACATGGAGGTGGTGGCGTTGAAGAGGGAGGCTAGTTGCGACGGGATTGTGGACGGTCACGTGGCGGTGTCAGAGCATGGGCAACCGGGCTCGGGTCAAACTGTCGGCACCACAGAGGCCAAAGGAAACGCAACGACTGCAGCTGCAAAGTCTGGCGGTTGCATCGTGATCAAACAGGAGGACGCACCTGGTACCCCTGGGTCGGTGGAAGGACCCGGCATGGAGCCGCTCATATTGCAGATCCAACCCATCCAGATTAAGCAGGAGCCCAGTCCCAGTGCCATACCGATACCGGTACCACAGCAGAGTCCTCCGCCCTCCTCGGACATCAAAGTCGCGCAGCTCCTGGTCAGCATCCAGGGCCAGACATTTGCCCTGGTTCCCCAACTGGTGTCGCCATCCTGTCTCAACGGCACTTCGTCTAAATTTGTTCGCATCGCGCCCGTGCCGATAGCGGCCAAGCCCTTGGGCGCCGGAGAGACGGGGCTCGGGGAAGGACAGTCGTCGGGGCTCCTGGCGGGAGGGCCAAAGTTCCAGAAGAGCTCGGTAGCAGACCTTATAAAAATGCACAAGTGCACCTTCCCCGGCTGTGCCAAGATGTACACCAAGAGCAGCCACCTGAAGGCCCACCTCAGGCGACACACGGGAGAGAAACCCTTCGCCTGCACCTGGCCCGGCTGTGGATGGAGGTAAGTGGCGTTTGTGCTTGTGACTAGCTAACAGCTGTACTCTGAGTGTGATCATTCAAGTGTATATAGCCCAGGGGTGACAGTGAGTGAGTTTGCCCTAGTTCTTTCAGCTGTGATGAGATGTATGATTCCGGTCCATGATCGAGCAGCAGAAGCAACAGTGTTAACGATGACTATTGTATTTCCCGAGATGAATCGATTCTGCCCGGTTAGCATGGTAATCTGTTTATTTTGTTATTACCAGGGAGAGATATATGGTGCCAATACCACCAGCTCCTCAGAACGGAGACAACATTTACACGAAGAGAACATCTGGAGCTGAATTGATTAGTGTCCCTGACTTAACCGTCCATATTTGATCTGTTCTCTTGTTGTCTCCATTATGCTGAGATTAGATAAAGCCTTTCATGTGCGTGCAGACTTTGTCCCTCTCTAGCCTTCCCTGTGTTTGCTAATCATCTGCACTTGGTTGCACACTTCAGTCAAGTTCAAAGTTTTGGCAACAGCTCTTTGACGACAGTGTTTAGGGCAGAGTAATGAGATTTCTCTCCATGATCTATTGGTGGGTCAAAGGAGCTTGTTTGTCTGTTTCCACCTACTGGAAATCCGGATAATTCTTCAGTGGCCAAAGTTTAACCTATTGTTTGACCTGTGATCGTGCAACGCTTTACTCTAAAGTCCACTCGCATTGCCTCTTTCACCCAGCGCAGTTGCACAACTACACATAACCAAGAGTGTGCCCGAGGGAAAAGTTGGTGAGTCTGTGTCCATCGGATTAGATTGGTCGTGTTTAGCAGTTCTGGTTAACCCTGACAGAGGACCACCCTGCTGTACCCTCCCCAACCCCAAGGGAGCACTTTCCTTTTCAGCCCCCTGGTGATGCAATGGAAGGGAGCTTGGGAAATGTGCCCTGCCAGCCATCTGTGTCTTTGTACCACAGGCTTGTGTTGTAACAGAATAGAAGAGCGTTTTACATTCCTCCTATTCTCAGATGTGCAAAATACCAAATTGACACATCCCACCGCTCAGTGGAGATTCCTCTGGCATCTACTCACACACCATAATACCAGGTTTGGTTTGTAGAACATTACATACAATTCAGTGCATTCTTTCCCCAAAGGAACTTTCTCTTGCGTCTGTGTTTGTACTTTCACTCAACTAAGAAAATGACTCACTCTTTACTCAATTAAATGTTACCACCGTCAAAAACTGTTACATGAATCATATACACCCATAATATAGTAAAATCCAGTGTACGTTGTCCACGATTGTTGTCGGCCAATTCCTGGTCTCATAGCGAAGCAGTTACCAAATATGTAAACAGTGTCCAGTTACAGCTCTCTGGGCTGAGGCAGGATAAAGAGAATGATTGATCCAGTTATGGTCAGGGTCGATGGGATTGGCTTTACCTCAAGATTATACTGGAGCAGCGACAGATCAGCTCAAGTTGAAGAATATAGAGAATACAGAGAGTTCGTAAAACCTTAAGCACCACTTACATTATTGCCAATGCTGTCTTTTGATGAACGTGTCGACTATTGAAGTTGATTGTATCTGCAGCAGCCGGAATATAGAGAAACCTGATGTATGAATATTAAAATTGTCTGTTTTTACAGGCTCTAAATTTTAATGAATATGTTTGTTTGTATATAGCAGAGAGTATATACTAATTTTAATTTTTTTTATTTTAATTTTTACATTTTCATAAAAACATTTTTTTATGAAAATGTGTTTTAGCTGATTACTGGAACAATTCAATTTTTTTTGCAATGGGCTAAACTTGAGGAATGGCTGTGCTTGTCAGAAGGATCCCTTCTGTTATTCTGCGTTTTAGTGTTCATCTGCAAATTAAGGTGCCCTGACAACAAGTGATTTCAATAGTCTTGATAAAACCGAAAACAATGTAATTTTCATCTTCATCATCCTGCAAAATAACAATTAATGACATTTAATTTAAACAAATTTTGGTTTGCCATTTTGGTTTACCAATTGGTTTGAAAATTACTTTTGGAAATGCAACTTTGTTGAGTACTAGTTGTTACATCAGAAGGACACTTCTACCTGCATAAATTGGAATCTTAGTCATTGTACTGTTAATTGAGTAGAGACTTTCCACACTTGCACACTACCCTGCATAATCAAACCCAGTAAATACACACATGTAGGAAGTAACACCTGTGTGCTGGAGCAGTAACACCACTACCTGTGGTGCACGTGTACGGCTGTGTGCTGGAGCAGTAACACCACTGCCTGTGTTGCACGTGTACGGCTGTGTGCTGGAGCAGTAACACCACTACCTGTGGTGCACGTGTACGGCTGTGTGCTGGAGCAGTAACACCACTGCCTGTGTTGCACGTGTACGGCTGTGTGCTGGAGCAGTAACACCACTACCTGTGGTGCACGTGTACGGCTGTGTGCTGGAGCAGTAACACCACTACCTGTGGTGCACGTGTACGGCTGTGTGCTGGAGCAGTAACACCACTGCCTGTGGTGCACGTGTACGGCTGTGTGCTGGAGCAGTAACACCACTGCCTGTGGTGCACGTGTACGGCTGTGGGCTGGAGCAGTAACACCACTGCCTGTGGTGCACGTGTACGGCTGTGTGCTGGAGCAGTAACACCACTGCCTGTGGTGCACGTGTACGGCTGTGTGCTGGAGCAGTAACACCACTGCCTGTGGTGCACGTGTACGGCTGTGTGCTGGAGCAGTAACACCACTGCCTGTGGTGCACGTGTACGGCTGTGTGCTGGAGCAGTAACACCACTGCCTGTGGTGCACGTGTACGGCTGTGTGCTGGAGCAGTAACACCACTGCCTGTGGTGCACGTGTACGGCTGTGTGCTGGAGCAGTAACACCACTGCCTGTGGTGCACGTGTACGGCTGTGTGCTGGAGCAGTAACACCACTGCCTGTGGTGCACGTGTACGGCTGTGTGCTGGAGCAGTAACACCACTGCCTGTGGTGCACGTTGCACGGCTGTGGATCAACCTACTAAACCTTTCTGTACAATAAAGTCTAATAATTTTTTTCGAATCACATATATTTTTTAGTTGGTGCACTTTATCTTTGGTAAAAAACTGTATGGGTCCGTTAATTAAATTAAGATATTTTTTAAGATATTCCTTAGAGTCCATCCAGTTTTTAACTTAATGTGCATTGTGATTTCTGCTGCTTAATGTATGTAGTGTAATATATGGAGTTAAATGGATGAAGATGAATGGTTGGATGGAGCTGAATGGATGGAGCTGAATGGATGGAGCTGAATGGATGGAGCTGAATGGATGGAGCTGAATGGATGGAGCTTAATGGATGGAGCTTAATGGATGGAGCATTGGAGCTTAATGGATGGAGCTGAATGGATGGAGCTTAATGGTTGGAGCTTAATGGTTGGAGCTTAATGAATTGAGCTGAATGGATGGAGCTTAATGGATGGAGCTGAATGGATGGAGCTGAATGGATGGAGCTGAATGGATGGAGCTGAATGGATGGAGCTGAATGGATGGAGCTTAATGGATGGAGCTTAATGGATGGAGCATTGGAGCTTAATGGATGGAGCTTAATGGTTGGAGCTTAATGGTTGGAGCTTAATGGTTGGAGCTTAATGGTTGGAGCTTAATGAATTGAGCTGAATGGATGGAGCTTAATGGATGGAGCTTAATAGATGGAGCTGAATGTTTGGAGATTAATGGTTGGAGCTTAATGAATTAAGCAGAATAGATGGAGCTTAATGGATGGTCTGAGAACAGGATAGTATTGAACAGGACCGTCTTATGCAGCCCAGGCTACTGGTCTGGAGTTGTTATTGTTTTGCCAAACGGAGCAGCCTTCATACATGTCTAGTAAGACTCAAATTCCATTAAATGTGTGTTCATACACTATGTTGTACAGGAAAGAGTTTCAGATGCATTTAATGGCTGGGATTCATTCAGACATGCCATAGCAATGTTTACGCAGTGTCATTCTTTATAACATTCATCCAAAAGTTATAGCATACCTGAGGGTGTGGGGGGGTGTGGGGGTTTGATTGAATTGAGCCCTCAGTTTGTGTAGTTCACCACAGCGGTCCTCTGGCACCTCCTCTTGCCTGGTCTTATCTGTGTATTGACGCTGCAGGGCCGAGTTCAGGGACAAGCTCCAACATAGTCAGAGTGTAGTCTGACTAATCTGTGGAAGCCGCAGGTGGGCAGTCAAGGACCCCCCTCCACACCCGAGCCCCCCACCCCGCCTCAAAGTGACACCAATTAACACGTCGGTCGTTTAGCAGACATTTATTCTCTTATCCGGTGTCACTTAGTGGAAGTGTTCAAGGGCGCCGGGCCAGATACCTTGATGGCTACGGGATTGGGACCAGCGAGATTCTAGTCAATGCCCCAGTCAACAGACCCCCCCCACACACACACACACACACTCACACACCAATATATCTACTATATCGACTATCAGCCCTCCAGGTAAATACATTCGAGAAAAGAAAGAGGTTGTGCGCCAGAATATGTGGGTTGTACGTTTGTAACTCTTACAGGGTTGTAAGAGGCAATTAATTCTCCCCTTTCATCATTTGAGCTAATCCATTTCCCACAGTGCTTATTGGCTCATGAGACACGGACGGGGAACGGCTGAGTTTGAATCGACGGCTTAACCAAGTCGTGTTTCGACACGAAATACGCAGGGGAGTGGAACATGCTTGGGGGTGTAGAGAGTACCCAGACATCATTTAAAGTATAGGCCATAATGTTGCTGTCAGATGAAACTGCAGTTATTTGGCAGTAACTTGTGCCAGTGTAGTCCCGCCCCAAGAGACAGTTAATTAAATATGGAGCTGCTCCTTAGTTGGAAGCTGAGGCGCCAGAGGCGACAACGCCAATCATCAGAATAATACCGAATAATACAATAGAGGTGTACTAATGGTTTTAATGGCAGACTGAGACACTTTAATAATGTTAATAATAGTAATAATAATAATAGTGTTAATAATACAATAGAGGTGTACTAATGGTTTTAATGGCAGACTGAGACACTTTAATAATGTTAATAATAGTAATAATAATAATAGTGTTAATAATACAATAGAGGTGTACTAATGGTTTTAATGGCAGACTGAGACACTTTAATAATGTTAATAATAGTAATAATAATAATAGTGTTAATAATACAATAGAGGTGTACTAATGGTTTTAATGGCAGACTGAGACACTTTAATAATGTTAATAATAGTAATAATAATAATAGTGTTAATAATACAATAGAGGTGTACTAATGGTTTTAATGGCAGACTGAGACACTTTAATAATAATAATAGTAATAATAATAATAGTGTTAATAATACAATAGAGGTGTACTAATGGTTTTAATGGCAGACTGAGACACTTTAATAATGTTAATAATAGTAATAATAATAATAATAATACAATAGTGTTAATAATACAGACTAGACACTTTAATAATGTTAATAATAGTAATAATAATAATAGTGTAATAATACAATAGAGGTGTACTAATGGTTTTAATGGCAGACTGAGACACTTTAATAATGTTAATAATAGTAATAATAATAATAGTGTTAATAATACAATAGAGGTGTACAATAGGCAGACTGAGACACTGTACTAATGGTTTTAATGGCAGACTGAGACACTTTAATAATGTTAATAATAGTAATAATAATAATAGTGTTAATAATACAATAGAGGTGTACTAATGGTTTTAATGGCAGACTGAGACACTTTAATAATGTTAATAATAGTAATAATAATAATAGTGTTAATAATACAATAGAGGTGTACTAATGGTTTTAATGGCAGACTGAGACACTTTAATAATGTTAATAATAGTAATAATAATAATAGTGTTAATAATACAATAGAGGTGTACTAATGGTTTTAATGGCAGACTGAGACACTTTAATAATGTTAATAATAGTAATAATAATAATAGTGTTAATAATACAATAGAGGTGTACTAATGGTTTTAATGGCAGACTGAGACACTTTAATAATGTTAATAATAGTAATAATAATAATAGTGTTAATAATACAATAGAGGTGTACTAATGGTTTTAATGGCAGACTGAGACACTTTAATAATGTTAATAATAGTAATAATAATAATAGTGTTAATAATACAATAGAGGTGTACTAATGGTTTTAATGGCAGACTGAGACACTTTAATAATGTTAATAATAGTAATAATAATAATAGTGTTAATAATACAATAGAGGTGTACTAATGGTTTTAATGGCAGACTGAGACACTTTAATAATGTTAATAATAGTAATAATAATAATAGTGTTAATAATACAATAGAGGTGTACTAATCGTTTTAATGGCAGACTGAGACACTTTTAACTAGCTACATTAGTAGTACTAGAAACACTTATTCCCATCACATTCTGTGGGATAATCAATAACGGAATTACAACTAAGAATTCGGTTAACAGATGACGTGGCCTTAATGTCATGCGAACCCACGCGAACACAGTCCGTCTCGGGTAGGAAATAACCCCCTGTTGACTGTACATGAAACCTGCAGAAGGCCATCCAGTGATGAGTGTGAAATGGATCTGTTATGGCTGGCCCTTTAAACAGATGAGCTTATAGGATGCAGGGACATGTGTTTATGTGTTTATGTGTTGAGATGCCTTTACATTTGACAACACTACATTGTATGGCTGCCATGTCATCTCCTTCTGAACAGAAAGCTCTGGTTGGAGATATTGTATGTTTGGAACACATGTGTGTGTGTGTGTGTGTGTGTGTGTGTGTGTGTGTGTCCTGTGCTGGTGTAGGAGGGTCTTGCAATGATTACCCCGTTGGCAATGTTTCAACTTGAGCTTTCAGGATTTATTTTCCCTAATAAAAAAATGTAACAACCCCTTTATAAAATGTGAGTTAGAATCCCGACGACAACTTGTATTTCCTGTTTGCTGAAAGATTGTTTATCTCCTCTCAGTAGTTGGCTGAAAAAAAGTTATGGCATCTGCACTGCTGTTGTCTGACAGAATGAAGGGTCTTGATATCTCAGGGTGTCGAGGAAAACTCTGGCACGGATGTTTGTTGTCTGATGTGCCTTGTTCTCTGTTTCTCTCTGTCAGGTTCTCAAGGTCAGACGAACTCTCCAGACACCGGCGCTCTCACTCTGGAGTAAAGCCTTACCAATGTCCCGTCTGCGAGAAAAAGTTTGCCCGCAGCGATCACCTATCTAAACACATCAAAGTCCACCGCTTTCCACGAAGCAGCAGGACAGTTCGCTCCGCAACCTGAACTCGTTGACCGTCCCAAACCCGTACACCACCCCCACCCCCACGCCAGGAAGGGTTCCTGTATCAAGTTGAAGAGGAAACAGCGGGACAGAGGCAAACATTCAAACAACTTGCAAAGTGAAATGTTTGGGGTATGCGTGTGCAACAGTGTGTGTATGACGCAGGTTTGTGGTACTGTGATCATTAATGAGGTCATGCCAAGAAGGAGTCCTAAAAAGTGAACTGTTACTTGACATGAAACGTTCAGCTGTGTATTATGAAGCTCGTATGGTTGGAGTTCAGTAGACAAGAAATAGCAGTTGAGATTTAAAGGCAATATTTACGCAATAAGATTTTGGCACAATAGGAAATTAGCGTAGCGTTTAAATTGTGATGCAATGTTGGACACGAATGGAGACCTAAATTTACTGTAAATAGCTTTATCTTAATTTTTTAGGGTTTGTCTTCTAAGATGAGAATCTAAAAAATGGGTTTGTTATGCAAAGTATTTTTATACTTTAGAAGGTTTTACATAATTTATGTGGATGTGTCCGCCTGCTGTTGGATGCCTCGACATTCCGTCGTCTGCTACGTGATGAGAATATCTTCTCATCCGCACAGAAGTTTTGAACATTTAGTATGTAGCTTTTCAAACCAAAGAAAACATGTTTGAAACGTTCATGTTGAACTACTGACCTCCACCTGGATCCTGCCATTATAAGCTACCGGCAAAATGTGGAGGTTATCTCTTGTTTTTCACCACGTTGTGGCTCGTGTCTGATTAAAGGCACGTACGCCTGTTAATGGCTAACATTGATCAGTCAGCTGGAACAAAAAGGAAATTCACACGTCGTATGGTGTGTTAGTGATAAATGTGAACTGACTGGCCAATTTCATCAGTATTGAATACCTTCAACTTCTCTATTCGTGAATCTGCGTCGAAGAGATATTTTCTCAGACATTCTGCATCAGCTGCTGATGGAACGTTGTTGTTTCAATATCATAATGTTGTTCATGTGTCAGGCCTTGGAACAATACCACATGTATTTCTTTGGGGCCAAAATGTCAACTGAGCATTGTGGATTTGAACATAACCATAACATTAAAGTTGGGGCAATATAAAATCGTCCTTGGCAAACAGTGAAGCTGAACCAGTCTGATCAAGTCTGACAATATACATTATAAAAACAAAATGTTTATAAGTGACTAACAATCAAGGTATAGAAATGAGCAGGAGATATGAAGGACTAAATTCCTGATATCAATGTCAGTTAAATTAATGCTTTGACTTAAATTGATAATGCTTTTACGGTGCTCACCGCTAACAGCCACAACCTGAGGTACAGATAATCTGTAGGATCTTCATTTCAGTTAAAATGTTAAATGTGCACAGAATTTGATGTCTGAAAACCATTTCTGAAGTTTGAAACTTTGAATGTAAGTAGTTCCGCTAGTCGCAGGAAGCTAGCTTGAATCTGAGCGTTGCCTCAGTATCACCACAGGAGTCTGCCCTGATTCATCAGATGGTTCTGGAACAACCTACAGCAACAGTGGCTTTCCCAACCTAAGGCCTTTCAGCAGACAGCTGCTCTGAATTAAATTAAGGCTTCTGAGGAAATGCATTTGGTGAAAAACTGGAATTGGATGGTGCTACATTTATTTAGGTCCTCTTCAGCATGTAAAACCAGACGTTTCAGAAATCATAACTTTGTTGTTCACATGATTCAGACAAACACTTCCAAACAACAGACTTCATCGCACGTAAGACACAGGTTTGGCTTTAGTGGGGAATGAAATAAAGAACCAAAAATGCCTAACAGGATAAAGTGCTATGTGTTAGTGATGTTAGGTTTTGCAGTAATAATGGTTCGTTTTGCCTGTACACAACATGCATTAACGATACCTGAAGCTGAGCGGACTGTAGTGTCCTATAATAGCAATGCATTCCTTTCATTCAATTAAAAAATGCTTTTTTAAAAACAGGTGTTATTTTAACCCATGAATGTATGTACAGACTGCAGCTGCATCCGAAAGGGACATAAAGGTTCCACCGATATATTTTGTGATTGTGTAAATTTCTAGTGCAGAAATGTAAAGAAGTGTACATAATGACAATTTATTATATATTATTATAAATATTATATATTTTTCTTTGTTAGATGTAAAGTGCATTTTTAAATAAAAGACACACAAACGACAAAGTGGTTATGTTTGGTGTTTACTCCACCTTTTTACTAAACCTCTATTTTAACTGTTACCCTGTTATTTTAACTGCTATTTTTTAGCTGATATCTTCACATTTTAACTGTGTTCTCCTCCTGTTTTACCGTAACCTCCCCCTCTTCACTGTGATAACAGTCCTTCATAAAGCTCCTGTGATAAGCTTTTTTTAACCTTCATATTCTGGACATAATTTGTCATCTGTTTTCTTCAACAGTGTTTTGTTTTGTTTCTCTGTTTTTTTGACCCCCCTGTTCACTTCTGAATTAGTTGATTCTTTTTTTAAAGCTTGACAGACAATAAATGTAGTTATCCTGGAGAACTTGTGGAATGCCAGAGTGAGATGTTTACCAAGTGAAAAGCAGTTTCACTCACTGTCTTAAATTTAAACCTGAATGAGTCGCAAAGCAGGCAATGTTATTGACTCACAAAAAGTCAAGAAAACACGTCTGACACTATACAGCGTATATATGTACAGTGCTAACATGTATGCGTATATAAGCCATTTATATGAGCCACCCTGGAACAGACACTGTCTACAGAATCTACAGGATAAGGAAAACCCTAATAGAAACCATGTGTTAGGCAGCCATTATGGTTTCAAACATATTGTTTTCTGCCCCGCATGCTGTGGTCTTCCAGGGGTACAGATGATGTCTTTCTGTTCGATGTTTAGACGCCACGTTGAGTTGAGACATCGGGGGACTCTGTCAATGACAACGAGTTAGTGGAGCACAGTGCTTGCGAATCTTGAGGTTTTGGGTTCAATTCTCACTGGGGACCAGGTTGGCAGTGTCTCCACTCACTACTGTAAGACTCTGTTTGAGGGCGTCGGGGCGAAATGAGTAAAACATAAATTGTAAACAATGACACGGTTTATGGGCTGTATACACAGCTGTTGTTTCACCAGAGTAATGCGTACACAGTGTAGCCGCTCTGGGTGTGTATCAGTGTGTCCCTCTCACATGATGCTGCCCTACAGAAACACTGTGTTTATGTCTCAATTTAGACTGTGGCGGCACGCATGGCCCCAGAGACCTGTGCAGGATGCAGCGCCATAAGTCCAAAAGCATGTCACTTTGGGCCAGTGTGAGGGGCCAGTGTGAGGGGCCGGTGTGAAGGGCCAGTGTGAGGGGCCGGTGTGAGGGGCCGGTGTGAGGGCCGGTGTGAGGGGCCGGTGTGTGGGGCCGGTTTGAGGGGCCGGTGTCAGGGGCCGGTGTCAGGGGCCGGTGTGAGGGGCCGGTGTGAGGGCCCGGTGTGAGGGGCCGGTGTGAGAGGCCGGTGTGTGGGGGCGGTGTGAGGGGGTGGTGTGAGGGGCCGGTGTGAGGGGCCGGTGTGAGGGGCCGGTGTGAGGGGTCGGTGTGAGGTGCCGGTGTGAGGGGCCAGTGTCCCATCTGCAATGGAGTTCTGGTTATCCTTGGTCATTTATAAATAGCTATGACTAAAATGTACCAAGTGTGTGTGTGTGAGTGTGTGTGAGTGTGTGTGTGTGTGTGTGTGTGTGTGTGTGTGTTTGTGTGTGTGCGCGCAAAGCACTAAGCTTGTGTACTAAATGTGTGATTAGCAGTGTGTCTGTAATAAATGTGTGTGTGTTAAAACAGAACTTTTTTGAGTTATAGGACATCGGTCCCAACTGACTACAATTCTGAATGTCTGTCAAACTGACTAATAGAGACTGATGCTTCAAAGAACGTGTTACGGTTAGAATGCCAGCAATTATAAAGGTACCAGAAAACGTGGATTCTGAGTCATAACCGGGATAATGTGTGCATTTCACTCGACCCTAACCCGTTCCCTAACCATAACCTAATTCTCCTAACCTACCACGTTAGCAATCCCCAACCCAATGGCCAAGTCCACTGGATCTGCTACGTAAAGATACTTCAGACATTAGCTGGGATCCCATCTATTCATAAGCACATATTACTGGGAATAGGAGCTCTTGTGATATCCTGTCTGTTTGGGAACATGCTGTCCACAGTATAAAAAAGGATTCCTGGATAGAGAGAGTCTACCTTAAAGCTGAAGTTACCCAACACTGTAGCTAAACAGGGAGCCAGCTACTCCAGCCAGGAGTTATGCCTGATCTGTATTAACGTACACTCACATTACAAGTACATGGAGGGTAGGATTCATTAAAACCTGCTGTATGCAGAGGGAGTATTAGAAGGTTCTGGATTTAGTTCATTTGACCAATGGAAAAAGTGCCACTAATTAATAACTGCATTTGAGGTTTGATTGGCCGAAATGTAGAAGCTTATTGCGTCATCTTCCCGTTTTCATCCATGAAAGATGTAGTTTGCAGGCAGATGAAAGTACTGTGAATAAGTCACAGACAGACATGTCCCGCTAAAACAAAGAGACATAATTGGTTAATAAAAAACAACATCTCCAAAACATGTGTGGCTTTGTATCTGTCTCTGCTCACAGAAAAAAAAGTGCTTTAAAGGAGACCGAATCTGAAATCCGTTATGGGCTGGAGTATGTTCTCAACGGCTTTGAAGACTTTTTGTTGATTCCGCAAGAGAGAAAGCCACCGCAACAAAGCTTAACATCACAAAAAATATTATACAATGACAGTCTGCTGATCTTTGCTTCCTGTTAATTCCAAGAATATTGTTTCACAGAAGTTGTTTATTTAGAATAGGAGACGTGAGGCACTGTGTGGGATTGTGGAATGTAAATTGGCCTATAATTTACATTGGATTACTGTTAGTTTGAGAAGAGGCACTGATGTGGACGTTTTGACCTGGATTGTGGGGGGGTGTAGTTTATTTCGCTGTTCACCACAGCTACTGCGAGGGTTCGTTATGCCAATGATGGGACAGGAGCGGTCAGTTTGAGTGTGTCACGTTAGACAACACCGGGTCATTATAACCTACTGTCACGGTCATATTCACCAACGGCGGAGTTACTTCTGTAGAGCACATTATCAGCGTGAAGAGAGTGAGAGTGAGTGAGTGGTCACAGCTGTGGGAATGGGATAACGTGCTTGGGTGATGGAATGTATGCACGTGTGTGTGCGGGTGTGTGTGTGTGTGTGTGTATATGTGAGATACTGTCTTATTCTGTATTTGTTAACTATGCTTCTCATCTGTAACCGTGTTTGTAAACGTAGCTGTGAATCGTTTACGTCCAGTGAAGCCGCCAGTGAACACTGTTGAGAGAAAATACGTTGCAAGAAGTTAAAAACATAAAGGAGAAATGTCATCACGCAAAAATCAGGCACAGAAAAACAACATGTGTTTCCAATAGGCATACCTGAGTTTCCTATAGAGTCCTGCCTAAACAGCAAAAAGCACGTCCAATACGTGCATTTCGTTACACTTTAAAGAATAGGTTTATGCATGCCCGGACTTAAACGTTTTCTCATATGGTAGCAGTGCAACGCATCAGGCTGTAGCATAGAATGTTCCCCCGCTCAGCTAGACAGCTAAATTACCGACAGCTAAGCTGTTCTTGGACCGCTCCGCTCCTGGGCTCTGGGAGAACCGTGACCCAGCTCGGCCTTTTCTTACAGACCTCAGCAATACTCTAATGGCGACCAACAATAGCACCGCGGACATTATATAATAGAAAAGCATTTATCCGTTTGAAATTAGAAAATCCACATGGCTTCCATGATCCCCCGGAACATAATAACATAGATTGCTGCTGAGGCTTAAGCGGTGAGCCAGTCATGTCTAACATCCATTTTAAGATTCTAATTTAAGTAATACACTTTTCAGTAAACAATGTATAGATCCCACAGAGTCTGGCTGAAAGAATGCTCACGTTTCATGTTTTTGTTCAGCCTATATGGTCTTTTTGCCAAAACAGTGGCAGTTGACAGGATTGTCTGCAGAGTTGGTTCCCAGACACGAGTTATTGTACCATCTTCAGCTATGCCCTTGATGGTGATGTACTATCTGTCAACATCCTTGTCATGTCCACATTCAGAAAAAGGGTTGTTTTGTTGTGTATAAAAGTCCCACATAAAACTCCTGATTTATGTTATGTCTCTGACCTTGGCCCATTCTGCCGAAGTCACCGGCCGCTTCCTAGACAATATTGACCCAGAGAAAACCCAAGTAGAAGAGTTTATTTTAGGATGCTGCCTGTGAAGCCCGATCAAATTCCCTTAAATCACGTGTGTTGTTATTTAACTAAAACATTATTTAATCTGTAGTGCTGAAGTGAACCGACTTCTACAGCGAGTATTACTGCAGTTACTGAGACAGCATTGATGATGAACATTGCATGACGCCGGCTTTACAGTTACGTTTTTTTTACAGCTGAACATTGGCAGCACAGGTAGTATTGAGCATGTAGTGGGTTCAATGAGGCATTTTGATCATTATTTACTTTGTCTGTCTGTCTGGCTGGCAAGCTACCAAAAACAAGTGACCCTGTCAGTCTAGCCAACAACCTCCTGCCAACCATTTCTGAGTGTTTTCCGCAACTAGACGTACAGGCCAAAATGTGTTGCACCTACAAATATTTGTTAAAGAACGATCATTTGTTTTGATGCTAAGCAGATATTTGTCAGTTTTTTCTCCCTCAGGTTTTTTTCTGACCCCTATTTTAACTCCACTTACGGTGAGTTGTGAGTTTCTGGCTCGTTAAACACATCTTGAGGCTATTGACTCCAGGGCCCACCAGTCATACAGATTGTGTCCAATCTGAAGGCAAGTTGAGGAATTTAACCGAGAGCGTTTTTCTGCTGTGGGGTTATACAAGCGCTACAACACTGGAAAAACTGGTCTTGCCCTCAGCTAAGCCCTGTTTTGGTCTCTCAAACATGTGTAGTGCAAAGTAAAACCAGCACACGGTTCTTAACCTCTGTGTCGATTAACTTGACGTTTCTGTTCTTGCATGGCTGTTGCCTAATCCATAGTGGGTTACAAGCTAGGAGGAAATGAGAAATGTGGGTGATCGGGTAAATGACCACTGTCTGAGTATCATGAACCCTCTAGATCCGAAAAAAATGAACATGAATTAGTTATCTTTTGATCCACCACTTACAGTGAAAAATCGGTAAACATCCTACCAAAGAGACCAACTGTTGTCCACCAGCTACCTTCTCCGACAGACTTATGATAAAAAAAAAAGCACAGCTTGCTTTTTCTTCAGGTTGATGTAAGAACTAGACTCCTTCATTCTGGCGTAATAGCCTACATCCCCTGAAGGAAGCTCTGATCAACTAATCTGGGTTTGAGTACTCAACACAAAGGCAACACGCCACTGGGACTGCAGCCAGCTAGCCGGCAGAGAATAAACTGCCTGCTGTGTAACATTAGACCAGCGCCATTTTAGGAAAAAGAAAATAGGCTAAATATAAAGCCCTACAAAGGCCCACATTGTTTTTTTAGTTAAAGAAATGACAGTAAAATCAGACTCCTTTTTTGTCTAAAGAGAATACATTCCTGTTCCAGGACACTCATTTCTTAATCAGACAACAAAAACTCTGAGACTACCGACCAAATGTGTTGGTGACCATTTTTCTATGACCGAACACTGACCACATACTATCCCATTCACACCGGTACTCATTTCTTCACATTTAGGTTATTCCGGTGTTGCCTTTCTGCTTATTTTATATTTCCATCACATGAAACCTCCCAGAGGAAGTTGTTTTCATGTTGTTTTACGAAGGTGAGTAATGAAGGGAAAGTGATTTACACACGCTGTGAATGGACTGCTGCAGCCAGACCCAGAGTATGACGTCTGTTAGCAGCAGAGCTAATATCCCATCCAATACAATATCCTAGTCCATAAGATAGTGATATGTCTTTAAAAACAGCACCCATGGATAATAGTTATTTCCGACAGGTTGACAGGTTCAGTTCCAGGGCCATACAATTATTTTTTCATGTAGATTTTGTCATTTTAATTCAGCTGACATGCTATACATGTTTTACTGTTACAGAACACCCCTACAATTCATTCTGCCAGCCAAGCTCGTTGACTTAATAGCCTCAGTTTACGAGGGTTGTATAAAGGAATTGTGGTTTGAAGTTTTTCTTGGCCTATGGACTCAATCAGGTTTAGGAAAGTTATAAAAAAAGTAAAATAACCTGTTTGATAATAATAAAGTGTTATAAATGAGACACTGATCGAACCCTTCTCAAAACCCAGTTAACAAAAGCTCATAGGACTGACTGTTGAAATTGTCTGTTAGCTGTCACAAGGGTAAGATCTGGAGGTGAGACAGGTGAGGGGGTGAGACAGGTGAGGGGGTGAGACATGTGAGGGGGTGAGACAGGTGAGGGGTGAGATATGTGAGGGGGTGAGACATGTGAGGGGGTGAGACAGGTGAGGGGGTGAGATAGCTGAGGGGGTGAGATAGGTGAAGGGGTGAGACAGGTGAGGGGGTGAGACAGGTGAGGGGGTGAGACAGGTGAGGGGGTGAGACAGGTTAGGGGGTGAGACAGTTGAGTTGGGTGAGACAGGTGAGGGGTGAGATAGATAAGGGGGTGAGACAAGTGAGGGGTGAGAAAAGTGAAGGGGTGAGACAGATGAGGGGGTGAGACTGGTGAGGGGGTGAGACAGAGGAGGGGGTGAGGGGGTGAGACAGGTGAGGGTGTGAGACAGATGAGGGGGTGAGACTGGATATATGATTTGCAAGTGAGAACATTTGATGCCAAAAGGTGAGTGCACGATATAATGACCTATTACGGAAAGATAAAAAAATATAACAAAAGTGTTTCTGTTTGTGGCCAAGTCAGGCTTCCTCTTTATAATTCCTCTTCTTGCTTCTACCGGCCAGGAAAATACGAAGGATATTTTATTTCTGAAGCTATAAATGTTCAATACCTCAGGTTTTGTGATTTGGAAGTGGGGTAGATAAAGTATTTTTTAGTTTTCTCCTTGTTTTCTCCTTCCCCCTGTAGCCCAGTCACGCTCCATGCAATAACCACTCCTCACATTTCCCGTCTCCTAGCCTGTAAACAGAACCATTTATCTGCAGTAAACACGTTGAATCAATCTCTGGCCCACACTTCCCTATTCACAGTGCTTGCTGGAATATGATGACAGTGCAGGTTCACTTTAAATTAAATCTAGTCCAATTTATTGTGTTTAGATTTCCTTGCCAAATCTCGGGACACCTAGACATGATCTGCGAGTGTTGTGTCCCACTGCTATTTGCACTCCTGTGTTCTGTGTATTTATTTACACGCTTTTTCACCTTATCTTGGCCTGGTCGCTGTTGCAAATGAAAAGTTGTTCACAATCAGTCTATCTGGTTAAAAAAATATTTACAGTGTGTTTCTTTTTTTTACATTTTTCTAAGTTTTTTACAGACTACACTACACTGCATTTCATGGTTACTCTGTATTCGTTGTAAACAAAGCTTGTAACAAATGCAGTATTTCTCTGATGGTCCAAAAAGAGAATGATTAATAAACCCATTTGGTCATGGTGCAGTGACAACATCTCTTTGTGTTCCAGGGACTCCATTCAGTCCAAGTAGTTTATTTAGTAGTTTGTAAGTGTGTGTCGCTCCGGATAAGTTATTCAAACGTAAACACTTCAAAGTGTGTTGTTCAGTGTCCTTAGCTGGCCATGTTTGCTGATCCCAAACAAACAGCAGGTGTTCATTGTGTTTCATTCAGCATTGCCCTTCCCTGTCCACTCTGAAGAGAACACTGTGTTACCATTTCACTATGTCCTATAAGTACTGATGGTGTCACTCAAAGTGGCAATGCTGTTATTCCATGTACCACCTTTGGCCAGACTACGGTAGGCCCTTTGTAAAAGTACAGTTTGGGTTTCAGGTAGAACCTTTTTCATTCATGTTGGAATACATTTTGGATTTACTGTCTTTATCATGGATGGATCTACATGGTTCCCTAAGCGTTCTATTGGGACTGAACAATAACTTCCCATAAGGTAAAAGGAGCCCAATGAAAGCGGTTGGAGCGTTTTGAAGGTGTGTCATGTGTCCGGGCACACAACGTGTTTACTATGGCAAAGCTTTGGTGTTGCAGTGATCTGGGCATTGTCTTTTTTTATTTTAACGCTTGGATGTCATGGCTTGGCACATAATGTACTTTTTGCTAAAATAAGTGGTTGTTGTGGCGACCTGGATTGCTGTGGTGACCAGGGTTGCTGTGGTGACCAGGGTTGCTGTGGTTCATCCTGCTTCCTGGGTTCTGCTGCCTGTGGTGCCGGGTGTGCTCCACACCAGGCCATCTAGTGTAGGACAATATAAGAATGTCTACAAGCCCTGTTTGTTATCGGAGAAAGGAAGGGACCTACACATATCCTGATTGAGAAACAAGATATCATTCTCCCTTGCTGCCAAGTATATCCATGTCAAATTCACCATCTGCCAATCTTCAACTATGTTGTCTCATAGTCTATAAGCTTGACACTGAAACACTCCTTAAATTAATCAGAAGTAATTTACCCATCAGGCCCTTCAACACACATTAATGTGACCCTCCTTAACTGGTTATCTATACATCCAGAACACTAGACTCAGTGATAACAGCTACAACCCATTAAGGCAAATCCCTATCTACACACAGCTATCTATACATCAATACACACAGCTCACTACATCAATACACACAGCTCACTACATCAATACAAACAGCTCACTACATCAATACACACAGCTCACTACATCAATACAAACAGCTCACTACATCAATACACACAGCTCACTACATCAATACACACAGCTCACTACATCAATACACACAGCTCACTACATCAATACACACAGCTCACTACATCAATACACACAGCTCACTACATCAATACACACAGCTATCTATACATCAATACACACAGCTCACTACATCAATACACACAGCTCACTACATCAATACAAACAGCTCACTACATCAAAACACACAGCTCACTACATCAATACACACAGCTCACTAGATCAATACACACAGCTCACTACATATATACACACAGCTCACTACATCAAAACACACAGCTCACTACATCAATACACACAGCTCACTAGATCAATACACACAGCTCACTACATCAATACACACAGCTCACTACATCAATACACACAGCTCACTACATCAATACACACAGCTCACTACATCAATACACACAGCTCACTAGATCAATACACACAGCTCACTACATCAATACACACAGCTCACTACATCAATACACACAGCTCACTACATCAATACACACAGCTCACTACATCAATCAATCAATCAAATGTATTTTATACATAACATGTGACACTCATAAAACCCAACTTAATTTATGCCGTTTTTCATTTCAGTTCAACGCTAATGACTTTAAGGAAACTTTCCACTTTCATCACACCTCAGTCATTAAATTAAATTAACAAGCTGCTATCAATTAAATGTGCACGATAATTCCGTGACAGTCTGATGTTTGGACACACCTTTCAATTTATCAAACAAAGTGAAAACGTTGACATTTTTGGGGTGGGTTTCAAGACCTGATTTTGTATATTGTTCAGGGTGTGACCTGTATGACTTCTCTACTTGCAATGTTCTAACATGTTTAATCCCTCAGGGGTTATCAACATAAATGTAATTTATATGAGCCAAAAACACAAAACCAAAACAATCAAAATATTGTTTTTCAACATAGCAATGTAACACTTAATTGTGTGTGTGTGTGTGTGTGTGTGTGTGTGTGTGTGTGTGTGTGTGTGTGTGTGTGTGTGTGTGTGAATTGTTGTGTTTAAGTGTGTGTGTGGGCGTCTGTGCACATGCACTTCCAAATGCAGACACCATTGCCTCATTATTGGCCAGAGATCAGATCTTATTTCTTTATAACTGATCAGAATAGTGCTGCCTGTGTTAATGAAGCCACGGAGGAGTAGATAAAATCAGGAAATCGGAAATCCCACAAGGGGATGAGTTTAGGGACCAAGTGTGTTGGTGCATGATGAGAGGAAGTTTGTCAGGGGTCAGGGGTCAGGGCGGGTTCAGGGGGAGCCGGTCCCAGCACTTTGTGCCTGTGGCCACAGTACCCAATAACAACAGTAAGAGCCAGGAAATGTAAACCCAGCCCCCCCCCCTGCTGTAACTTCAAAGATGGCTGATCTAAGTTATATAACTGCAGTGTGAGGGGATCTGAGAGGGGCCAAACATGGCAGGGAGACAGAAATGTCTATAAAACCAGTGCATTAAACCCCCTGTGCATTAAACCCCCTGTGCATTAAACCCCCTGTGCATTAAACCCCCTGTGCATTAAGTCCCCTGTGCATTAAACCCCCTGTGCATTAAACCCCCTGTGCATTAAGTCCCCTGTGCATTAAACCCCCTGTGCATTAAACCCCCTGTGCATTAAGTCCCCTGTGCATTAAACCCCCTGTGCATTAAACCCCCTGTGCATTAAGTCCCCTGTGCATTAAACCCCCTGTGCATTAAACCCCATTAAGTCCCCTGTGCATTAAGTCCCCTGTGCATTAAACCCCCATTAAGTCCCCTGTGCATTAAACCCCCTGTGCATTAAACCCCCTGTGCATTAAGTCCCCTGTGCATTAAACCCCCTGTGCATTAAACCCCATTAAACCCCCTGTGCATTAAGTCCCCTGTGCATTAAACCCCCTGTGCATTAAGTCTCCTGTGCATTAAACCCCCTGTGCATTAAACCCCCTGTGCATTAAGTCTCCTGTGCATTAAACCCCCTGTGCATTAAGTCCCCTGTGCATTAAGTTCCCTGTGCATTAAACCCCCTGTGCATTAAGTCCCCTGTGCATTAAACCCCCTGTGCATTAAGTCTCCTGTGCATTAAGTCTCCTGTGCATTAAACCCCCTGTGCATTAAGTCCCCTGTGCATTAAGTCTCCTGTGCATTAAACCCCCTGTGCATTAAGTCTCCTGTGCATTAAACCCCCTGTGCATTAAGTCCCCTGTGCATTAAACCCCCTGTGCATTAAGTCTCCTGTGCATTAAACCCCTGTGCATTAAGTCCCCTGTGCATTAAGTCTCCTGTGCATTAAACCCCCTGTGCATTAAGTCTCCTGTGCATTAAACCCCCTGTGCATTAAGTCCCCTGTGCATTAAACCCCCTGTGCATTAAGTCTCCTGTGCATTAAACCCCCTGTGCATTAAGTCTCCTGTGCATTAAACCCCCTGTGCATTAAGTCTCCTGTGCATTAAACCCCCTGTGCATTAAGTCTCCTGTGCATTAAACCCCCTGTGCATTAAGTCCCCTGTGCATTAAGTTCCCTGTGCATTAAACCCCCTGTGCATTAAACCCCCTGTGCATTAAGTCTCCTGTGCATTAAGTCTCCTGTGCATTAAGTTCCCTGTGCATTAAGTTCCCTGTGCATTAAGTCCCCTGTGCATTAAGTCTCCTGTGCATTAAGTCCCCTGTGCATTAAACCCCCTGTGCATTAAGTCTCCTGTGCATTAAACCCCCTGTGCATTAAGTCTCCTGTGCATTAAGTCTCCTGTGCATTAAGTCCCCTGTGCATTAAACCCCCTGTGCATTAAGTCCCCTGTGCATTAAGTCTCCTGTGCATTAAGTCTCCTGTGCATTAAGTCCCCTGTGCATTAAGTCTCCTGTGCATTAAGTCCCCTGTGCATTAAGTCTCCTGTGCATTAAGTCCCCTGTGCATTAAGTCCCTGTGCATTAAGTCTCCTGTGCATTAAGTCTCCTGTGCATTAAGTCTCCTGTGCATTAAACCCCCCTGTGCATTAAGTCCCTGTGCATGTGCATTAAGTCTCCTGTGCATTAAGTCCCCATTAAACCCCCTGTGCATTAAGTCTCCTGTGCATTAAGTCTCCTGTGCATTAAGTCCCCTGTGCATTAAGTCTCCTGTGCATTAAGTCTCCTGTGCATTAAGTCTCCTGTGCATTAAACCCCCTGTGCATTAAGTCCCCTGTGCATTAAACCCCCTGTGCATTAAGTCCCCTGTGCATTAAGTCTCCTGTGCATTAAGTCTCCTGTGCATTAAGTCCCCTGTGCATTAAACCCCCTGTGCATTAAGTCCCCTGTGCATTAAGTCTCCTGTGCATTAAGTCTCCTGTGCATTAAGTCCCTGTGCATTAAGTCCCTGTGCATTAAACCCCCTGTGCAAACCCCCTGTGCATTAAGTCCCCTGTGCATTAAGTCTCCTGTGCATTAAGTCTCCTGTGCATTAAGCCCCCTGTGCATTAAGTCCCCTGTGCATTAAACCCCCTGTGCATTAAGTCCCCTGTGCATTAAACCCCCTGTGCATTAAGTCCCCTGTGCATTAAGTCTCCTGTGCATTAAGTCTCCTGTGCATTAAGTCCCCTGTGCATTACATTGACTACTTATCTATGGTCACTGGGAGCCCAAGGCCACATTGATATTATAATTTATTCACACATTTATTTTAAAGGGGAAAAAGGTCCATCCAAGTGGAACATATTTGCCACAGATCCTGGTGAGCACCCACACACACACACACACACACACACACACACACACACACACACACACACACACACACACACACACACACACACACACACACACACACACACACACACACACACACGTCAGGGCAACTCAACTGGAGACCTTTAAATACACCCATAATATCTTTAACAGACGAGCTACGGCCTGTTCCTAAAGGATATCCCGTAGGCATGTTAATAATTATCTGTAAAGGATCAAAGTGTCTTTGCAACCTTAAGCATTTTATTATGTTGGAATACTCATGTCATTTTATCACCTATCAGTGCATTGGCTCAATGTAGTCGCATCACCTCTTTTTGGTGTGTTTATTTTCATACATGCATATATATACATATATATATTTGGGGGAAAACAATCATTTCTTTTACAACACCAAAAATAGAATTTACGGTGTGTGTGTGTGTGTGTGTGTGTGTGTGTGTGTGTGTGCGTGCGTGGGTGCGTGTGTGCGTGGGTGCGTGCGTGCGTGGGTGTGTGCGTGGGTGCGTGCGTGGGTGGGTGGTGTAGGTGAAGTGTTCGGTTAAAGTAAAGTTCATTGGGTTCACCCGACGCTCATATTCATCAATACATCTTGGCCTAGATTTAATCAGAAGCCTGTTATAGGCCAGTGGGCTTTTAAAGGCCACGTCTGATTGAGCCAAAACATGCTGAGCAACATATACAGTGAATGGGGTTCTCCGTGAACGTTAGCATTAAAAGCCACAATGCCTGCTAACCACTTTCAGATTGAATCCAGGCTTATGGACTATTTACCATTTCCGTATAAATTTCCATACCACAAGCAGAACAAGTTCTACAGTCACGTACCAGTATCATATACATTTATGGGGGTTTTGAAACGTTTCCCATTGCGAAATCCCAAAATCAAAGTGTCTTTATTCAGGATGTCACATTTATACTCTCCACATTTCACAATGGAACAGAGAGCTTTCAGTATTTTAGTTTTTTGTTCTATGTGTAAAAGACAATAAGACCTTCCGAAAGACAACACAAAAAGATATATCCATTCCATTGGCAAATATGATAGGTATATTTATTAGACTGTTTATGGCTGTATTATTTCAAGGGAGTCTCTTACATCATATTTTAATGTTTTTTTTGTTATGGCCCGTTTCCTGGTACACAGTCATAGTCATAATGTTCTGTTTTGTAAAACGATTAGTCTTTTCAAATCAGGACCAAGATAGAGGTCGGACATCCAATAATTTCATTATCTATTACTTGCACTGCTGTCTAAGTAAAAGACTTTAAACTGGACAATCCATCCCAGTAATGATTTCAAGAAGTCTGATCCCTCCTCCCTCGGATGAGTGTGGCTATTGTGTGTATTGTTTAGCATTTCATAGCTCCTAGTTCATCGTTGTAAAGGAATAATACACTTTAAAACTATTTTATAAATGAAAAAAAATGCGACATATAGTGCTGAGATTACCATAATCAGGTCCCTCCCACAACACAAAATAGGTAAATAGGTGAACAGAACACCAGTAGTTAAAATGTGAACGCTAACAATTACTCTAATATAAAGTAGATGATTTCCTTGATGTTAACCAATTGGAAAAAAGCTCACCGTAGTGTTTTAAGGATTGTGTTGTAAACTCCTCTACAGTCCTGTGACTAGACCTGATAGTGTTTGGTTTACGGGTGTCTGTGTCTGTGAGGAAATCAGGGACACACCCAAAGGGTGCCCAACAGAACTGGAAGTAAATCACATGTGGTTATTTAGAAATGCGGTTATTTACACTCTGAGCTCTAACTGTAGTTTTAGTGTTTATTGGACACCATTTACCGAAATTGAAGTGATTACTGAAATTTTCCCTGATGAACATCATTAATATAAACTCAAGTCAAATGATCTATTTTTCTCATCGGGGGCGACGGTTTCTGTAAATACAAACTGCCATTAAAAAATCGAAATAAACCAAACCCTTGTGTTTGTGCGATATTGTAACTTATTTTAAAGTCTGACAGAGAATAGTCTGTCTTGGTGAAGTGGGTTAACTGTGTGGTGTGGATGGTTTGGGTGGTGTGGGTGGTGGGTGTGGGTGGTGGGTGTGGGTGGTGTGGGTGGTGTGGATGGTTTGGGTGGTGTGGGTGGTGGGTGTGGGTGGTGGGTGTGGGTGGTGTGGGTGGTGTGGATGGTTTGGATGGTGTGGGTGGTTTGGGTGGTGTGGGTGGTGTGGGTGGTGTGGATGGTGTGGGTGGTGTGGGTGGTGTGGATGGTTTGGATGGTGTAGGTGGTGTGGATGGTTTGGATGGTGTAGGTGGTGTGGGTGGTGTGGGTGGTGTGGATGGTGTGGGTGGTGTGGGTGGTGTTGGTGGTGTGGATGGTGTGGGTGGTGTGGGTGGTGGGTGGTGTGGGTGGTGTGGGTGGTGGGGTGGTGTGGTGTGGGTGGTGTGGGTGGTGTGGGTGGTGTGGGTGGTGTGGGTGGTGGGTGTGGATGGTGGTGTGGGTGGTGTGGGTGGTGTTGGTGGTGTGGGTGGTGTGGGTGGTGTGGGTGGTGTGGGTGGTGTGGGTGGTGTTGGTGGTGTTGGTGGTGTGGGTGGTGTGGGTGGTGTGGGTGGTGTGGTGGTGTGGATGGTGTGGGTGGTGGTGGGTGGTGTTGGTGGTGTTGGTGGTGTGGGTGGTGTGGTGTGGTGGTGTGGGTGGTGTGGGTGGTGTGGGTGGTGTTGGTGGTGTGGATGGTGTGGGTGGTGTGGGTGGTGTTGGTGGTGTGGATGGTGTGGGTGGTGTGGGTGGTGTTGGTGGTGTGGGTGGTGTGGGTGGTGTGGGTGGTGTGGGTGGTGTGGGTGGTGTTGGTGGTGTGGGTGGTGTGGGTGGTGTGGGTGGTGTGGGTGGTGGGGTGGGTGGTGTGGGTGGTGGTGGGTGGTGTGGGTGGTGTTGGTGGTGTGGGTGGTGTGGGTGGTGTGGGTGGTGTGGTGGTGTTGGTGGTGTGGATGGTGTTGGTGGTGTGGGTGGTGGTGGGTGGTGTGGGTGGTGTGGATGGTGTGGGTGGTGTGGGTGGTGTTGGTGGTGTGGGTGGTGTGGTGGGGTGGTGTGGGTGGTGTGGGTGGTGTTGGTGGTGTGGGTGGTGTGGGTGGTGTGGGTGGTGTTGGTGGTGTGGATGGTGTGGGTGGTGTGGGTGGTGTTGGTGGTGTGGATGGTGTGGGTGGTGTGGGTGGTGTTGGTGGTGTGGGTGGTGTGGGTGGTGTGGGTGGTGTGGGTGGTGTGGGTGGTGTTGGTGGTGTGGGTGGTGTGGGTGGTGTGGGTGGTGTGGGTGGTGTGGGTGGTGTGGGTGGTGTGGATGGTGTGGGTGGTGTGGGTGGTGTGGGTGGTGTGGGTGGTGTGGGTGGTGTGGGTGGTGTGGGTGGTGTGGGTGGTGTTGGTGGTGTGGGTGGTGTGGGTGGTGTGGGTGGTGTGGGTGGTGTGGGTGGTGTGGGTGGTGTGGGTGGTGTGGGTGGGGGTGGTGTGGATGCTGTGTTAGCGCGTGATAAACTAACCTGTGACTAGATTGACTGTTCTGACTGTGCATTTATACATTACAATGACACCTTTCAGTTTATAACAGTTTCTTGAGAGGCAAACAAAAACAACAAAGATTTCAAACAGAAAACAATGAAAGCTTTGATTCATTCACGTTGATCGATACCAGCCCTGTGTCATAAATTGTAATCAAAAATAGAAGTGTAACCTGATCATCAAATTTTCTCCAGCATCTCATAAAAATGCCATATTTGTAATCTGATTACATTTGATTATTGTGATTATTATATTACATTTGGGCCATAAACATTGTGGCGGCCCATCACATAAAGCCATGGCATGAATTAATCAGATGGATACCGTTGACCGTGACCACATGTCTCTATGATCTGTTCCAAAGCCTTGTGTAAATACAAATCATAATTTTGCCATTATCATCAAGAATGTTTAGAGGAGAAATTACTGCGGGAATAAAACTAGACCACAAAATCCAAATGTATACATTACATTATATAGCGTAGATTCACAGAATGCATTTCAATGATTAACTCTAAACCATCCCTTCTATTGCAAACCACACTAAAGTCGTGTGCATTCGGCGCTCGTTAAACATTCGGCAATAACTCCAAAGACGTTTGGAACGCTGTCCTGTATATTCCGTATCACAACCCTGGAAAAAAGACAACGAAGTGACCCACGTCAAGGGAAACTTGTGCGTGTTGCACTCATGGAACTGACAGCTGACAGGCTGTGTGTCAGTAGTGATGACGCCCTCACGGTGAACCTGGTGGCAGCCTGGTGGTGGTATGGCCGTCAGGTGATATGGGTATCGGTCACACAGCTCTATGCTGAGAGAGAATGCCGGGGTTTGGCAGGAACCGGGCTAATTCCACCAGGCAGGCACAGGGCTGTTTCCACCAGGCAGGCACATGGCTGTTTCCACCAGGCAGGCACAGGGCTGTTTCCACCAGGCAGGCACAGGGCTGTTTACACCAGACACAGGGCTCTTTACACCAGACACAGGGCTGTTTACACCAGGCAGGCACAGGGCTGTTTCCACCAGGCAGGCACATGGCTGTTTCCACCAGGCAGGCACATGGCTGTTTCCACCAGGCAGGCACAGGGCTGTTTCCACCAGGCAGGCACAGGGCTGTTTCCACGAGGCAGGCACAGGGCTGTTTCCACGAGGCAGGCACAGGGCTGTTTCCACCAGGCAGGCACAGGGCTGTTTCCACCAGGCAGAGACAGGGCTGATTCCACCAGACATAGGGCTGTTTCCACCAAGCAGGCACAGGGCTGATTCCACCAGGCAGGCACAGGGCTGTTTCCACCAGGCACAGGGCTGTTTCCACCAGGCAGGCACAGGGCTGTTTCCACCAGGCAGGCACAGCTGTTTCCACCAGGCAGGCACAGGGCTGTTTCCACCAGGCAGGCACAGGGCTGTTTCCACCAGGCAGGCACAGGGCTGTTTCCACCAGGCAGGCACAGGGCTGTTTCCACCAGGCAGGCACAGGGCTGTTTTCTACCTGGTCCCCGACAGAAATTCACTAAAACAAGTGCTTATTTTGTTAGCCTCAAGCCACCTGAGCTTTATTGTTACAACTCTACCGATCTTATGTAGAAGTTGGCCGTCAGCTCACAGAGAGCGATAGCCGTTGGATGTCTGGCTATATCATTCATATTGATGAAACCGATGGATAAACAGTTTCTGAATTCCACTCCCTTCGCTGGGCACGTTCCTCGTCCCGTGCCAGTGCCAACACGAGGTCTCTGAGGAGTGACTTAAAAGAAGCGGGAGTGACTTGTCCCAAATGCAGCCAGCTACTCTGTTTATGACAACAACAAACTGACCTGACCTACATGTGAGTTGACGGTGGCCATTCTGGGTGAGGTTTGTTTTGGCCCAGCGTGATTATGCTCCTATTGTTGAGTCATAGTAGTTGTTTTTAGCTGCCTAGTCACCATTGTGGAATGTGTGTTAGCTGGCTAGTAACCAGTGTGGACTGTGTGTTAGCTGGCTTGTCACCTGTGTGGACTGTGTGTTAGCTGGCTAGTCACCTGTGTGGACTGTGTGTTAGCTGCCTAGTAACCAGTGTGGACTGTGTGTTAGCTGCCTAGTAACCAGTGTGGACTGTGTGTTAGCTGCCTAGTAACCAGTGTGGACTGTGTGTTAGCTGCCTAGTAACCAGTGTGGACTGTGTGTTAGCTGGCTAGTCACCCATGTGGACTGTGTGTTAGCTGGCTAGTCACCCATGTGGACTGTGTGTTAGCTGGCTAGTCACCCTTCTAGACTGTGTTAGCTGGATAGTTACCAGTGTGGACTGTGTGTTAGCTACCTAGTAACCAGTGTGGACTGTGTGTAGCTGGCTAGTCACCTGTGTGGACTGTGTGTTAGCTGCCTAGTAACCAGTGTGGACTGTGTGTTAGCTGGCTAGTAACCAGTGTGGACTGTGTGTTAGCTGCCTAGTAACCAGTGTGGACTGTGTGTTATCTGGCTAGTCACCCATGTGGACTGTGTGTTAGCTGGCTAGTCACCCATGTGGACTGTGTGTTAGCTGGCTAGTCACCCTTCTAGACTGTGTTAGCTGGCTAGTTACCAGTGTGGACTGTGTGTTAGCTGGCTAGTTACCAGTGTGGACTGTGTGTTAGCTGGCTAGTTACCAGTGTGGAATGTGTGTTAGCTGGCTAGTTACGAGTGTGGAATGTGTGTTAGCTGGCTAGTCACCAGTGTGGACTGTGTGTTAGCTGGCTAGTCACCCGTGTGGACTGTGTGTTAGCTGGCTAGTCACCCGTGTGGACTGTGTGTTAGCTGGCTAGTCACCCGTGTGGACTGTGTGATGTTGTATGACTGCTCATGTGGGTCAGAAAGTTCTTCCAGTGGAGTCACGTTGGTTAAATGAACAAGGACACATGAGCGAAGGTCGATACAGGATTGTAATTTAAGCCATTTGTCAACATTATGAAACTAGATCTACAGCGCTAGGAAATGTTAAAAAATTTGTAATTGTGTTATTGACATGCTAATTACTATGTAATAAAATGTTTCGACCTAATTAATTACACAATTATTACGTTATTGGTCGTGTTAACTACAATGTTAATTAAAATGTTATTAACCACCTAAAAATTATCTTTGCTTAATTGTCTCCTCGAGACTGCTTGCAGAACGTATGCTGGTTCCCTCTTAATTGGCTCATACTTGTGCAAATATTGCTGGCATAACATAACACTTCCAACCTCAAAAAAGACGCTGACAAAGACTTATTTGTTTTTGTTTTAGAGAGCTTTGTAAAGAAAGGAAAACTGTGTTCTTTGTGTGAAATGTTAGTAGAGGATGGGTCCATTACTTCAGAATCATTATCCTCTGGTAAACTGGCTCTTGCAGAACACACACGTCAACCAGACTAATTGTTACCAGTTCATCTGTTGAATTGAATGCAAGTTGAATGGTGACAGGTTGATGCCTTCATTTTCAACAGGCCCTGTCGGTCATTATTATCACTTGTATAACTGTCAGCACCCACTGGGGAGAGTTCAAAGGGAGCACAAATACAGATCTATTAAGCTTGTGCTGTTTGCAGGACCCGTACTTCCTGTGGCCATGTCTAAAGGTATGCCTCTGTTTACAGGACCCCTACTTCCTGTGGCCATGTCTAAAGGTATGCCTCTGTTTACAGGACCCCTACTTCCTGTGGCCATGTCTAAAGGTAAGCCTCTGTTTGCAGCACCCCTACTTCCTGTGGCCATGTCTAAAGGTATGCCTCTGTTTACAGGACCCCTACTTCCTGTGGCCATGTCTAAAGGGTGCCTCTGTTTGCAGCACCACTACTTCCTGTGGCCATGTCTAAAGGTATGCCTCTGTTTACAGGACCCCTACTTCCTGTGGCCATGTCTAAAGGGTGCCTCTGTTTACAGGACCCCTACTTCCTGTGGCCATGTCTAAAGGGTGCCTCTGTTTGCAGCACCCCTACTTCCTGTGGCCATGTCTAAAGGGTGGCTCTGTTTGCATCACCCGTCCTTCCCGTGGCCATGTCTAAAGGTATGCCTCTGTTTACAGGACCCCTACTTCCTGTGGCCATGTCTAAAGGGTGCCTCTGTTTGCAGCACCCCTACTTCCTGTGGCCATGTCTAAAGGTATGCCTCTGTTTACAGGACCCCTACTTCCTGTGGCCATGTCTAAAGGTAAGCCTCTGTTTGCAGCACCCCTACTTCCTGTGGCCATGTCTAAAGGTATGCCTCTGTTTACAGGACCCCTACTTCCTGTGGCCATGTCTAAAGGGTGCCTCTGTTTGCAGCACCACTACTTCCTGTGGCCATGTCTAAAGGTATGCCTCTGTTTACAGGACCCCTACTTCCTGTGGCCATGTCTAAAGGGTGCCTCTGTTTACAGGACCCCTACTTCCTGTGGCCATGTCTAAAGGGTGCCTCTGTTTGCAGCACCCCTACTTCCTGTGGCCATGTCTAAAGGGTGCCTCTGTTTGCATCACCCGTCCTTCCCGTGGCCATGTCTAAAGGTATGCCTCTGTTTACAGGACCCCTACTTCCTGTGGCCATGTCTAAAGGGTGCCTCTGTTTGCAGCACCCCTACTTCCTGTGGCCATGTCTAAAGGGTGCCTCTGTTTGCAGCACCACTACTTCCTGTGGCCATGTCTAAAGGTATGCCTCTGTTTACAGGACCCCTACTTCCTGTGGCCATGTCTAAAGGTATGCCTCTGTTTGCAGCACCCCTACTTCCTGTGGCCATGTCTAAAGGTATGCCTCTCTGTTTGCTCAATGTAGGAACCACACAAAAACAATTGAGAGCAACAAGCAGAGTAAAGTACTTCACATGTACTCATCATGTACTCATCACAAAAGTGTGGCTGGAAAGTGTCTCAACGTTTGAGGATTTGAACACACAGACGCCTTTGTGGACCAATCCAGGAGACTGTCGTTTACCAGTTGATGAAGGTGAGAGCAAATGACCGGTGACATCAACAGTGTTTACCGACCCATTTTCCGGGCGATGACAAGTCTCCAGCGCTTCATACAGAGGGGTTAGGCTGAGTTCATCGTTATACGTCGGGGAAAAACACGGTAACCCAGATTCTAGTGCTACTTAAGCCATCAAAGTTATACAGTTGCAGAAGCGTGCTCTGTTTGCCAATGCCACTGAATAAATGTTCACAGAAGTTCGGGTGTACTGATTCGTATTTCAGTTACTCATCGACCAGTGCTCCGGCAGACCAAGTCAGACTGGCAACTCCGCTATTTTGCCAGGCCCAGAAAATCATGGGCAGTTTTTCTGGTCTATGGGTTTGTTTGCTGTTCTCCAGCACTGCAGGCTTTGTTTCGTAGAGGGCATTGTGACACAGTGTGGGGCAACGAAAATAAGTCCAGTAAAAATGATCCAGGACACACAACAAGTTGGAAAAAAGACCATTCCATTTTATTACATATAAAGTCATCATGCACTCTTGCGGTAATTCATCACAGACAATAGATACTTCATGAAACCAAACTGCAATATATTTATACTGGTTCACCAGTCATTTATCCCGGAAGTATTTTTAGAATTGCTCCTCATCAGGTCTGTGTGTTTTGTTTAGGCCCGTCCAGGCTTTGCGTTTTGATAACCTTGTCAATCGTGTGAGGACAGGTGAGACTTGTCAATACATTTCTTTCCTTGTATTTACCCAATATACATAAAAGTCAACTAAAGATAGTTACACTAGAATGAAAAGGGTAAGGAGGTGTAAGCCTACATGAAATGCAAAACTCACAGACTATTTGAATTGGATAAAAATGTAATGATGTAAGAATGCAAAGAGAGTCGTTTTGCCGCAATGTTTTATTGGTATTATGACTCAATTTCAGTCAATAGCCAAGACGAAAATATAATTATGTAATCTAGAGCATTTGTCAACTAACTAATCCGCTGAAATCACATTGATTTTGGGTTTCTATTTGACTTAAAAAGGACTTCTGTATTACAAATGATTGTTTGTGATGGTTTATATCTTATGATGGCTGAAGTTAGCTTTAGTTAGCTCTAGTTAGCTCTAGTTAGCTCCAGTTAGCTCTAGTTAGCTCCAGTTTTGACTGGTGTTATAAAGAATACTGACAGTTCTTGGCACAGTGACACTTTCAGTTTAATGCGCCATCTAACATCCATTTGGAACATGTTCAACACGCATGACAACACGCATGACAATAACGCACATTTCCAAGAGCCGTAAAAAAACCATCATAAAGCTCTCTCAGTCAACTTCACACGTGTTTTTAATTTGAGCTATGAGTTTGCGTTTTTTCTCAGCCAGCCTTCTTGTTTTCTTCCTCCACTGGTTCCCCCACATTCTTGTGCAAAGCTTAATGCCCTCTGAAGTGCTTTGAGGCAATTGAAAACAGTCTTGCTGTTATCCCTCAGTATGCACCTTTCACTATTTTCCTTCATCCGGTGAAGACAATAAGGCTCTCTTCTTTACGATTATATTAACCATCACAATCTGCAACTGTATCCAATTAGACTACTGCTGTCACAAACGCAGATTCTATTTTCGAAATGTTCAGAACATATTGTGTGTACAGTCACACACAAGGAATTGCACACACACACACACACACACACACACACACACACACACACACACACACACACACACACAAACATACCCGAAGGCACATGCTATTACAGCTTTATTGGATGGACTACATATCTCTATGCTTACGGAACCCACAACACGATTCACATATGTCTGTTTCCTACCAAGAGGAACACAACACCCTGTAAACAACTGTAAACCAAATCACTTTGAACAACCGAAAACCAGATCACTTAAAAGAAACTGTAAACCAGATCACTTTCAAAAAACTGTAAACCAGATTACTGTAAACAACTGTTAACCAGTTTGCTTTAAGCAACTGTAAACCTGATTACTTCAAACAACTGTAAACCAGATCACATTTAACCCTGTGTGCTAGATAGTGTGCAGAGTTTGCACTGTTTGAATGGGCTTTTGTATCTGTTACAGTTTAACAGACCGGTCTGGTTTCTCCACAACATAAAACAGGAGATTACTGAAAAGTAAGGTGTGAGAAAACCTGTCCCTCTGTCATGACATTCACTCCACCCCCGGACTTACTTTATTGTTCTGTACTGTATTATAGCAGACCGCTTCACACATGTAAAGACGATGCAGCAGAGCTGATTGATCCATACATTTTAACAAAAATACAATGTAACATGGCAGATCACTTCACACATGTAACAATAAGACTAGCATGTAACATGACAGATCACTACACACATGTACCAATAATACTAGCATCTAACATGGCAGATCACTACACACATGTAACAATAAGACTAGCATGTAACATGACAGATCACTTCACACATGTAACAATAAGACTAGCATGTAACATGATAGATCACTTCACACATGTACCAATAAGACTAGCATGTAACATGGCAGATCACTACACATGTAACAATAAGTCTAGCATGTAACATGGCAGATCACTTCACACATGTAACAATAAGACTAGCATGTAACATGACAGATCACTTCACACATGTAACAATAAGACTAGCATGTAACAAGACAGATCACTTCACACATGTACCAATGAGACTAGCATGTAACATGACAGATCACTTCACACATGTAACAACAAGACTAGCATGTAACATGACAGATCACTTCACACATGTACCAATAAGACTAGCATGTAACATGACAGATCACTTCACACATGTACCAATAAGACTAGCATGTAACATGGCAGATCACTACACACATGTAACAATAAGACTAGCATGTAACATGACAGATCACTTCACACATGTACCAATAAGACTAGCATGTAACATGGCAGATCACTACACACATGTAACAATAAGTCTAGCATGTAACATGGCAGATCACTACACACATGTAACAATAAGACTAGCATGTAACATGACAGATCACTTCACACATGTACCAATAAGACTAGCATGTAACATGGCAGATCACTACACACATGTAACAATAAGTCTAGCATGTAACATGGCAGATCACTTCACACACCAATAAGACTAATGTAACATGACATAAGTAACAATAAGTCTAGCATGTAACATGACAGATCACTTCACACATGTAACAATAAGACTAGCATGTAACATGGCAGATCACTTCACATATGTAACAATAAGTCTAATGTAACATGGCAGATCACTACACACATGTAACAATAAGACTAGCATGTAACATGACAGATCACTTCACACATGTAAGACTAGCAATGGCAGATCACTACACACATGTAACAATAAGTCTAGCATGTAACATGGCAGATCACTTCACACATGTACCAATAAGACTAGCATGTAACATGACAGATCACTTCACACATGTAACAATAAGTCTAGCATGTAACATGACAGATCACTTCACACATGTAACAATAAGACTAGCATGTAACATGGCAGATCACTTCACATGTAACAATAAGTCTAGCATGTAACATGGCAGATCACTTCACACATGTAACAATAAGACTAGCATGTAACATGACAGATCACTTCACACATGTAACAATTAGACTAGCATGTAACAAGACAGATCACTTCACACATGTACCAATGAGACTAGCATGTAACATGACAGATCACTTCACACATGTAACAACAAGACTAGCATGTAACATGACAGATCACTTCACACATGTACCAATAAGACTAGCATGTAACATGACAGATCACTTCACACATGTACCAATAAGACTAGCATGTAACATGGCAGATCACTACACACATGTAACAATAAGACTAGCATGTAACATGACAGATCACTTCACACATGTACCAATAAGACTAGCATGTAACATGGCAGATCACTACACACATGTAACAATAAGTCTAGCATGTAACATGGCAGATCACTACACACATGTAACAATAAGACTAGCATGTAACATGACAGATCACTTCACACATGTACCAATAAGACTAGCATGTAACATGGCAGATCACTACACACATGTAACAATAAGTCTAGCATGTAACATGACAGATCACTTCACACATGTAACAATAAGTCTAGCATGTAACATGACAGATCACTTCACACATGTAACAATAAGACTAGCATGTAACATGGCAGATCACTACACATGTAACAATAAGTCTAGCATGTAACATGGCAGATCACTTCACACATGTAACAATAAGACTAGCATATAACATGACAGATCACTTCACACATGTAACAATTAGACTAGCATGTAACAAGACAGATCACTTCACACATGTACCAATGAGACTAGCATGTAACATGACAGATCACTTCACACATGTAACAACAAGACTAGCATGTAACATGACAGATCACTTCACACATGTACCAATAAGACTAGCATGTAACATGACAGATCACTTCACACATGTACCAATAAGTCTAGCATGTAACATGGCAGATCACTACACACATGTAACAATAAGACTAGCATGTAACATGACAGATCACTTCACACATGTACCAATAAGACTAGCATGTAACATGGCAGATCACTACACACATGTAACAATAAGTCTAGCATGTAACATGGCAGATCACTTCACACATGTACCAATAAGACTAGCATGTACCATGACAGATCCCTTCACACATGTAACAATAAGTCTAGCATGTAACATGACAGATCACTTCACACATGTAATAATAAGACTAGCATGTAACATGGCAGATCACTTCACACATGTACCAATAAGACTAGCATGTAACATGACAGATCACTACACACATATAACAATAAGTCTAGCATGTAACATGACAGATCACTTCACACATGTAACAATAAGACTAGCATGTAACATGACAGATCACTTCACACATGTAACAATAAGTCTAGCATGTAACATGACAGATCACTTCACACATGTACCAATAATACTAGCATGTAACATGGCAGATCACTACACACATGTAACAATAAGTCTAGCATGTAACATGACAGATCACTACACACATGTAACAATAAGTCTAGCATGTACCATGACAGATCACTACACACATGTAAAGATGCAGCAGAGCTGATTGCTTCATACGTTTTAAGACAAAAATAGAATGCAACACGACAGATCACTGCACACATGTAAAGACAAGACTAAAATGCAATGCGGTTACACCCCACGAGAAACACAAAAATACACCATTATTTCTCCAGCGAGTTCCTATTTGGCTTGCATTTTGCACTTCGGTTCTCTTCGCTTGAATGTGGCTGCGCTGTTCAATTGAGAAACGTCTCTCATACTGCCTCGTTCTTGTCTTAGTAATGAAGATGTTAGTGGATCAGCAGGGACCCGAGGAAATAAGGATGAATGTTATATGGCATGGAAGGCAGAAATGGAGTGCCCCACAATAGCCTGTGGGGGAGAAAGCAAACACAGAAACGCACTGGTTTTACAAGGGGATGCTTTTCTCACTGGCACTATATCATTTGTGGTGGAATCTCACAATTTGGCCTGTGAACTTCAAGATCTCCGACAAGACGAGGTAAACAGATTTATATTGTGGCAGGAATGGAATGGAGACAGGAGGAGGTTCTGTGGGGGGCGTAAAGTGACGAGGACAGCTATAGAACATAGCACCCTCAGGGAGATTATGTCGTTTTTAAAACACCCATATAAGTACACGAAAAGACAAGTCATCTTGCACCTTTTTGTGCATTTGTTTCCTCAAGTTTGTTTTTTAATCTTAGTGAAGCCTAAAAAACCGGTAAGCACATTCAACAACTTCTTCAAACTGTCGGGCGTACAGTACGTGGGAAAGGTATGGAGATTAGTCAAGACGGCACTGATTCAACGGACCGGTTTTCAAATGTTCCGACACGTTTCTGAGCAAATCCTTTGCATTTTTCGTTCAGCCCTCACACTGACAAAAGATGTGATCGTTTTCACTAGACCGTCCCCGACGGAGAAACACACTGAAGGCCTGTCTCGAGGCGTCTGAGAATATACTGCCTCACCACGAGGCACCACGTCAGGGCGTTGTGAAACCAGGGATCCTATAGCATTCCTGTCCCTCCAGCGGGCCTGCTCCGTTTGAGAAGACACAGCTTCTACTACGGTATGCATTAGCTGTTACAGTACAACTGGATACGTCCGCACTGATCTCCTGTATTCAGAGCCCCAGACAAGGGGACATTGAGGAAAAATAAATTACTTGAGATTTGAGTAAATTGCCGGCCTCCCCACAGGGAAAACTGTTGGCCTCCCAGCTTGTTTTTTCCACTTTTTTGTAGTTAAGTTTAATGACCAGCGCTTTGGGTTGGTCCGTGGCTCGAGCGTGGCAGGCTGTCTTGACAAGCTATAAAACCCTTCAACAACCGAACACCTTTATTTACTACATGTTCATATTAGCTATTTTACATTTTACATACCTGTCATTTCGTGCATATACCGAGCAACTTGCTGTATTGATTCAGGACAACCACATAACCCAATTTTATTAAGGAATAAGCAAAGTTCATAACAGAAGGAAGAAAATAAAAACAGTTGTCTACCAGCCCTGTATGGAAATAGTTTTCTCTCATTTTTTCTCTGCCTTTCTCTCTCTTTTTCAATTTCACTCACTCTGTTGAAAGGTTTAGAGTTTTTTAGTCAGCGCACCGAGCTGTCAGCGTTTGTTGTGCTCAGCTAATAAGTAGTTCTAAGTTCTACCACAAACTCCCAATTACGAATAACTCAAATTGTCTCGTTGTTGTTCATTCTCTTTTTCGGTCACTCTATGAACAGACCATCTTGAATAACAGAACATGTTAATTTAGAAGCTTAATCATTTTGTGCATCACACCTGGTTAGGTAATGAAATGTGTTCAGTGAACCATGGTTTTAAGCCAGGCTCATCCTCTATTGACAAATCCACATCTCTGCGTCTAGCAAGATCCCTTTACATAATTCCCAGCATCCACTCTCTAGCACTTCAGACCTGAACTGGAAACAAGAACATTCAATCTTTGGCTGTTTCAAGTATAGCTTCATTTATTAGCCTCTGGGGGAACACTGGAAAAAATATATTTTTGCGTCATAATTAATAGAATATTAGATGTGTTCATTTTCCTGGGAGGTGTTTGTTCGGCACATACTGAATGCTTAGAGGTGTGAGAGTGAAACAATTATTTACTTATTTTCTAAAAGACTTCATATGAAACTGAACATGCACATGAGAATATAAAGGCACCTCAGGTTACGTAACGGTTTGGGCAGCTAAGTTCAATGCAATCACCATGGCTCCAATAGGCACCTCACAGACACAGGACATATGGGATACACAGGACACACAGGACATATGGGATACACAGGACACACAGGACATATGGGATACACAGGACACACAGGACACATGGCACACACAGGACACACAGGACACATGGCACACACAGGACACACAGGACACATGGCACACACAGGACACACAGGACACATGGCACACACAGGACACACAGGACACATGGCACACACAGGACACACAGGACACATGGCACACACAGGAGACACGGGACACAGGACACACAAGACATGTGGGACACACAGGAGACAGGACACACAAGACATGTGGGACACACAGGAGACACTGGACACAGGAGACACGAGACACACGGGACACATGGCACACACAGGACACACAGGACACATGGCCCACACAGGAGACACTGGACACAGGACACACAAGACATGTGGGACACACAGGACACACAGGACACATGGCACACACAGGACATATGGGATACACAGGACACACAGGACACATGGCACACACAGGACACACAGGACACATGGCACACACAGGAGACACGGGACACAGGACACACAAGACATGTGGGACACACAGGAGACACTGGACACAGGAGACACGAGACACACGGGACGTATGTTCGGTCTATAACTCCAGACAGAACGGTAAGAGTGAAGGACTCTGAAACGGCAGCTGGTTCAACTCGGGACGGCAGGATCCCTGGGCGGCAGGTTCAGGGACGGCAGGTTCCCTGGGCGGCAGGTTCAGGGACGGCAGGTTCCCTGGGCGGCAGGTTCAGGGACGGCAGGTTCCCTGCTCCACCCGGGACCTGCTCCACCCGGTACCAGCAACATGGCAATGGTCCCAAGGGTCAAGCACAAGCTGAAACTAGTCCTTATAATGGCACAAATTCACGAATAAGACCTCTATCCATTAGGATTTACTTAACAAACTCAGCCATTCTGCTGGTAAAGACTGGTCAAAAGCAGAAATAGACCACCGTTGCTGAATGGTTGGCAGTGGAAGAGTCAGAAATACGTTTGCCTCAGTGCTCAGTGCTTCAAGACGGAGGACTTTTAAACACTACCACATGCATGGAAGCACAGAGTGATGGAGCCCAGATGTTTATGTGAGAGAGAGATGGAGCTTGTACCCCTATAACAGAGCCACAGCAGTCCAGACCAGATTGCACTTTTATTGTTCAGTGTTGATGGTTTACTTTAGACCAATTACAAGACTGATTTGAGTAAGCTTGGCAATGGACCCAAAAGCTTTGTGAGGTTTAAGTCAACAAGTGCCAGTGCCAAAGATTGTGAAGGTGGTGAAAATATGGTGGTGCACACACATACACGCGCACACACATACACGTGCACACACATACACGCGCACACACATACACGCGCACACACATACACGCGCACACACATACACGCGCACACACATACACGCGCACACACATACACGTGCACACACATACACTAGTAAACACATACACGTGCACACACATACACGCGCACACACATACACGTGCAAACACATACACGTGCACACACATACACGCGCACACACATACACGCGCATACACGTGCACACACATACACGCGCACACACATACACGCGCACACACATACACGTGCACACACATACACGCGCACACACATACACGCGCACACACATACACGTGCACACACATACACGCGCACACACATACACGTGCACACACATACACGCGCACACACATACACGTGCACACACACATACACGCATACACACATACACACGCATGTGCACACACATGTGCACACACATACACTAGCACACGCATACACGTGCACACACATACACGCGCACACACATACACGCGCACACACATACACGCGCACACCTATACACTAGCACACACATACACGCGCACACACATACACGTGCACACACATACACGCGCACACACACATACACGTGCACACACATACACGCGCACACACATACACGTGCACACATACACGCGCACACACATACACGCGTACACACATACACATGCATGTGCACACACATGTGCACAGACATACACTAGCACACGCATACACATACACGCGCACACACATACACGCGCACACACATACACGCGTACACACATACACACGCATGTGCACACACATGTGCACACACATACACTAGCACACGCATACACGTGCACACACATACACTAGTAAACACATACACGTGCACACACATACACGAGCACACACAGACACGTGCGCACACATACACATGCACACACATACACGTGCACACACATACACATGCACACACAAAGATGCGCACACACATGCACGTGCACACATATACACGTGCATGCATGGACATGTACATTCACATACACGTGCACACACATACACGTGCACACACATACACGTGCACACACATACACGTGCATGCATGGACATGTACATTCACACACACACACGTTAGTGAATAATACAATGCACAATGGCTTGCAAACCAAGTTATGTAACACGTTGGAAATGAAGCCAGAAATGTGCTTTCCAAAAACTGTCATCATCCACTGCGCCCTGGTTACCTTCCATACACAGAATATTCTTCCTGTATTTTCCGTCATTTGTGTGAATGTTCGTACAGAGCATTTCCAAGAGGAGCTATTATCAATACCACATTACAATGTTTCAATGAGCTGTGAAAATCTGACCGAGTAGATCGAGAGTCTAGAAGCCCTAAATAGGGATCTATGTGTGTCTGTGTGTGTCTGTGTGTGTGTGTGTGTGTGTGTGTGTGTGTGTGTGTGTGTGTGTGTGTGTGTGTGTGTGTGTGTGTGTGTGTGTGTGTGTGTGTGTGTGTGTGTGCATGAGTCTGTGTGTCTGTCTGTGTCTGTGTGTGTGTCTGTGTCTGTGTGTGTCTGTGTGTGTCTGTGTGTGTGTGTCTGTGTGTGTGTGTGTGTGTGTGTGTGTCTGTCTGTGTGTGTGCATGAGTCTGTGTGTCTGTGTATGTCTGTCTGTCTGTCTGTGTCTGTGTATCTGTCTGTGTATCTGTCTGTGTGTGTGTGTGTGTGTGTGTGTGTGTGTGTCTGTGTGTCTGTCTGAGTATGTGTGTCTGTGTGTCTGTCTGAGTGTGTGTGTGTCTGCAATGGGAAGGATTAGGGGCGTCTTATTGTGTCATATGTAACAGTTTAGGCAAATCCTGTGAAAAAAAGCGTTAAATGTAAACCAATCCACATGGAGCGTTGACAGATAGGGACAAAGTTAGAACACGATGTCCACACACACACATCAGTGGAATGACTCTGCCCTAGGGACCCGGTGCTGCGAATGCAGTCAAAACATCTTCCGACCCGGAACCAAGGAAAACTGTTTTGTTCGCTCTCCAACTGTGAACATTGTCCAGCGTGAGCGTGGAAATGGACGGAAAATAGGGATCCGCTGTGGTGATCAAATTCCGTCCACTTCCACCGAGTTGTGATCAAACAAACCAAAAAGCACTAATATCATTTTGACCCGATCTGTGTAGCCAAGATACTTACCGGGGAAAGATGTTTGAGCTCAAAGCCACAAGAGAAGACTGAAATTGATGAGCAAAATGCATCCAGACGCACACACAGGAAGATGGCGATAATGGTACTTTTCCCTCAACATCAGCCGAGCCCTGGTGATGACTGTTGACTTCAGGAAGCAGAGGGAACGCGCCCCGATCAACATCTCAGAGCAACAGTAAAGAGAGTCAACACTTTCAGTTCCCAGGCGTTCACATAGCCAGGGACCTGTCATGAATGATCAATGCTGCCAATGTTGTCGAGTGGGCACAACAGTCCCTCAGGCAGGTTAATATAGTCCAGTCATAGTACGTGTCTACAGTAGTCCAGTCATAGTACGTGTCTACAGTAGTCCAGTCATAGTACGTGTCTACAGTAGTCCAGTCATAGTACGTGTCTACAGTAGTCCAGTCATAGTACGCGTCTACAGTAGTCCAGTCATAGTACGCGTCTACAGTAGTCCAGTCATAGCACGTGTCTACAGTAGTCCAGTCATAGCACGCGTCTACAGTAGTCCAGTCATAGTACGCGTCTACAGTAGTCCAGTCATAGTACGTGTCTACAGTAGTCCAGTCATAGTACCGGTCTACAGTAGTCCAGTCATAGTACGTGTCTACAGTAGTCCAGTCATAGTACGTGTCTACAGTAGTCCAGTCATAGTACGTGTCTACAGTAGTCCAGTCATAGTACGTGTCTACAGTAGTCCAGTCATAGTACGTGTCTACAGTAGTCCAGTCATAGTACGTGTCTACAGTAGTCCAGTCATAGTACGTGTCTACAGTAGTCCAGTCATAGTACGCGTCTACAGTACATTTGAACTTCGACCTTGACTAGTCCAGTGATAGTATCCACCATGGCATTACAGAAGAACAGAACCAATCGTAGTCACAGTGCAATTCCCTCTGATATTAAATCACATAACTCCTATCAATGAGGGATGTCTACCGTGGTCAGTCTGTGATAACAATAATGCTGAAGTAACCTATTTGTAAAACCTACTGCAAAGCTTTCATGGCTAGTTGTCTTCAAAATATGGACAGAACTGGGGGTACTACGATTATGGGGGGTCTTTTGCAATTCCTTTAAAAGGCAGTGTTCGACAGTTAAACTGGAACAACTTCCAAAACAACATATTCGTTAGTCTGAGTTATAAAGTAATCTATTGAAATACGGATTGTTATTGTTGATCATTTTCAGGCTCTTTTGATTCCCGTGGTTTGAGGTTTACTCAACAAACATGTATTAGTTACAGAGTGGTTGCCTAATTAAATTAGAATCGGTTGACATTTGAGTAATTTAGGAGGCTTTCATATCCAGTGTACTTATTGAAATTAGGATTAAATGCATTGCACAAGGGCACAACCAATGATATTGCTCTCTTGTCTACTTAAGTATCTCTCATCTCGCATCATCTCATCTCATCTTCAACCGCTTATCCGGGGTCGGGTCGCGGGGGTAGCAGCTCTAGCAGGGGACCCCAAACTTCCCTTTCCCGGGCAACATTAGCCAGCTCTGACTGGGGAATCCCGAGGCGTTTCCAGGTCAGTGTGGAGATATAATCTCTCCACCTAGTCCTGGGTCTTCCCCGAGGTCTCCTCCCAGCTGGACGTGCCTGGAACACCTCTCTAGGGACGGGAGGCGCCCAGGTGGCATTCGTACTAGATGCCCGAACCACCTCAACTGGCTCCTTTCTACGCAAAGGAGCAGCGGCTCTACTCCGAGTTCCTCTCGAATGACTGAGCTTCTCACCCTATCCCTAAGGGAGAGGCCAGCCACCTTTCTGAGAAAACCCATTTTGGCCGCTTGTACCCCCGATCTCGTTCTTTCGGTCATGACCAAGCTTTTATGACTATAGGTGAGAGTAGGAACAAAGATTGACCGGTAGATCGAGAGCTTTGCCTTCCGGCTCAGCTCTCTTTTCGTCACAACGGTGCGGTGAAGCGAATGCAACACCGCCCCCGCTGTTCCGATTCTCCGACCAATCTCCCGCTCCATTGTTCCCTCACTCGCGAACAAAACCCTGAGGTACTTGAACTCCTTCACTTGGAGTAAGGACTCATTCCCTACCCGGAGTAGGCACTCCACCGGTTTCCTGCTGAGAGTCATGGCCTCAGATTTAGAGGTGCTAACCCTCATCCCAGCCGATTCACACTCGGCTGCGAACCGATCCAGTGAGTGCTGAAGGTCACCGACCGATGAGGCCATCAGGACCACATCATCCGCAAAAAGCAGTGATGTGACCATCAGCCCACCGAACGGAAACCCCTCCCCCCCATGACTACGCCTTGATATCCTGTCCATGAATATTACAAACAGGATTGGTGACAAAGCGCAGCCCTGGCGGAGGCCAACCCCCACCGGGAACGAATCCGACTTACTGCCGAGAACACGGACACAGCTCATGCTTTGAGCGTACAGAGATTGTATGGCCCTGAGAAGAGACCCCCTCACCCATACTCCCGCAGCACCTCCCACAAAATACCCCGGGGTACCCGGTCATACGCCTTCTCCAGATCCACAAAACACATGTAGACTGGATGAGTATACTCCAGGGCTCCTCCAGGATTCTAGCGAGAGTAAAGAGCTGGTCCGTGGTTCCCCGGCCAGGACGAAAACCGCATTGTTCCTCTTCAATCTCAGGTTCGACTATTGGCCGAACCCTCCTTTCCAGCACTTTGGAGTACACTTTACCAGGGAGGCTGAGGAGTGTGATACCTCTGTAATTGGCACACACTCTCTGGTCCCCCTTTTTGAAGAGGGGAACCACCACCCCGGTCTGCCACTCCTCTGGCACTGTCCCAGACTTCCATGCAATGTTGTAGAGGCGTGTCAACCAAGACAGCCATTCCCCACCCAAAGCTTTTAGCATTTCTGGACGAATCTCATCAGTCCCTGGGGCTTTGCCACTGTGGAGTTGTTTGACTACCTCAGCGACTTCCCCCAGGGAAACTGACGATGACCCTGCATCAGCCTCTAGCTACACAGCTTGGATGGTTCCCCGTTTTCCCCTTCTTAAGTATCCATTAACCTTAAAGCCATCTGCTGCTTCACCTACAGTCATTACAATTAAAACTGGATTCTGCACCTCTTTCATGTAAAGATCAAGAGTTTCAAGGCTCTCCTTACAAATAGCTTCACGTGTGTAAACGTTTTGCACAAATTAGCGTGTGTGAGCGTGCGGTGAGAGTGTGTGTGATAGGTGGAGACAGGGGCTGAAGGGTGGATAACACGGCTGTCGTTCTGGAGAAAGTGTGTGTGAAAAGCAGGTGACAGCGTGAACCCAAGGAGGGCAGAGGAATGCAAACCTCCAGGAGGGTCGCTCTCCTGCTGGCAGCGTCTGTCAAATAGTCAGCGTTATATCTGCCACCGCTCCTCTGATGTTACACTGTTAACTTCTCTCGTCTCTTTTTCAAATTGTACACACAGATTCATCTGGATGGAACATTCGCAAATGATGTGTTCTTTGAAACAATAGAATTTGTTTGTGTTTTACTTCAGACGAGGTGACAGGGGAGAAGGAGAATTGTAACCACTGAGAACAGCTATTTACTGTAAGTTACTGTCAGCTAAAGCCATCGTCGATACCGACAATTAACGTCATGTAAAGTATATTTATTTGACAGCATAATAATATATGAGTAATCTGAACACATTCAGTCTCAGAGTCTCTCACACACACACACACACACACACACACACACACACACACACACACACACACACAAGCATTGCACAAACAACTCTTTTATTCTAATGAGGTTGTCAAAGCTTGGCTTCAGCAGTAAACAGTGATTACCATTAAACAAATCTATTTTTAGGAATGTGTCGATCCAATATTTAGTTTCAGAATCGTTTCGACACGTGTCAGGTGAACATAGCTAGCTAGAACGTGACATTAGATAGGTTAAGCAAAGGGCATCCAAACAAATGTATTATTAACAGCTTAGTTGTTTGATAGAGGGGAAAAGAACATGTCAGATTAGTATCGATATTTGCAGATACTCAGAGTTGCGGCATCGTTATCAGTATCGTACAAAGTAAATAAATAAATAGGTGATATCGAGCAAACTCTAGTTATTTTACATTCATTTGGCTTCGATTTTTACGTCCTTTATGTCCTTTTTTGCATTTCAGAACAATGGTAAAATGCTGCTGAAATTGCAATGAAAAAGCTACATGTATTATGTATCCTGTGAGATAACTGGAAAGATCTACAGCGGGAAAACACAATAATTATCGGTTTCTTAATTGACTTTGTCATGTCATGTTCACAAAATAAACTTGTAGGGGGCAGATTATGTTGTACACACTTATTAGATGAGATCCCGTAATATACAGTATGTCATATAAACATATTAGATGAGGTTACGTTATATACAGTATGTCATATAAACATATTAGATGAGATCACGTTATATACAGTATGTCATATAAACATATTAGATGGAGATCATGTCAGAGATTATCTCACGTGCTTTAATGGCTTCCCCTGCCTCTGGACTGAGCTTATCTTTACGTCTTTCCCCTGGTCCATAAATCCCAACTGCAGACACTGATACAGCATTTAGCTGTTGGTTACATTTCAGGAAGAATTGAAACAGACTAAAATGACTTACTGGCGACTGACTGTTTAAAACAGCATTAAATAAACTCTTTAAGTTAACCCTTAACAATGACAGAATCGCAAAGAAACTAAACAACTGCAAGGGTTCGCTCGTTTATTACATCTGAAGCCTTCTAAATCAAACTAAACTGGCCTCTTTCTGGTCAATGCACCTGTTTAATCTGATTTATAGTGTTAATGTCATGTTTTAAATAGACATGAACCTGTCCTTGAAAAAAATAAATAGAATATGAAAATATGAAGGTGGTGTTTGGCTCGTTTGGTTGGGCAAGGCACCTGCTTTCTGTATGGACGTGGATTGAAATTCCACAAAGAGCCAGTATGAAAATGCATTCCCTCACTGTCAGATGCTCTGGATGATAAGGTCTGACTCATCATTTAAATATAAAACTGTAAATCAAAAATGACCTGGTAAATGTCAAAGTGATTAGAGACCTAACATACAGTATATACATGCAATATACGCTAGATACGGAGCAAAAACTGGGCCATGAACAAATATCACAGCAATAATCCATTTCAAAGCACCGTAAACAAACTCTGAAAGTGCTGGACGAGAATCATTAAGAAACAGAAACTTCTGAGCTTTGGCAGCATGTCATGCCTTAATTGCTGACATCTATCTACTATTTAAAGATCCTTCGTGACCTCGGCCCACACCCACCGAAGCAGGTTGTTACACGCTGAAAACACAACACCACGACTAGTAACTTGGTTTAGGAAACACAATCTGTCCGCATGTTTTTTATAGTCAGAGAGTGTCAGAGAGCACCTTGCCCACCAATGCTAAAGATTCCAGTACTTTTACAAATTTTACAAGGCACACCTGAAAGATGTCCTATAGGCAATCAAAGGATGTGATCATTAAGACATACAAATGAACAATGAACATTTGATTGTGCCTTATTGTCAATATTGTTATCATTATATTGCAGTATTGATTTTATAGTTGATTTAAATCCCATCCATAACCAACTGATGAGGATTTGATTTCCAGATGAATCTGGTGCAGTGGCAACTAAACCAAATAAAAAATAGAATGTGTAAACGACAAACACAGTATTGTAACACATTGTAACGACAAGTGTAGAATTAATGTTAAATATTGTTGTTTTAAACCTATTAATGTAAAAAAAACACCTGTTTGCATAGTTAAATTATTTGTTTTTATTTTAATTTTATCTCAATGTCACTCTTTCAAACATTTGGAGAGAAGTTCATGTAAATTCATGCAATATCTTTCCAGGAGAAATGTTCTGCAGTAACGAAAAATGAAAAAAGAATATATTGTATTAATATAGGTGTTAAGTTCATTATAAATGTTATTTCTAAATGTTAAATTCAAATGTTAAATGTAATTGTTAAATGTAGTCCAGAATGACGGTATGACAATACAATGGAGACACTTTACATATTTTAGGTAGGGCCTAGTTCACGAGAAAATTATCATGGATACAGAACTTCTCAAATGTGAACGACAAGCGTTGCCGCTCTGCGAAGATCATGCACATTTTACTACATGAGCTCTCAACATCCACAGTCAGGCAGTCTAACAAGTGGTCTGTGACTTCATCTTGCAGGAATCACAGCGCACCGTGCCAACTCCGTCGAAACACAGCACAGGGAAACAGATGGAGACTCTGTTAGGACCAGGCAGTAGGAACTGGTGCTGGAGAGGAACAGCTATCAAGCAACCCTTTGAATTGCTGCCACCGCTTCACCGAAACACGTAGGAAACTCAGTGACACCTCATCAGTTACTGTGCAGGGCGGACGTACTGTATTAATTCTGTATAATATTTGTTCCTATGTTATTCACAGTTTAGGGCGATGAAATTCACCAAATCATTAGAAAATACTTTGACAAGTCCTTTTTAAACCGATTGGCCAATACATAGATTTCAGTGGTTTAGCAGATGCTCCACAGGGACTTAACAGAGCAATTGCTCGAGGACAGAATTATAAAGGGTATCACCTTGCCGACATGAGGATTCAATAAGCAATGCTATTTGCACACATACCCTTCATTTATACATACCTTTTCCCACAGACCTTTTGGTCAGGCCATTTCACTGACAACCAGTTGCGATTGGAAAATGAATGAGCACAATCTTTCTGTTTAATCAAACATTGTTGCAGCTGGTTTTAAATGTTGAATTCACTTTCTTTTTTTCTCCTTTTTTTACAGTGGGGATTATCTTCTGCAACTGGGGATTGGAAGATATTATAAAACCACCTACTGTTGTGGTTTTATTACCAGACTTATCCCAAGCAACTGAAGGAAAGACGTAAAGTACTGGGAAAAGTTGAAAGCGGCAGACAGAAGCTCTAAACTATGAGAGATAACTAGATTAGGCTTTAAGGGGTTCATCAGGGGATGTCAAACAGTTTGTTAAACTCCATCAACCCGCCATCTTTATCATTTGTGAACTAATACTTGACTGGTTACAACTAGCACAGACTGCACTGATGCCTACTTCAATCAAACATTGTTCATTGGGTCATTCCACCAGACCAGTACAATGTTGACATTGAGATTGTCCTTTAAATCCTTATTTTCTTCTCCAATTCAATCAGGAAGTGCATGAGACTTGTGACATATTATTGGAAATGACTTAATTGATATCAGCCCAGGCCTAACAGCGAATTAACAACGTCCTAAATCGTACTTGGATTTGAGAGGCTTCGACACGAGTTCACTCGCATTCTTCCAGTCAGGCCGTTCGTTTCCCGTAGCGACAGCGGTGGGTATCAGTGGAGACCCACGAGGTACTGCAGGGGTTTTGAAGAAGGGAAAACTGAAAGCGACGTAAGGCCAACAGCTGTCAGTTGGCCGGCCGGCAACAGGTGTCCCTAAGATTGAAAGCCCAGGGACAGAGATGTTTATTTTTAGCCCTTAGAGTTTCCACCGTGCCGGCCAGAGAGGTGTGGAAATACCCATCTTTGGGTTCAGAGAGGCCAGGACAGTCCTTGGTCTCCCTCCAGCAGAGTTAAGTTAGAGTTAAGACATTCAATCTCAAGACACATCGACGATACAAACCACCGTTTGATACAACTCGCCTCCCTGTTTTCAGCTTGGGAGTGACCTGGGTTCACTGGCTTGCCCAGGGACAGAATAAATAATTATTCAGCTTGGGCAGGTATAAAATCAGCCTAGGCTACCAGTAACATTTATAAGATTAAAAAATAAATGCACTAATGCGTTTACAGTGAATGGCGGAATTGTCTGTCACACATCACGGATGTGACAGTTTTAACTGCAGGGGACTGTTTTCTTTCTGCCCAGCACCAGGGGAGGGAACATCGCTCCCCCTGGCCACTCCTGTGCAGTGCATGTGTGTATCTCATATTGAACTATATAACGTGACGTCTGAACCAAAGTGTTAATGAGGTGCAGAAAACATTACAGCTCATATGAATGGTTAAATCACTGCCAAAAAGGTGAACCCCTACTAAGGAGATGAAAGCGAAAGAAAATGTATGAATAAAAATAAAACAGATGTAAAAGTAGGTCTCCCGGGTTTTTATTACGCTGTAATACTGGACCCAGGTCCATACGCAGTGGCTTTCCACCTCACATTTATATCCATGACTGGGATTATGGAAAGAATTAGCTCTGTGCAAAAACTACTTCAACTGCCTAAAACAAAACAACCGTTAACTGTGTGCCTACTACACTGATCCATATAGTTTTCACAAGATTATCAATACACTGATGAGCCAAATCATTATGGCCACATGCTTACTGTAATATTATGTTGTTAGCTATTAGTAACTACAGTTGACAAACAGCTGTTAGCAAATGGTTACGTTACAATGCGGCGAATGACACAACTTCTGCAATCAGTGTTTACACGTGTGGCTGATTCCAGTAGGCCTACTAATGGACATATCAGTTTTCAGTTTGGTTTTGTTATACAATGGCACCACCTAGTGGCGGACCATAACAGCGCATATTTGATCCCCATGAATAGATCAGTGATGAGACTTGTGTCAATGTAAAGTGCCTCAGTGTAGTTTAGCTGTACCACCACTGACTCTAAGCACATAAATCTGACTGGAATCCCAAAGGTCAGGTTAGCTGGATCACAGGAGTCTAGATTTCTCACTCCCCCTCCTCTCTACAATTATGATGACAGTGCAACAAATATGAAAGCAGGAAGAGCGTAATATGGGACACGGGCAATTCCATCGCAACCGATAGTAACTAACTTACACTGGGGCTCCATTCTGTTCAGTTGAATTCCCAAATGTTCCAGGAGAATGTACGCTTTTTTAATTTCTTTATTAGATTGTTCTTCTTTTAATAACTGTTGAAATGTTCAGTTAACTTTAGCAGCTAAAATAAAGTTACACTTTGTTAGGATAGTCAAAATAAACATCTGTAGATGCTGTACATATAAAACAGACTGTTACAAAAACAGAGTAAAAGCTTGCAAATGTTAAGATTAGGTTTAGAATAAGAATTAGGGTAATGGTTAAGATTGGAGATAATTTAGGTTAGGGTTATTGATCATAGTTAATTTAAATTACATTGATAGTCTCTAAATAGTCTGCAAAGCATGAAGTATTCAGGGCATGTTCCAGGTCGTCACCTACCTGCTCCATAATTGGTCTAACCTAACTTAATGGTAAAAAAGAAAACCCTTGCCCTGATGAAGTGTATTGACTGTTACTACTGCCTTAAGTTAGTGGTAGGTTAGTTTGTAGTTGAAATACAACTGAACTAGGAATTGAAGTTTTTCTTGGCCCATAGACCACTTTCAGAATGAGGAACATTGTAAGCTGTATATATATATTTTACATTTCTCTTTCAGACCTACCTCGCACATACAAGGTCACATTGGTGTACATTCAGACGCATTGTAATATCCGTGTTTGTTTGCTATCTGAGGTAACGCAGTCCTCTAGGATAAATTAGGTCAGGCATGCTGGGGTATCCTAATTTGCCAACCAGGCTGAAATTCAAGACTCCCCCTCTGCCCGCCTCACGCGCCTTCAGCCACCCGCCCCCAGATCTCACTCCAGAGATCAGTTATTCTTGGTGTCTGACACTCTGAAGTTGTCTTGAGCCGTAGTACAGGCCTCATTACACGTCTTTCCCTACAAACACAACAGGTAAGGACATCTGAATACTCAATATGACCGTTGGATTGGATTTTTGTCGTTTGCACGAACGTGCCGAAATGGAAGGGTGAAAATAAATAACAAAACGTGCTTGCCTAATCGAAAATCGCCGATATATAATGATTGCACATAATGGTGTATGGAATTGAAGACCAGCTAATGGAATTCAGACATCGAAGACCTATATATGGTTTAGTGGATACAGCTAAATTAATTGTCTTTGATTCATTCCATGGATCCAATAACCCAGCTGTCCATCACACTACGATCCCTTCTGTAAGGGGCGGAGTTATGTTATCACGGTGTTCTACTGCGAGCCAATCAGAGACTGTTCTGTTTGTAATGCATTATGAGATGAGTAAACATGTCAGCCTCCTGCTCGTCCTGTTCCGTAGTACTATCGTTGTAAACGCAAAAATGTTTTCTAGACCAAAGCTTCTTAATTCTTTCGATTCGTTTTAAGAAACGTGCAGATGTGTTTCAGATTGTGTTTTAACGGTCAACTGAATACCCGGACATGCCGTTAGAGTGGGGTAATCTGTCTGTTGACAACAGTGTAGCGCATGCGCTGTTGTTATGCATGCCATCTCAATTGTATGTAATGCTAACAAGTTAATGGCATATATCACTATTTTCTACTACAAACTGTACTACTACATTATCAAACAAACACTGGGTCCGGTTTTATGTCTCTGCAGGGTTGACGTTCGACGTCGTGCACGAGCGCGCGTGCAAGCTACTGCGTCACGCTGCAATCCTGTTTGTTGTTGGTTTTGTGATATGTATGATTATTGATCACCTCTGTGTGTATGGAACGTGTTATCTTTCTCCAGTGTAAGACAACAGCCCCCATTGCCATGCCGGAGGAGGAGGTGTTACGCAGGAGGAAGGGAAAGTCCAGGTCAAAGGGCAAGGGGAAAGGCCAAGGGGCCAGTAGCAGTGCCATCCCCAAGGTTGGCATATTCGACGGGCAAAATGACCTGCCATTGTTGCCCCCTGTCCAGCCGGTCAAGAAGGCTGTGGAGAAGGCGTCCGTGAGCAAGGGGAAGGAGGAGTCGTCCATGTTTATTGGTCTCCAGGTGCTGTTTCCTTACCTGCTGGCCGGGATGGGAATGGTGATGGCTGGGATGGTGCTGGACTTTGTACAGGTGATTACTCCGTTGTTTCGTTGACCGTCGTCATCAGCCCGTCTCCTGTATGACTGAATATGTCGCATGTTAATAGCTGTCTGGTCTGGTCTGGCCTTGACGTTGACCAAATATATTTTATAAAAACCTTTTTGCATCAGCAGCTGTCAGACAAAGCCTTTGCAGATACTAAGCCTTAAAGTGTGAGCTACAATAGGAGCTGATGCACAATGGCTAGGAAAACCTCCCTAGTAGAGTCAGGACCCAGGAAGAAACTTTGATACAATCCGGAGTGGCCGGGGTGGATGTTCTAGAGTACATTACCTTTTTCAGCCACATCAATATTTCTGCATGTTCAGACAACCAGCAGGTTATTATGTGTAGACGGGCTGTGTCCAGAGTGTTAAGGCAGAATTCAGATCACCTGAATCAGGTAGACAATAACAGGGATGACCAGGTTGGCTGTGGACGGAAACGGCAGGGACACACGGGTCCCGTCCAAATAGGTGTGAGGCTGGTATAGTACCTTGGAGCATTGAGACAGAGGACAGTCTTTCTGAGTAATGTTAAGAGGTGAGAAATATAGAGAGGCTAGTAATGGAGTAATATAGAGAGGCTAGTAATGGAGTAATATAGAGAGGCTAGTAATGGAGTAATGTAGAGAGGCTAGTATTGGAGTAATGTAGAGAGGCTAGTAATGGAGTAATGTAGAGAGGCTGGTAATGGAGTAATGTAGAGAGGCTAGTAATGGAGTAATGTAGAGAGGCTAGTGATGTAGTAATGTAGAGAGGCTAGTAATGGAGTAATGTAGAGAGGCTAGTAATGGAGTAATGTAGAGAGGCTAGTGATGTAGTAATGTAGAGAGGCTAGTAATGGAGTAATGTAGAGAGGCTAGTAATGGAGTAATCAGGGTACCCGCGGGGTCTTAAAAGTCTTAAAAAAGTCTTAAATTTAATATTCGAAAAATAAGGCCTTAAAAGTCTTAAATATCATTTATAAAGTATTAAATTTAGTTTACTAAGGTCTTAAATTTGTATTGTCCTTTCATAAAATTAAATATCTTAATGTCATAAATAACTTTGTTACGATAGTTTCGTTCAGTTATGTTACGTCAGTTTTCGACAGTATCGTTACTGTTTACGTAAATGTATTGCCTTACGCTTTTGGCAGTAAACGTGTCTGTCACGTCCATACCATAGAATTAGCTCAAAATGGGAAAGTGTCGATTTAAACCAACATGGCAGAATAATATAAAATATGACTGGGTTAAACCTGTTCCAGGCAATGACCGCGAGGCTCATTGCCGTTGGTGCCGAAAGTCTTTTAAACTGGGGACAATGGGAGTTTTAGCTTTGGACTCTCATATGAAAAGCGTGAAGCACATTGCCACTGCTACAGCCCGCCAGCAGCAGGTGCCTATAGCACAGTTCTGTGAAAGCTCGTCAGCAACCTCAGGCACGGTGGCTACTGCTAGCAGCAGTGAAGACATCGCACCGTCGGTAGTGCAGCCTCCGTGTGTGAACCTGCAGGCTCATTGTGGATCTACGCCAACTCTACGGGCAGAGGTGGTTTGGATACTGAAAACCATTTCGGCCCACCACTCATATTCTTCAAATGAAGAAATTGCCACAATATTCAAAACAATGTTTCCAGACTCTAAGATTGCGTCTTCTTTCGCATGTGGGAGCAACAAGACGGCGTACATCACCAAATTTGGTTTGGCTCCGTTCATCACAAAACAACTGACTGACCAAGTCAACGACGCCACCTGCTTTGTTGTCATGTTTGACGAAAGCCTCAACAAAACCACAAAGACGAAACAGCTAGACCTTCATCTGCGCTACTGGGTCAGTGACCAGGTCCATTCAAGGTATTTTGGGTCACAGTTCATGGGTCATGCAACTGCAGCGGACTTGCTCAAACATTTCAAAGTAAGTATCGCTCCGAAAACTTATTTGCTAAATAAATCCCAACCTGTCACATTGTAGGCTCAACATGGATGTGGTTTAAAACTTTTCCGAGGCCACCATTTATCCTAGTTTGCTGAATTCAGTTGAGTACAAAGAAGTATTGTAAAAATTAAGAATATAGAGTTGAGAGAGTAGAGAATAACAAAAATATGATTATGAAAAAAAAATACTGAACTACTGCTAAATTTATATGTGGTAGTTTTAATTGAAAGAAATCACTAAGAAATATAATATGCAATGTACAGTCCCAACAATGTGGTAAAACATAGAGATAGATAAAGACGTTCCTGTATAAAAACATATGTACACATGTCCTAAAGATAGCTTTTGATTTGTAGGAGTGTGTGCGTGACCTCGATTTGAGAAAGATGGTCTCTGTGTCCATGGACGGCCCTAACGTCAATTGGCGTTTTTTGAAATGCTGCAGCAGGAGCATGCAGAGCAGTTTGGGGGTGCTCAGCTGGCAGTGGTGGGGAGTTGTGGCCTCCATACTCTCCATAATGCTTTTAAGAGTGGATTTACTGATTGGCAAATAGAGAAGTTTCTCAGGGCTCTGCACACTATTTTCCACAATGTCCCGGCAAGAAGAGAAGATTTTTGCAATCTGACTAATTCCAAAGTCTTCGCTCTGCCTTTCTGTGGCCACCGCTGGGTTGAGAACCTTCCAGTGGTGGAGCGGGCCCTTGTCATCTGGCCGGACATAAAAAGTATGTTGAGGCAGTCACGAAAAACAGCTCCCTTGCCCTGGGACTTCCTCATATGACACTATTTCAGTGGCAACCAAAGATGCGCTTATTACCGCCAAGTTGCATTTCTTCATGGCTGTCTCAAGAAGCATGACACCTTTCCTCACGAGGTACCAGTCTGATGAGCCTGTGCTGCCTTTCATTGGAAAAGACCTGGCTGAGCTGCTGAAGGTGAATCGTTTCATTGCACTGAGATTATGATTTTGTATCTGTTTTATTCACAGCCCATAGCACTACTGCTGAGACTGATTAATTTATTTGGCTATTCAAAATTATTGCTTTATTTAAATTATTTGATCATGTATAAAATAAATATAAAAGCTGTTTCCAGAAATTTTGCCTACATTATAAAAAACATTGAGGATTTAAAACACAATGGCGCCCTCAAAGGCAATGATGATTTGTGTATTGTTAACGTTTTTGCATTCTCAATAATAAGTATTTTTGACTTTACAGAGTTTGCTGAGGCGATTCATCAAAAGAGAACTTTTGAATGATGTCACACCTCTCCAAATGGTCCGGCTTGATGTCACTGACAAGCAGTCTAGGGTTCATCCAAGAGCTGTTGACATTGGCATTGGAGCAGAGGCTGTTGTAACGGTATTGTGGAAAGAATTGTCTGTTTTTTATGGCCTTTACCTGGCCGATCACTGGGTAAACTGGCAGAAAAAGAGTATCTTGGATCTTAAATACCAGAAATTAATAAAAACATTATAATTAGGTTTTTAAAACAATCCCACATCAAAATAATTAAACAAACAAATAGTGCTGGATGGTCGGCTGGCACTATAATTTTTTTCTTAAGTTCTGACTGCAATATTAACATTCTTGTTAGGAGCTTCAGCGGCAGAGTAGACCCATCGTAGGAGAGCTTTCTATCCTGCAGTTCAGACAGGAATGCATGGAGGGTCTCTCCAGAATGGTGAAGAAGATTCAGGAGAAGAGCCCCTTGAGTTACCCGACTGTGAGAGAAATGACTTGTCTTAACCCAGCCATGATGTATTCAGATCCAGACTTGTGCCAGGGAAAGATGAAGAGTGTAGTCAAAAGGTTTCTTCAAGACAAACAGTTGGCAGGAGGTGTTGCTGCTGGTACATAATTTTTATTACATTCTTATAATTAAGTCATGACAGTGGAAACATTGAGGCTTACACCACAAACACAACACAAGCATAAACATACATATACACACATGGAGATATATATATCTCCATTTATCAAACCATAGTTAATTATTTGTTTACTCTTTCTTTAGGTGATCTGATCATCCAGCAGTTTTCCCAGTTCCTGTCCCTAGAGGTGAGGAATGAAGTGTTTCTGTCCTTCAAGCCCATAGAAGAGAGACTGGACGTGTTCCTTCATGGTTTTGTCAGCAAGCCATACCCAGAGCTCTGGTCTTTTCTCCAAAAGCTTCTCCTCCTCTCTCATGGCCAAGCTACAGTGGAGAGGGGTTTTCTATCAACAAAGAGGTAGAAATCTGTAACATCCAGGAGGACACCATCATTGCACATAGAATTGTGTGTGATTTTGTGTTGCTACATGGGGAGTTACCAAGGTCCCCCTCACACAGGCACTCCTTACATCTGCAGCAGCAGCCAGGACCAGATACCGAATTCATCTTGAGAATGAGAAAAGAAAAAAGGAATCCGAGGCACAGAGGCAAAAAAGACGGGCCACGGAGGAACACCTAGAGCAACTGAAAAAGAGGAGACAAGCCACTCAGGAAGTGTCTGGACATCTGGCAATGGATGCAGACAAGTTGGCAGACATGGCTGAGGGAAAGCAAGGCAGCAAGATGGCAGAGCTCATTGCGAAGTCGAATGCTTTCAGAAGGAGCCACAAGGAGAAGTTGGTCGAGCTCAAGAACCTGGATGAACAGATTATGGCCAAGGGAGCAGAGCTCCGAAGACTGTAGGCTCTTATGATATTGCACGCATTCTGTGTGTACAGCGAGAATAGAAAGCTGCACTTCATGGAATTTTTTTTCTCTTAGTTCAAAGAGGACCTTTATGCAGCAAATGCACATATTTTTGTTATTGTTTTATTGAGATTTATTATAAAACATTTTATTCAAGTCAAGTATTTGGTATGTAATTCTTTTGGTGTTAAATCCTTTCTAATTTTCCATTATCCTTTATATTTTTGCCGGTATGGCTGCTGAAGTTGGTCTTAAATGTCATCATAAATGGTCTTAAAAAGGTCTTAAAAAGTCTTAAATTTAACTTGTGGAAACCTGGGGGAACCATGGTAATGTAGAGAGGCTAGTGATGTAGTAATGTAGAGAGGCTAGTGATGGAGTAATGTAGAGAGGCTAGTAATGGAGTAATGTAGAGAGGCTAGTAATGTAGACAGGATAGTAATGTAGAGAGGCTAGTGATGTAGTAATGTAGAGGCTAGTAATGTAGACAGGCTAGTAATGTAGAGAGGCTAGTAATATAGAGAGGCTAATAATAGAGGCTAGTAATGTAGAGAGGCGAGTAATGGAGTAATGTAGAGAGGCTAGTAATGTAGAGGGGCTAGTAATGTAGAGAGGCTAGTAATGGAGTAATGTAGAGAGGCTAGTAATGTAGAGGGGCTAGTTATGTAGAGAGACTAGTAATGGAGTAATGTAGAGAGGCTAGTAATGTAGAGAGGCTAGTAATGGAGTAATGTGGAGAGGCTAGTACAAGAGCGTACTTTGGGGTCACCATTATTTGACCACAGTGTATCGTGGGGTCACCATTATAAGACTTGAGCATTATAGGGTAGATGTGTGAAGTAACGTGTGAAAAGGGAAGGCTGGGGCTACTGCAGCATTTTGGCTCAGACATGTAGCTCTGAGAACGCTTCACTGAGTCACTGTGTAGCTCTGAGACTGCTTCACTGAGTCACTGTGTAGCTCTGAGAATGTTTCGTGGAGTCACTGTGTAGCTCTGAGAACGCTTCACTGAGTCACTGTGTAGCTCTGAGAACGCTTCACTGAGTCACTGTGTAGCTCTGAGACCGCTTCACTGAGTCACTGTGTAGCTTTGAGACCGCTTCACTGAGTCACTGTGTAGCTCTGAGACCGCTTCACTGAGTCACTGTGTAGCTCTGAGACCGCTTCACTGAGTCACTGTGTAGCTCTGAGACCGCTTCACTGAGTCACTGTGTAGCTCTGAGACCGCTCTGAGTCACTGTGTAGCTGAGTCACTGTGTAGCTCTGAGACCGCTTCACTGAGTCACTGTGTAGCTCTGAGACCGCTTCACTGAGTCACTGTGTAGCTCTGAGACCGCTTCACTGAGTCACTGAGTCACTGAGTCACTGTGTAGCTCTGAGACCGCTTCACTGAGTCACTGTGTAGCTCTGAGACCGCTTCACTGAGTCACTGTGTAGCTCTGAGACCGCTTCACTGAGTCACTGTGTAGCTCTGAGACCGCTTCACTGAGTCACTGTGTAGCTCTGAGACCGCTTCACTGAGTCACTGTGTAGCTCTGAGACCGCTTCACTGAGTCACTGCGTAGCTCTGAGACCGTTCACTGAGTCACTGCGTAGCTCTGAGACCGTTCACTGAGCACTGTGTAGGAGTCACTGGTCAGCTCTGAGACCGCTTCGCGTAGCTCTGAGACCGTTTCGTGGAGTCACTGCGTAGCTCTGAGACCGTTTCGTGGAGTCACTGCTCTGAGTCACTGTGGAGTCACTGCGCTCTGAGACCGTTTCGTGGAGTCACTGTGTAGCTCTGAGACCGTTTCGTGGAGTCACTGTGTAGCTCTGAGACCGTTTCGTGGAGTCACTGTGTAGCTCTGAGACCGTTTCGTGGAGTCACTGTGTAGCTCTGAGACCGTTTCGTGGAGTCACTGTGTAGCTCTGAGACCGTTTCGTGGAGTCACTGTGTAGCTCTGAGACCGTTTCGTGGAGTCACTGTGTAGCTCTGAGACCGTTTCGTGGAGTCACTGTGTAGCTCTGAGACCACTACACGCCGGCTCTGCCTCTGAATGTCTCTGGAATATAGCAGCCTCCACCAATGACTAATCAGAGGTAGGTTCTCCTGTTTCATAGTCTCCTCCCTCCCTCTCGCTCTGCAACATGCGTGGGTTTTTATTATTTTTAGCTGTATTTTGTTTTATTATGTTTACCGGTAGCTGGAAACTCATGACGTCAACGTCATGAGCAGACAAGCTTAGGAGTAGCAGTGAGGTCAGAGCAAGGCCGAGGTGGGGGATTATTATAGCAGAGAGACAGATAGTGGTCAGATGAAAGGAAGTGATACTATAAACCAGAAGCCTCACACTTAACGCAGCACTCTTAACGTTACAGTGTTTAAACGTAGTGGTTTGAGGAGCAGAGCCAACCCCCTCCCGGTCGGAGAAACAAGCAGCTCCCTGACACTTATTTCTGACAGGTGCAATACCTGTTACTGCAACAGAGGGACGGGGGAGAGACGTGGGGGGGGTACACTGTGTGTTTAAGAAGGAGAACAGAATGAGTCACGACAGCGCAAAAGGAGGAGAGAGGAAGAGAGAGAGCATGCCTCAGCCGGTACGCCGGACATCCTGGATAAGTGTGGCGCAGACAGACAGCCCACATCCTGCAGAGGCCTCACAGCCATGCCTGAGTGACTCTCCAGGATCTAGTGCGAGGCTGTTTTTTCTAAAGGGCACAAGGAACCCTTCTCCTGTCAGTGAGCTAGCTGAAGACCATCGAAACAGTCCTAGCAGTGTGGACCGTCCGCACCTGCTCCCTCGTGGTTGTCTAGACACGAGGGATCTTGACAGAGGTTATCTTCCTGTTATGGCCTGGATGCAGTGGGGGCAACGGCTGTTTTTGAACCCTGTTGGAGTGCGTTAACAACTGGACTAAGGCAACACGGGACAACTCAACAATTGTTTCCTCAAAGAACATTCGAATTGTTCTAAGGTCAAGGACATCACAAGGACATTACAAGGACATTACAAGGACAAGTTTGATAAAGTTCACCCACTTTTTCGCACGAGGGCCTAGTGCTACATCTACACTGTGACGGGCTTCGTTGTCAAGATCTTTCGCAAAAAGCAAGAAATAAACAGCGGTTGTCTTCCACGGATCCCAGCCGTGCTGGGGTGTCCTACCCAATGGTCAGCCCTGCGCTAGTTATCGCACAAACATGGTGGTGACGAGGCTGGAACTGGAGCTGTGCTACAAAGGGAAGAAGCTACGCGGGTTCACCTGTAGGCTGACACGGTCTGCCCATGGCTTCCTCCCAGAGAGCTCCTGGCACATTGCAGCCCAGGTGGCGCTGCCATACCTGGTGGCCGGACTGGGAATGGTCTCGGCTGGCATCGTCATGGATACAGTGCAAGTAGGGATCTGTAGGATGAGCTCTTGTGTTTGTGTTTCACTGTAAACCTGTTTTACTGTACTTGTGGGAAGCAACGTCCTTACAAGTAAAGCCGTGAGAAATTTGGTAATGTCTGGACATTTTTGCTGGTTCTCCTTGGGGGAAGGCTTTTTGAGGAATGGCTTTCGGGTTATTGGTTTCGTTTAGGTCTAATAGTGTATGTTTTTTTTTACGATGGGGGGGGTAGTTTTAGTCAAAAAGTTTCAATTTGAGTTGTTTTTCCTTTTGGGCTTAAGAGAAGTTGATTTTTTTTATGAAGAATGTTTGGGGTCCCCACAAGTATAGTGGAACATAAAGTGTGTGTGTTAATGTCGATAATGAGATTACAGTTATCTGACGTAACGTGTTAGAGCCACTGATGCCAACTGATATGAATCTATATGGTCCAGTCATTAAGGTCAAACGAGACAGGTCCATTTACGGTGATCTCTATCGGAACATCTGGGACGTATGCCTTGTTTACTAGATGATTTTCCTCTGGTGTTAACCCTTCTGGACCGAATCACTTTGCTTTTCAATCGGACATGATGTATGTTGGCATTCTGGCTCTCTATCTTTTAGCTGTCTTGGTCATGGCTTTCATCTTCCTTCTGTTGCCGTGTAAACTGGGGGAAGGTGATCTGTAGAGGCTGTGAATGAACAGAGCGGAACAGAGTGTTTGGACAGGTAGCTAACGGATGGATGACTGGGTTAATGATGAATTAGCCTGATATTAGCAATGGTTGTCACAACACGCCTAACCAGTGTGCCGGGGGCAGTGGAATGGGCGAGGTGGGGGTGGGGTGTGTGTGTGTGTGTGTGTGTGTGTGTGTGTGTGCAGTGGACTGTGGGGACTGGTTGCAGTGGAACGGGGGGGCTAGGGGGCCAGAGCAGTTTTGCTGCTACATTTACTATGCCAAGCCATTTTCTGGCATAACAGTCTTGCGGCTAGTGTTGTTACCATATTATTGCTGTTATTGTTCTTTATTTTACGGTCCTAAATGTCCTCAGTCAGTTTCAGTGGTCAGGTGTACAGCAGTCAGATGGCTCCCAGGTAGAACCTCTGATAGTTCCCTTAGGAGACCCGGTGCCCTGATAGTGACCGGTGTTGGACTGGTTAATGCCCGGTGGCCGGGCCAAGACGAGCGCCCTGCCTGGGGGCACAATAATGCCGGCCAGTATAAACATTTGTTTGGGTTTTGTCCGGCAGTACCAGAGCCATAAAGCCATAATGATGCCATAATACTGTGTAGTTAAACTAGAGTTGGACTAAGATTTCATCCTGAGGATTTACAGAGAATGTGTTGATGGTTGTTTGATGATGGATGATGCTTGTCTGATGATGGATGATGCTTGTCTGATGATGGATGTTTGATGATGGATGATGCTTGTCTGATGATGGATGTTTGATGATGGATGATTGTTGTCGGATGATGGTTGCCATTGGGATAATTTGGGGTGGCCGATGTGTGTTTCAGCACTGGGAAGTGTTTAAGAAGATCAGTGAGATCTTCATCCTTGTGCCGGCCCTGGTGGGGCTGAAGGGCAACCTGGAGATGACCTTGGCCGCTCGCCTCTCCACCGCAGTGAGTCCTCTACTTCAGCATATCTTCATGGATGGGTTTTACTGTAATACAATGTACTGTACTTGTTATATACACTCTATTTATACAGTACAATATACTATACTGATACAAAACACAGTACTATACTAATACAATACACATTACTATACGTATACAATGCACAGTACTATACTAATACTATACACAGTACTATACTAATACTATACACATACCTATGCTAATACAATACACAGTACTATACTAATACCATATACAGTACTATACTTATACTGCACACAGTACTATACTAATACAATACACAGCACTATACTTATACAATACTTATACCGCACACAGTACTATACTAATACAATACACAGTACTATACTAATACACTACACAGTACTATACTTATACTGCACACAGTACTATACTCATACAATACACAGCACTATACTTATACAATACGTATACTGCACACAGTACTATACTAATACAATACACAGTACTATACTAATACAATACACAGTACTATACGTATACAATGCACAGTACTATACTAATACTATACACAGTACTATACTAATACTATACACAGTACTATACTAATACTATACACAGACCTATACTAATCGATACACAGTACTATACTAATACCATATACAGTACTATACTTGTACTGCACACAGTGCTATACTAATACAATACACAGTACTATACTAATACACTACACAGTACTATACTTATACTGCACACAGTACTATACTCATACAATACACAGCACTATACTTATACAATACTTACACTGCACACAGTACTATACTCATACAATACACAGTGCTATACCTAAGCAATGAGGCATGAGAGAGTGTGGTTAATGGCCAATATACTACGGCTAAGAGCTGTTCTCAGACAAGACGCATCGCAAATTTTGATTGATTGATCGCTAAGTACCTGGACCCAGCGTTTACCTGTGGTATATCTGCACTATATCACAAACCCCCGAGATGCCGTACTGCTATAATTAAGTAATTAGCAACACCGTTAGAGCCAGTAATGTGATGTCATACCCACAACCCGCGGGCCAGAAGCATTCAGGATTCAAAGAACTCGGTTTAGATGTGGCTTCAGCCGAAGTTGGCTGGTGTCCTGACGTTCGCAGGCTGAAGTTCACCACACCTAATGACAGGGAAAGATTCTGTTGAAAAGTATCATTGATGTTGTACTTACGGCGTGGTCTGTCCTGTCTAGGCTAACATGGGCCAGCTGGATGACCCCAAGCGCCAGCGGACCATGGTGTGTAGCAACTTGGCTCTCATTCAGGTACCCGCCGATTTCCCTTTGTCTTTTTGGAGACGGTTGGAGCCGCAGACCTTAATACGTCTTACAGAACAGATGTTTAGACGGGTTTTACTGTTTAGCTATGGCCCCGAATCCGATATTTCCTTTATTCGCTCATACAAATGCTTACTGGTTGGATGTAGACTGAGGCGTTGGCCCTGTGATAGATTACATATATGTAATGGCTGCATGTCCCAGAATAGAGGTTTGTGTGCTAGCTAGTCTGTGGTTAGGAAGAGGCCATACAAGGCATTCTGGGTCTGCCTAAATGACTAAGTCTACTACATCCAGGTTTATCGCTGCCAACTTGTCAGTTATGCCCAGGGTATGTGAAGATCTAGCCTCTTCCCCAGGTCCAGGCCACGGTGGTGGGTTTTCTCGCTGCCATGGCAGCCATAGGGCTGGGGTCCCTGTCTCGAGGGGGGGTGGAGCTGGACCAGGCTGCTGTACTCTGTGCCAGTAGCATCATCACTGCATTTGTGGCTGCACTGTCTCTAGGTGAGTTCCTCGTCCAGGGCCTTACACAATATCTTTAGTGGCTGGATATGTTAGAACTTTCTTTCTCTCCCTGCCTCCCGCCCACACTTCATTTATCTCTGCCTGTTTTTCCAACTTCCCCACTTTTGCACTCTCATGTCAAAGGCCTGGTGATGATCGGGGTGATCCTTGGCTCCAGGAAGGTGGGCATTAACCCGGACAACGTGGCCACTCCCATTGCTGCCAGTCTGGGGGATTTGATCACGCTGTCCCTGCTGGCTGGGGTCAGTACTACACTCTACCAGTACAGAGGTATGGCTTCATCATGACAGACCAGCAATACATGTAATTCAATTGGTTGAAAAAGGTCTGTGAAGTCCATGTGTCCTTTGTAGCCAATTGAAACCATATCCACTTAGTGGTAGTATTATTCAAGGCCAGCAGAGGTCAGCAGATGTTATGTTTCCCGTGATCAGTGGTCACTGTGCTATTAGGATCCTTAATTAAGTACAATGGTGTCACATTTGCACAAGAAAACAAAATGCTGTAAAATCTCTCTTGAAGTAAATGGTAGTTTGCATTGTTCAGACAGTACATTCTACTCTTTGCCACCAAGGAGAGGAAGGCTCATTGAAGTGCCTGGTATTCAGATGAGTGACAAGGACAGCTGTGTCCTATTGTTAGTATTCTAGTTGTATGATAGCCGGGCCTTCTGGACACTTCTGACCTGGGTTTTCTTTGTTGTTTAGATGTCAGGTTCCTGTCCCCTCTGCTATGCATTTTCTTCCTGGCTCTGATTCCACTGTGGGTGGTGGTGGCACGGAGGAGCCCTCAAATCAAGGAGGTCCTGGTATCTGGCTGGCAGCCTGTTATTGTAGCCATGTCCATCAGCAGGTACGAATCTGCACAACCTATAACGCATGGGGCTCAGTTCCATTTCACATCACAACCTATAACGCATGGGGCTCAGTTCCATTTCACATCACAACCTATAACGCATGGGGCTCAGTTCCATTTCACATCACAACCTATAACGCATGGGGCTCAGTTCCATTTCACATCACAACCTATAACGCATGGGGCTCAGTTCCATTTCACATCACAACCTATAACGCATGGGGCTCAATTCCATTTCACTTCACAACCTATAATGCATGGGGCTCAGTTCCATTTCACTTCAAAACCTATAATGCATGGGGCTCAGTTCCATTTCACTTCAAAACCTATAACGCATGGGGCTCAGTTCCATTTAGCTTTCCAACCTATAGGGCTAGGGGCTCAGTTCCATGTCGCTTCAGTCTACTTTTCAAGGTTACCTGCAATTTAAATGTTTTCAAATAAAATGTGTAATTTGGTTACCTTATTTTTTTTGGTAAAACTTTTTCTGGAATTTTAATGTAGTTGACCCTTGACCTGATCCCTACCTTCAGATTATGAATAGATGTTTTGACTGATTGTGGGTTTTTTACCACCCTCTTCAGTTTCGGTGGACTTATATTGGACAAGACTGTTAGTGACCCTAACTTCGAGGGGATGGCTGTCTTCACTCCGGTCATCAACGGTGAGTTCCTGTGACACGGCATATAAACACATTAAAAAAAGACTGATGACTAGTTATCAACTTCACAATAGGTCATGTGTGACTTTGTTGAGAGACTCTAAAAGAATGATGAGTTCTGAGGAGAGAGGTTCCACATTCTCACTGAGAGTAATGCAAGATTGCTGAGAGTATTGTGCTTGGCTGAGAGTCAGTTAGCTCTTTTTATATGACACATGTTGAGAGATCCTTTAAAATAAGCCTGTTTAAGAGCACATAGCCAGATGTTTCTTCTTACCCAGAAATGGCAACATCCCGGCTCAGACAGATATTGGCAGCCCACTGCCGGACCTGAGTTAAATACAGCTCACACGGGGACTGTTAACGCTGGCCAATCTGGTTTGAATTTCCCTCCTCTCGGTTTTGTGACTGTAACCCTTCACCTAGACTTTGATCAAGTAGCACAAACTTATTGCTAGGAATTCGTTCTTCCATTCTGTGTTGATTGGCAAGACCACATGTTGGAATCAGTAAATGTGGTCTGAATGTGTACTAGTTGGTCCTTATAAAGTAAAAAGTGTGTGGTGGATAATGTGTACTAGTTGGTCCTTATAAAGTAAAAAGCGTGTGGTGGATAATGTGTACTAGTTGGTCCTTATAAAGTAAAAAGTGTGGTGGATAATGTGTACTAATTGGTCCTTATAAAGTCAAAAGTGTGTGGTGGATAATGTGTACTAGTTGGTCCTTATAAAGTAAAGTGTGTGGTGGATAATGTGTACTAGTTGGTCCTTACAAAGTAAAAAGTGTGGTGGATAATGTGTACTAGTAGTCCTTATAAAGTAAAAATTGTGGTGGATAATGTGTACTAGTTGGTCCTTATAAAGTAAAGTGTGTGGTGGATAATGTGTACTAGTTGGTCCTTATAAAGTAAAAAGTGTGGTGGATAATGTGTACTAGTTGGTCCTTATAAAGTAAAGTGTGTGGTGGATAATGTGTACTAGTTGGTCCTTATAAAGTAAAAAGTGTGGTGGATAATGTGTACTAGTAGTCCTTATAAAGTAAAAAGTGTGGTGGATAATGTGTACTAGTAGTCCTTATAAAGTAAAAAGTGTGGTGGATAATGTGTACTAGTTGTTCCTATAAAGTAAAAAGTGTGGTGGATAATGTGTACTAGTTGGTCCTTATAAAGTAAAGTGTGTGGTGGATAATGTGTACTAGTAGTCCTTATAAAGTAAAGAGTGTGTGGTGGATAATGTGTACTAGTAGTCCTTATAAAGTAAAAAGTGTGTGGTGGATAATGTGAATTTTAGATAAACGTTAGATTTACATTCCAGTGTTCTTTTCTCGCCTTTATGGGTTCCTGTCAGGTGTCGGAGGGAACTTGGTGGCCATCCAGGCCAGTCGTATCTCCACCCACCTGCACTTCTGGAGTCTCCCAGGAGTCCTGCCCTATAAGATGAGACAGCACTGGCCCAGCCCCATCACCACATTCTTCTACTCTGGTACGGTAGATCTTTTTTGGTGGACCAAGTCGCACTGACGTGACCTTTTCTGGTTCTTTTCTTCTCGACCGGTGTTTAAATAGTGTAACTACATCAGGATGGTTCTTCATAGTATCCATTACTCCCCTCGGTGTGTCCAGGTGTGAACTCTAAGTCGGCCAGGGTGTTGTTCCTGCTGGTTGTACCAGGTCACCTGGTGTTCCTCTACGCCATCTCCCTGCACCAGGGGGGCCACACCGCCCTCACCACCACCTTCATCGTCTGTTACCTGACCGCTGCCCTGCTACAGGTACGCCGGGTCCCCTCGCTAGTGGCCCCGCCCACTGACCTGTTAAGATGTGATCTTACAGATCTGAGACAACTTGTCATTAAGATCTGCCGTGTGATTGGTTGTTTCTCCAGGTGGGGATCCTTCTCTATGCGGCTGATTTGATAGTTCGTCTGATGTGGAGGAGGAGTCTGGACCCAGATAACTTCTCCATTCCCTACTTGACGGCTCTGGGGGACCTGCTGGGGACCAGCTTCCTGGCTCTGGTCTTCCGCTCCGTCTTACTCATACAGGGGCTGGACATCTCCCCGCTGGCCTCAGTGTCTCCTCCTGTGTTTCCGTAGCCTTCAACGTTTACGGGAAGTTAGTCACTCGGCTAGTTGTAGGTGGTGGACGGCTGAGTGCACTCACACTGACTCACTCAACCACTCTGTTTGTAGTCCACTGGGAGTTGTAGTTCACCGGGGGGTGTTGGACTGTCATTAATGGACTGAGGAGACAGACTGCCAAACACACCCAGGTCTTATTTTAGTCACCCCACCATCACCTGTGAATCAACGAGACAGTGGAAATGTCTACACACTTATACAGACTTTTGTTTTGTTATAAGTTAGGAAACCGTTGTTGATCTAGAATTGTTGTGCGGTACATTTTATTCCAATTGGCATATTCAATTGTAGTTTATATGAGTTTGAACTTGTTTTCTGGATGCAGGATTCCCAGTAGGGGGCAATACAATAATTAAAAAGCCATACTGGACTGGTAGGTAAATAATGAGCAATAAGTGATTTGTGTAAAACAACTTAAATTTTAACTAGTGTGTAGAAAAGAACTGGAACAGAGAATGTGCCTATAGTGCATTATTTGAAGGACAGTGTTATTTGTGTTCCTCTGACCATCTTAGAATAAGTGTATTTAATGAAATATTAGCAAATTAACAAGGGACGCACATTTTAAACCAAAATGACCAATTTATATTGTAGGTGATGTGAGATGGGGTTAGGGGAAAGCGTTGAAACTACTGTAAAACATGCTTGCTGTGTACAACTCCTACAACAGGACAAGAGCATATTTATTGCAGCTAAATGACAGGTGAAGTATGAGTTGACCTATATTTGTTTTGTGATGTTCAGCAGCAAACTAAGACAACTGGTACAGAAAATGGTCAGGTGTATGTCTCATGAGTGTTACGTGATGGTTGTGTTTTGCATAATCATTAAGCAATTATTCGTAATTTAAAGGAAGAGCAGATTTATTTGAAACAGATATTTTCCAAGTTGCCTCCTGTTTTGTCCAGGTCAATGTTTAGGGGCTTGAGAAAAACAAACATCTTGACGTGTATTTTTCTACACAATCGTGTTATTTAAATGACGATGGTCGTACATGTACAAATTATGATTATCGGAAACGTCATGAATGTACAACAATCATCCAAATGTTTTCTGTGGTCCGGGGCTCTGGTCAGTCCCATGGTATTAAAACATGAATAAAAGCTCACAGGATCTGGCCACATACCGAGTCATTTTTCTGATCCAATGGTTTATATGGTCAGTATCAGCTAGTGCACATTGGTATCAAGTTCACAGTTTGATGGTAACACAGTTGACCACATATATAATTGTAAAGCAAAGTAATCTCCGACTAATAAATACTTAACGATTGGCCTTTTGACTGAATCGAATTGGCGCAAACTGCTCATGTGGCAAATGTAAAGTATTGTTATACAGCATGACGTCACTAGGCGCTTGGTCTGCCTGTTAAAAAATATAAACAGAAAGTTTTGTAAGCAGAGTATACTACTCATATGAGAAACAACAAGGACAACTTGGTAACATAGTTTTTTTTATAAATAGTGTACCTATGTGCTAATTTCTCTGTAAATCCCAGGTCTTTTCAGTGACCACTTCCTTATACCGTTGAAACGAGCTCTGACGCACGTGTGTCTATGTGTCCGTGTGTCTATGTGTATGACGATATTGGTCTAAAACAGTCTGTTAGTAGACAACTTGATTACGGCTCATTGACACACCGGCAGCTTGGTCATTTAATGCGTAGTCCACAAATGTTTTAAGTGAGCAACCGAAACGTTATAAAATATTTGATTGTGTCCATATTAAGAACATGCTAGTCAGCTGCTCCCCTGATACCTCTGCTGGTATTTAGCCAATACTGCTTCATCTTCTTGAAGGCTGCGCTGTGCATAGAGGAAATGCGATCGTGGTCAATAAAACGACCTATAGCTTTCCTATAGGAATGTAGTCAGCCCTCCACCGAACAACAAGGAGTGAGTTGACGAAGCGTAGCCGTGGCCAGAGACCACAGCTATGCACTGTTTGCTCAGTCTGATGCAAGCTAAATAAAGAGGTGACTGTAAAACGTCCGATTCTGTGATGAACTACCCATCTGAATGTATCCTGCACAACAGGATTCCTATATCCAACATAAGTCGTTGATCAGCAGACTTTTACTAATCAACTGTCGCTTGTGTAATATCCACACACACAGTAGGTAGGTGGCTGTGGATTGTCTGGAATGAGGCAAAATAGTTACCAGTACAATTTGAATGAGAGCATTGGGTGTTAATTACGTAGCTGCTTGACATTTGACCTCATCAAACCTCCTACTTCTGTTATTGAAAGTACTTGTCTGCTTATTACTCGGCTGGTTGGGGTGTTTAAATTGAGGACTATGCTTTCTTTTGTTTACTGGTGATATTACTGTTTCTGGCACCATTCCCTCCAGAGGAACATAATGGCAACAGAAAACATGCTCGACGGGAGAGGAGAAAAGCACAGTGTAATTTCTGCCCATAAACCGCTAAGTGTCACATAAGTGTCCATGACTCAGGCGATGCTCACAATAAATACGCTTGACTATTGTATAAATAAAGAGGGCATTATGAGGGGCTCTGTGACACACACAGCCATTTCTTAACAGCCCTCAGCACAATGATTTGTAACAGAAGAACCCGCTTCACTTCAGATCAAGAAAATGTAGTGCCTCCGAATTCTGCCATGCAGGGGACACCCCCCCCACCAATAAAATGAGACGGCACCTATAAATTACTGAACATTAATTACAAGCTGTAAACACCCACCCAGATTGAATACAAATTAGAGACTGATTGACTACTGCATCCCAGCTGACACGCAGTGAGCCGCCCTCATCTGAACTTCAGGTACTCCGGGTTGGTGTAGTTGAACAGCAGGAAGTCCATACGGTAGAGGTTGTACAGCTTGTTCTGGTAGAACGGGCTGACGTTGCGGAAGAACTGAGCCGCCATGTCCCCATTGGTCCTGACGCTCTTGCCTGTGGCGGGGAAACGGACCTCCCCCTCGGCGCCGGCCAGCTGCAGAACCGACCGGGAGTCCCGCTCCAGCGTCTCGTACTTCCCCACCACGTCGTAGTGGATGAGGCAGGGATGACACAGCGAGTGCACACGCTCCCAGTGCTCGTTGAACGGCTCCTCCCGCTGCGTGCGCGGATCCACCAGGTAGTGGACGAACTCCTCGAAGGAGACGTCGTGGCCCCGCTCCAGCGCCTCCTCCCGCGGCTCGGGCCGGTGCCGCCGGATGATCTTGGTGCCGTAGCGCTTGTGGAATGCCGTGTTGTAGCTGCGCGTGAACTTGTTGCGGTAGGCCGACACCAGACGCTCAAAAGGCTCGCGGACGAACACGAACTTCAGGTAGGAGCGCAGGCGCCGGTTGATCTCGGTGGGGGAGTACTCGGACAGCGTGCGCAGGTTGCCCGCCACATGGGCCTCGTTGGCGGGGATGGCCAGGGGCTCGCTGTAACGCCCGTCTCCCGTCAGGACCATGAGCACACGCTTCCAGTTGGTGCAGGCCACCTTGGGGACGTAGCAGTAGAGCAGGCCATGTTTATCGTCTACGATGAGGTGGCGAAGGTCCTCCGGAGTCAACACCCGCCTCTTCCTGGTGTGGCTGAGGCACGCCTCCTCCAGGAGCTCCCGGCGGCCGCGCAGAGACGTGTACACGGCGGACATGTCCGACTGCGGAGGGGAGAGGAGAACACACCTGTTAATACCTGTGATACCTTCAACATAATGAACAGACATAAGTGTGCCAGGTGACCCGGGTCCGGGAGGAAGGGAACAGATGTGCCGTTGGCACCACCAACCTGAATGAATACACGTTGTTTCACTGAGGAAGAATGCATACACAGAAAACAAACACATACAGAGGGAAGGAGAGAGTGAGAGAGAGATCTCTACACACACACACACTGGATCACTGGGATAGTGGATATTGAATGAGAGATCTCTACACACACACTGGATCACTGGGATAGTGGATATTGAATGAGAGATCTCTACACACACACTGGATCACTGGGATAGTGGATATTGAATGAGAGATCTCTACACACACACTGGATCACTGGGATAGTGGATATTGAATGAGAGATCTCTACACACACACTGGATCACTGGGATAGTGGATATTGAATGAGAGATCTCCTCACACACACTGGATCACTGGGATAGTGGATATTGAATGAGAGATCTCTACACACACACACTGGATCACTGGGATAGTGGATATTGAATGAGAGATCTCTACACACACACTGGATCACTGGGATACTGGATATTGAATGATAGACCTCTACACACACACACTGGATCACTGGGATAGTGGATATTGAACAAAGAAAAGAGAGCTTGGTTATGCTTCTTTTTTTTCAACTTCTGAGTAAAATCATGTGATCTCCACTCAACCTTGAAACCATTAACTGAGAGGAAGGTGAAACGGAAGTTGTTTGGTATGTAATGTGATGCAACGCTATTTTATGCACGGCATAATTCAATTTGGGCTAAAGGCAAAGCAAAAACTATATTTTTGACAGTTCAACTGTAGGCAAAATGAACTTTGTCAAAGTGGCTGTCCAACATTGAAAATATATTTCCTGTGTATCCTATCAACAATGACTTTGCACACACTCAACACATGACAGAACGAGGACATTGGAAAGCAGGTCACCTGGTCTCCGTTGTAGAGGGCCTGTAGTGGGCTCCTCCGAGTCTTCCCCAGGGCCACGGCCCATCCCCCCAAGCTGAGCCACAGCTACAGACAGAGAAAAGAAAAACAGCTGGTTTGTAATCTGCAAAGGGCCCCATCATCTGTTTCATTTAGTAACCAGTGAAAGGTGCTCAGTGTTCTCTGGCCTCGCAGAGCTTTCTTCGCGAGTACAATACCTACTATTGATGGTTTGGTTTGTTTCCGAACAGTGTTAGTCAGATCAGATCACCTTTTTTCAAACAAATGTGCTGTTATTGCACAGGGTAGTATAGAAATATCAAAGGAGAAGGGGACGGTCAGTGGTGGAGGCCGTTCTCACTGGTGAAGAGAAACCAAGTGCATTTGCACATGTGCATCTGGAGGATTGAGAGAGTAATGCTATAGAAACTACTGCGTCACAATGAACAACAGCTTCCGCTTTGGGCAAAGCCACAAGCACGATGTACAGAGCAAGAGGAAGTTTAAAAAAAACCTCTAGCAGGCAGAAGTAGGTCTGGTTGACGATTTTCGGCATTTGAAAATGTTATGATATTGTGAGATCATTGAAAACCACCTACGGTTTCCCTGTTTACCCTGTAGTGTTAGAAGACCATCAATGTATAAGCAATCCTGGGAACTGACTGAACAGGCCTTAAATGTGAGCCATTAAGTTTTAAAGTCTTCGTTAAAGGCTTATTCAGCAGGAATAAAGCCTCAGCAGGTGTGTATATAGCTGATTCAGCTCACCGTGGCAACGTGGGCGGGCTTGGAACCTCTGTCCGTCTTGTTTGTTTACTTTCAATGCTTGTGTGTGGACCACGCATTGCTGTTTTGACATTATTTTCTGTTCTCATTTCAGTCAGCAGAAACTCAAAAGCAAAACACTTCACACTTATCTGATGGTATCTGGTGGCGGTTTTGGCTAGAACGAAAAGTTTTATAGTGAAGCATTTGAGGTTTAGAACAAGACCAGTATCAATCTTAATGTTGAAGGAGAAGAATTTAGAAGATAAACGTTATTTTTCGGACAGATTTTTATAGTCTAACAACACGACCTGAAGAATTTGGTATGTCGAATAGTTGAGAAAGTGCCCGTGTTTGATCAGCATGTGTCACACATCAATGTGTCCACAGTAAACACACAACCTAAAAGGGCGTCCGGGCGTTAGATAGTTACTGTCGGTGGGGGAAGAGACAACATACAAACTAATATGAACTAGAAATTAAAGTATAAATACGACATTGAAAAGATGTGACCAGAGGGCGCACAGAATTTCCACCTGCCGTTTCACATTGACCTGTTGGTCTGGTAGATCTATCACGCACTCAGAACTTTTCAGCTGCTGACATGTGTACGCTAACCCACTTGTGGAGTCAGCACACTCAGAACTGTTCAGCAACTGACATGTGTACTCTAACCCACTTGTGGAGTCAGCACACTCAGAACTGTTCAGCAACTGACATGTGTACTCTAACCCACTTGTGGAGTCAGCACACTCAGAACTGTTCAGCAACTGACATGTGTACTCTAACCCACTTGTGGAGTCAGCACACTCAGAACTGTTCAGCAACTGACATGTGTACTCTAACCCACTTGTGGAGTCAGCACACTCAGAACTGTTCAGCAACTGACATGTGTACTCTAACCCACTTGTGGAGTCAGCACACTCAGAACTGTTCAGCAACTGACATGTGTACTCTAACCCACTTGTGGAGTCAGCACACTCAGAACTGTTCAGCAACTGACATGTGTACTCTAACCCACTTGTGGAGTCAGCACACTCAGAACTGTTCAGCAACTGACATGTGTACTCTAACCCACTTGTGGAGTCAGCACACTCAGAACTGTTCAGCAACTGACATGTGTACACTAACCCACTTGTGGAGTCAGCACACTCAGAACTGTTCAGCAACTGACATGTGTACACTAACCCACTTGTGGAGTCAGCACACTCAGAACTGTTCAGCAACTGACATGTGTACTCTAACCCACTTGTGGAGTCAGCACACTCAGAACTGTTCAGCAACTGACATGTGTACTCTAACCCACTTGTGGAGTCAGCACACTCAGAACTGTTCAGCAACTGACATGTGTACTCTAACCCACTTGTGGAGTCAGCACACTCAGAACTGTTCAGCAACTGACATGTGTACTCTAACCCACTTGTGGAGTCAGCACACTCAGAACTGTTCAGCAACTGACATGTGTACACTAACCCACTTGTGGAGTCAGCACACTCAGAACTGTTCAGCAACTGACATGTGTACACTAACCCACTTGTGGAGTCAGCACACTCAGAACTGTTCAGCAACTGACATGTGTACTCTAACCCACTTGTGGAGTCAGCACACTCAGAACTGTTCAGCAACTGACATGTGTACTCTAACCCACTTGTGGAGTCAGCACACTCAGAACTGTTCAGCAACTGACATGTCAGAACTGTTCACACTAACCCACTTGTGGAGTCAGCACACTCAGAACTGTTCAGCAACTGACATGTGTACTTTAACCCACTTGTGGAGTCAGCACACTCAGAACTGTTCAGCAACTGACATGTGTACTCTAACCCACTTGTGGAGTCAGCACACTCAGAACTGTTCAGCAACTGACATGTGTACTCTAACCCACTTGTGGAGTCAGCACACTCAGACTGCACATGGCACCACGAGGTCGTCTGAGGTGTTAAACCATCTGCCCACAGAAAAACCTGCTCCTGGGAAACAAGTATTCTGTCCACACACACGTTGTCCTCATACAGTGACTGGTTCTTGTGCTGCCCTGCTTGTATGAACTCATGAAAATGCACAATGGGGTTAGAACAATCTTCTGTAGTGCTTTTCCTGTCTACTGCACCAGGTGGAACATAGTGTGTTTGGAAGTCATCCAGACCTGGCCACTTATTCCACGTTTAGTTATGTTACAGACTTATTCTGGAATAGATGACATTTGATTCCCCCCCTCATCAATCTGCACACAATCACAATGCCTCATAATGACAAATAGAAAAATGATTTTTTTTGAGGATTTAGATACACTACCGTTCTGAAGTTTGGGGTCACTTAGAATATGTATTATTTTAGAAAGAAAAGCAAAACATTTTTTTATTGAAATAACATCAAATAGATCTGAAATACAGTGTAGAAGTGAGTAGTACACAGTACACTTTGTGAAGGGAGTAGTACACAGCGTTGTATAAGATATTCAGTTTCTTGGCAATTCCTTGCTTGAAATGGCCTTTATATATCGAGACAACAATATATTGAGTTTCAGTAGAAATGTATATGCGGCCATTTTGAGCCTGCAACCTAACTCAAAATGTATGATACTCAATTATTATTTAATTCCTTCTATAATCAGTACAACTGTTTTAAGATGTACTAACATAATTTCAAAGGTGTTTGTAATAATTAACTGGCCTTAACTATCCACTGGGATTAAACCGGCTACAATACAATGTGCCATTGGAACACAGGAGTGATGGCTGCTGATATTGACATCTGTCAGCCCATGTAGATCTTCCATTAAAAATCTGCCATTTCCAGCTACAATAGTTATTTACAACATTAGCAATGGCTACACTTCATTTCAGATCAATCTGATGCTATCTTAATGGACAATACAAATGGCTACACTTCATTTCAGATCAATCTGATGCTATCTTAATGGACAATACAAATGGCTACACTTCATTTCAGATCAATCTGATGCTATCTTAATGGACAATACAAATGGCTACACTTCATTTCAGATCAATCTGATGCTATCTTAATGGACAACACAAATGCTTTGATAACAAGTACATTTGTAAGTGACCCCAACTCTTTGAACGGTAGTCTACTCCTTCGGACCCTTGGCTTTGACACTCGATTAACCTCAGGTACGTCGTATTCCCACTGATCATCCTTGAGATGTTCCTACAACTTGTTTGGAGTCCACCTGTTGTGAATTCAATTGATTTGACATGGTTTGGAAAAGTACACTGTCGTCAATAAAAGGACAGATAGTTGACACAAATAAGGAAATGCGTACTGTTGTCAATAAAAGGACAGACAGTTGACACAGATAAGGAAATGCGTACTGTCTGAGAGTTTAAGCACAACTTCACAACTTCCTTATTATTTTTACTCATCACACGTCACATCGATTTCTCAGTAATAACAAGATTATCTAAAGGAAGAGAAGCACCATCATATATGAGAGGTCGTCGACCATTCTGCTCTGATAAAAGGATGGAAGCAGTGTCTCTATGGCAACTGACACGGACCAGTTCTCTGACCTTGCTGTTGTCACTTACCACAACATAATCAGCAGATTAAAAAGAAAACGATCATGCAAGCACGGCCGGATGTTGCCCAATCTCGTTTTACACATACAGGGTCTAAGTCATATTCAATCACTACCGTTCTGCTGAGTGACAAGTTGGAACAGGACAGGAATTAACACGCAACACCTTTGTCAAGAGGGTAAGACCAGATGACCATTTCCGGAATGTTCCTACTTGTATTCCAATAAACGGTGTATATTCCATTAATGTTGCTATGTCTCATATTCAAAATAATATAAACGTGTTGAAGTGTTCCTTTCTAGGTTTCTCACTAATTCCCTGGGGGCTGTGCTGGTTCCTTCCTCCCTTTGCATGTATGTTCTACAGCATAATACCCCACAATAGGGTGTATTTCAGATTGTCAAAACTCCAGATATTACCCAGAAGTGAGGACAGATTACACAGACATGTCTTCACTACCCCCCTAGTCCCTCAGTCTCACTTTAATACACTGATGGTAAATGCTTCTTCCTCCTGCTCAGCACAGGGCATCAGGGGAGAGCTGAAGGAAAGGTGCAGGAATGTGTCAGGGTCTCTCAGAGGGGGTCACCAAACACACTCACTGGTTTACATTCACAGTGGTCTTATTCATGCCCGTCCATTGTGTCTCAACACTCATGCTCATTTGGTCGCCACACTATTCCAATGGCAAATTGGCCATCAGACATGGTACTTTTGCATCATTATTGAGCCTGTCTTCGGTAACGTGAGAGCACACACTAACAGTTTCAGTTAGAAATCATACTTTTGTTATGATAAAATAACGATGAAATAATAATAAATGCATGTCTATGTTCATTGCATTTTTGCATTATTATTCTTATCGTCCTAATCGGCAGAACCACACAACAAACCCAACACTGGGCATCTTATACGTACCTGGCCTCGTGATGTTCTGAAAGTACAATATGATCATGAGAAGTGACCCAACACATGTCGCCAGAAATATTGCTCCCACGTTGGGTCTGTTCATATTGGGTTCCCTGTGCTGGCAGAGAGGATCCGAACCCGAGGTCTCATACGAGCCAGCTGTCTAATGTAGTTTAGACTGAAAAGAACCGACCATCCAGACGGGAAGAACCGATTATCCAGAAGGAAAAAAACCGACCATCCAGACGGGAAGAACCGGTTATCCAGAAGGAAAAGAACCGACCATCCAGACGGGAAGAACCGGTTATCCAGAAGGAAAAGAACCGACCATCCAGACGGGAAGAACCGGTTATCCAGACGGAAAAGAACCGACCATCCAGACGGGAAAGTTTGCGGTGGCACCGTTATATCAACAGTTAGTTATATCAGCAAGTATCGGGCTCAATTAATCTGTTTGCGCTCAAGAAAATCCATATGAATGGCAACTAAATAAAAAACACAATTAGTTGAATGTGCAGCAACATAATTTCCGTTGTCTTTGTCCGCGAGTTTCGAGTGAAAATTATGAAGTCATTAAATTACTATTTTCCGCTCAACTGACTACACAGTTCCGTAAAAACACAACTGGTCGTGTAGTTTCCGACTATTTCCCACAATCATCATCTTTGTTCAACAGTTTTTGTTTGGTCGTTTTCGTCAGGCTGAAACTTCCTCGGAAACACGGTCTGCTGCACTGTGGCATGACGTCACCACCACGCTCATATTGTCTGGGTGACTAACAGTTATGGAAGAATTACAGCCAACCTAATTATTACATTTGACATGTTGTAATTATTGCTACCTTTAAGATTCTCCCTGGAGCTTTAACGCATATATTGATCTTTTATTTCGGGGGTTATCCCTAAAGTCTGGAAAACCGCTTGTGCTTAAGGGTGGGGACACTGTCTTTGATAACTACCGCCCCGTCTCTAAATTGTATTTCTTGCGAAAATGCTAGAGGTTGGTATTGGTAAAGAAACAGTTCCTCTCCTTAGAAAGGTAAATCGCATTTTGAACTAGATTTCAATCTAGTTTAATAGTGTCACTGCTATATAGCTTTGGATGATTCTAAAATGTCTTTACAGACCCTGTTGTGGTACTTTACAGACCCTGTTGTGGTACTTTACAGACCCTGTTGTGGTACTTTACAGTCCCTGGCATGGTACTTTACAGACCCTGTTGTGGTACTTTACATACCCTGTTGTGGTACTTTACAGTCCCTGGCATGGTACTTTACAGACCCTGTTGTGGTACTTTACATACCCTGTTGTGGTACTTTACAGACCCTGGTTGTGGTACTTTACAGATGGTACTTTACAGACCCTGTTGTGGTACTTTACATACCCTGTTGTGGTACTTTACATTCCCTGGCATGGTACTTTACTGACCCTGTTGTGGTACTTTACAGTCCCTGTTGTGGTACTTTACAGTCCCTGGCATGGTACTTTACAGACCCTGTTGTGGTACTTTACAGTCCCTGGCGTGGTACTTTACAGTGCCCGGCGGGGTACTTTACAGACCCTGTTGTGGTACTTTACAGACCCTGTTGTGGTACTTTACAGACCCTGTTGTGGTACTTTACAGTCCCTGGCGGGGTACTTTACAGTCCCTGGCGGGGTACTTTACAGTCCCTGACAGTAACTTTACAGTCCCTGGCATGGTACTTCAAAGACCCTGTTGTGGTACTTTACAGACCCTGTTGTGGTACTTTACAGTCCCTGGCATGGTATGAGGTGGTGTTGTTTCTATTTTTTTTATAACTTTTCAATTAATATGATTTGATCGATAGTTTACGTCATCAGGTGTGGCAGAGGCTATCCTCCACACATGGCCCTGCTTTGTATCCTCCTGCTACCATTCAAGTCTTCGTTCTGGACTTCTTGTTTTCTGTTAGTCCATATTGTGTGGTGTTGACATCTGTCTAAGCGGTGTTTGTGGTTTAAAATGACAGTTTCCTCTTAAACGTGTGAACAGTTGTACCAGGGATGGGCAAACTATGGCCCGCGGGCCTAATCCGGCCCTCGAGGCAATTCCATCAGGCCCACGGAAGGTATTAAAACAGTTTTGAGAGGAAGTACAAAATAACTTGGCAGTCCAATTGTAATGTATCTGAATCTGAATTAATGTTATTTAGATATAACACACTTCCAGTATATATGTTATGTGTATACATTTTAATTATTGCCCTTTTCTGGCCCACAAATCTTTTAGAATTAACAAATTACATAACAATTGTGGCCCTTCATATAATTTCAAAGTGCTCATGTGCCCCCTGAGCTGAAATATCTGCCCTCCCCTGAGTTATACAGTAACAGTCTGTGACTCAATCTATCTGCTCCACTGTAAACCAGGGCAGTTTGACATAAGTGCCAAGGACATTCACTCTCCATTTTGAAGGCTGCATTTACGAGTGTCTCTCGTGCCAATTGCCGTTCGCCAATGGCCTGTTTTGCAGCACGGGCCACATAACTGGGCAATAGTCCACAAGTAATAATTTCTGGGTTGTTTGGTCAATTGAGATGTCCCAAAAGTAAAGCGACACTTTGTGTAACAGACATAGTTCTCCTCATCCTGGCAACCACTGAATCTACACAGAACTAATATAAAACACAATTATTTCAAAGACTTTACTGAGTAATAGCTCACAACAGTCATCAGTCAAGTGAAATAAATGAAAAAGTCTTGATCTATGTATTTCACGACTTGTAATACAGGGAATTGTGTGCGTATTGAATATTTATGGGATTTCTTTTACTTCCTGAAACATGAGAGTAACATATTACATGTGGCATTAGTATTAGTGTTCAATGTTTTTATTCTGACCAAGTCATCTAGCAATCTAGGGTGACATCAACTAGCAGAGTTTCCTTGTCTGTTCAATCACCACAACACTCACATCCGTATCTAGAGTTTAGTGATGACCAAGTGTTTTTGTGATATTTAACATGCGATCATTTCTAATTAGCCACTCCAAAACATACCAAAGCTTCAGTTATGTTCTTTACTTTTAATATATCATCCACAGGCATAGACACACCGGCTATATTTATTTACACTTCAAGATGCATTCCATGACCTTTGGCCCCCGGCTTCAAAGGAGGAGCCACAGGTCAGAGTAGGTCTCTGAACATGGTGTGTTATGACACTGCTGAGCCCATTTGCTCCTCGTCTAATCAAAACCACTCTTATAGAAGTGACTGCAAACATTTTTTTTAAATGGTCAGTTTAAGGTCATTTGTAATCACAGTAACCCGTGACTTCTGGAAACATTGCAAGCTAGGTTGGTCGGAGTAGAGCGTGAAACTACTTTTTTTTACTAAAACAACCTTATTTTCTTTCGGGAGGGAGACTCGGGAGGGAGACTCGGGAGGGAGACACGGGAGGGAGACTCGGTAGGGAGACTCGGGAGAGAGACACGGGAGGGAGACTCGGGAGGGAGACTCGGGAGGGAGACTCGGGAGGGAGACACGGGAGGGAGACTCGGTAGGGAGACTCGGGAGAGAGACTCGGGAGGGAGACTCGGGAGGGAGACTCGTTAGGGAGACTCGGTAGGGAGACTCGGGAGGGAGACTCGTTAGGGAGACTCGTTAGGGAGACACGGGAGGGAGACTCGGGAGGGAGACTCGGGAGGGAGACACGGTAGGGAGACTCGGTAGGGAGACTCGGGAGGGAGACTCGGGAGGGAGACTCGGTAGGGAGACACGGGAGGGAGAAACGGGAGGGAGACTGCCATCTGGATGAGCAGCTGGGTGAGCAGAAGGTAGTTGTCCCAGACCAGCTGCGAAGCAAAACAAGGACTGCATTGTTAGGACTTGAGTTTGGCAGTTAAACATTTGAGGCGGTCCGCTGATGGACAGCCTGGAAGCGTCGGCTCCTTTTGATTTAATGTCAGGGGTCCCAGGATGTATGGAATCCGGGTGTGCCCATTGAAGAGAAATGGTTCCAGAGCTGTGCTCGAGACCACCTAAAGCGAGACCGAGACGAGACCGAAGGGGGCCGAGACCGAGACGAGACCAAGACCGAAGGGGGCCGAGACCGAGACGAGACCGAGACCGAAGGGGGCCGAGACCGAGACGAGACCGATACCGAAGGGGGCCGAGACCGAGACCAGTCATATCAACACTAAATAATATTACATGTTTTTGGTCCAGTGACCAATGTAAAAAAACACTTGACCAACAGCATCAGATCATCTACTGTGTTGTCATCCTGAATGAAATTAATTACATTTTATTAAAAGAGTATGTAGGCCTATTTATTGTCTTATGTAACCATAAAATACGAAAATAAAACCATGATTTTAAAATGCACAGGCTATGATATAAAAATGTCTAAAAATCGAATAAATGAAAATCCATCAAACTGTATGTCCTATGTTGATGTAGTAAATGCTAACACATTTTAGATCACAAGTGACTTGCAATCAAATGATTTGCGCATGATTGGCCGATAAACAAATCTATTTATAATTATTTATCCGTCCACAGGCACGCAGCTTCAGTTGTTTGTCTGCTTGAGCAGGACACGCAAACGAACCGGTTGCATTGCGCACAGTGTTCATTATTGTTACTAGTGCACATGAGACAGCAGCAAACTAACCCGGTTGAACTGCGCACCGTGTTCAAATAGATCAGACCAAAACCTGTCCAGTTTAATAAAGATCGGACCATAACCGTTCCAGTTTTATGCTCTTTCTGCCGTATGCCCCCCGGACTTATGTATGTCCCACGTCCTTCTGTGTGCATGAGTAATTTCATTTATCGCCCATTTGTAGTAAGCCTATTAATAATTATTGTTTATATTCGTTTAATTTCGATACAAAACAATATTTTGTTGAAGTCTCTTGTAGGCTATATGAATACACTGTGGTTCATTCGTTATTAATTATTGAGTGCAATAGGCGCATGACACATGAATGGGGCTGTATGTATTTGGCGGAATTCGTTCTGTGTATTTAGTGAAACATATTTCTTTATGAACGTACCTCTTTTTGTATAGTTCAACCAAGCCAATCAGACTATTGTCTATATGTGTTCTCGTAGTATTTGTCTGTGTATCGCCCATTCAACCATTGCTATATAGGCTCAGTGAAGTGTGATCGGTGTCTGGGTACCGCAATTAGGGTACCAACGCCCAGCGGCGTTGGATTTTGGCAACAGGAAGGCAGTTTAGGTATCAAAAAACATGTAAATAGTAGTTTTATATATTGTTCGGTTTGTGATTTTGCAATTCTGAAAACGGGACAAGGTAAAATGCACGTATTTAGGAAAAGTCATGGAAGGACGTCGGCTGTAGCTTTTCAACATGATATAATGGTTCCCAAGATGGACACAACAACACGCTCTGCTTGTGGTAGAACAGGCAAACACCAGGCCAAGCATGACCTTAACTCACCTCAACACACAAGTCCCTGTAGTTAGGATCTGCCAGGCTAATTTCCCTCATGCTACAGATTACATGATACTACATTAAAAATGGTTTAGCTCAGCACTTTATATCTCAGTACTGGCATCTCTAGGGAAATGCTCGCTGATTGGACGCTGGAATGCCTGTCTGGACCAGACAGGCTTTTTTCTCTTTTGATTGGACCAGCCAGGCTTCTTTTTTTCTGTTTTGACCAGCCAGGCTTCTGTTTCCTCTTGGTTGGATCTTCTACCCGGCAGACTGGAGAGACTGCTGCCTAAATAACAAATCATCACGTTAATTAGTCCGTCTACGTGTGGCCTCACTGAAGAGATGTAATTGCAGGGTGTAGCAGAACGATCATGGTTCCAGTTCCTAACAACTCTGCTGAAGAACAAATATCAAACGGAAGAAAAAAGACAACGTAGATTAGGAAAATAATAAAGCACATTTTTTAAATGTATTAAACAAAAGGCTCAGTGAATGTCGTATGGCACACAGTGGTAGTTCTAACAGAGAGAACACTGTAATATAAAATATAGCTGTGCATGAAATACAAGGGGTGTCAGACTCTTCTGGGTTTTTTTTAAAGACCTTCGCATCCAGATTATGGCAATTTTCAACAAATCAATGACCTCAACTCATCAATTACAAGGTAAGAGTGAAAGCATATGCACAGCCTTGTGGGATACACTTGCATGCCGCATACTGTACCTGCTAGCACACACACACACACACACATTTGACTTTCTAACTGGTGCTGCGCAGACTGACAAATGGTTGTGCTGTCAGTTTGGAGTATTTCCACATGCTGGAGGTCGGCGAGGCCAAGCAGAGCCTCGCTCTAATGACAGCATGGGGCTGGCGCTAATGTTTACAGGAACTCTCTACTGTGCCACATCCATGCAAAAGGCTATCATTAAAGACTCCCTTCATGACTCATGAGCAAAGACGGGCCACCATAGTACACATGTAAACAGACTGAAGATAATGGAAGATAGTTTAGGCAAACTAGCATGCTTGTTATATACATAAGTTAGTCAGAAAACAACTTTATTATGAACTGGATACTGGAGAGCGGTCTCTAGAGCTGTAGAAGAGAACTTCTGTGTTTCTTAACTTGTTGATGCATGCTCCCCAGTGCCGGCAGCATTCAGGCAGCCCCAGACCATGACACTCCCACCACCATGCTTGACTGTAGGCAAGACACACTTGTATTTGTACTCCTCACCTGGTTGCCGCCAAACACGCATGACACCATCTGAACCAAATAAAACGTTCAGTCCAAGTTTTCATCTCATCTTCAACCATTTATCCGGGGTCGGGTTGCGGGGGTAGCAGCTCTAGCAGGGGACCCCAAACTTCCCTTTCCCGGGCAACATTAGCCAGCTCTGACTGGGGAATCCCGAGGCGTTCCCAGGCCAGTGTGGAGATATAATCTCTCCACCTAGTCCTGGGTCTTCCCTGAGGTCTCCTCCCAGCTGGACGTGCCTGGAACACCTCTCTAGGGAGGCGCCCAGGTGGCATTCGTACAAGATGCCCGAACAACCTCAACTGGCTCCTTTCTACGCAAAGGAGCAGCGGCTCTACTCCGAGTTCCTCTCGGATGACTGAGCTTCTCACCCTATCCCTAAGAGAGAGGCCAGCCACCTTTCTGAGAAAACCCATTTCGGTCGCTTGTACCCGCGATCTCGTTCTTTCGGTCATGACCCAGCTTTCATGACCATAGGTGAGGGTAGGAACAAAGATTGACCGGTAGATCGAGAGCTTTGCCTTTCGGCTCAGCTCTCTTTTCGTCACAACGGTGCGGTGAAGCGAATGCAACACCGCCCCCGCTGCTCCGATCCTCCGACCAATCTCCCGCTCCATTGTTCCCTCACTCGCGAACAACACCCCGAGGTACTTGAACTCCTTCACTTGGAGTAAGGACTCATTCCCTAACCGGAGTAGGCACTCCACCAGTTTCCTGCTGAGAGTCATGGCCTCAGATTTAGAGGTGCTAACCCTCATCCCAGCCGCTTCACACTCGGCTGCGAACCGATCAAGTGAGTGCTGAAGGTCACCGGCCGATGAGGCCATCAGGACCACATCATCCGCAAAAAGCAGTGACCATGAATATTATATATATATATTATAATATTATATATATATTATATATATATATATTATAATATTACAAACAGGATTGGTGACAAAGCGCAGCCCTGGCGGAGGCCAACCCCCACCTGGAACGAATCCGACTTACTGCAGAGGACACGGACACAGCTCATGCTTTGAGCGTACAGAGATTGGATGGCCCTGAGAAGAGACCCCCTCACCCCATACTCCCGCAGCACCTCCCACAAAAGATCCCGGGGTACCCGGTCATACGCCTTCTCCAGATCCACAAAACACATGTAGACTGGATGGGCATACTCCCAGGCCCCCTCCAGGATCCTTGCGAGAGTAAAGAGCTGGTCCGTGGTTCCCCGGCCAGGACGAAAACCGCATTGTTCCTCTTCAATCTGAGGTTCGACTATTGGCCGAACCCTCCTTTCCAGCACTTTGGAGTACACTTTACCAGGGAGGCTGAGGAGTGTGATACCTCTGTAATTGGCACACACTCTCTGGTCCCCCTTTTTGAAGAGGGGAACCACCACCCTGGTCTGCCACTCCTCTGGCACTGTCCCAGACTTCCATGCAATGTTGAAGAGGCTTGTCAACCAAGACAGCCCTTCCCCACCCAAACCTTTTAGCATTTCTGGATGAATCTCATCAGTCCCTGGGGCTTTGCCACTGTGGAGTTGTTTGAGTACCTCAGCGACTTCCCCCAGGGAAACTGACGATGACCCTCCATCAGCCTCCAGCTCTGCCTCTATACTAGAGGGCATGTAGGTCGGATTCAGGAGCTCCTCAAAATGCTCTTTCCAGCGCCCGATCACATCATCAGTTGAGGTCAACAGTGTCCCATCCTTACTGTACACAGCTTGGATGGTTCCCCGTTTTCCTCTTCTGAGGTGCCGAACGGTTTTCCAGAAGCATTTTGGTGCCGACCGAAAGTCCTTCTCCATAGCTTCTCCAAACTTCTCCCACACCCGCTGCTTTGCCTCTGACACGGCAGGGGCTGCAGCCCTTCGGGCCTGTCGGTACCCTGCAACTGCCTCCGGAGTCCCCAGGGATAGCATATCCCTGAAGGCCTCCTTCTTCAGTCGGACAGCTTCCCTGACCACCGTGGTCCACCACGGTGTTCTAGGGTTACCACCCCTTGAGGCACCTAGGACCTTGAGACCACAGCTCACCGCCGCAGCTTCAGCAATAGAAGCTTTGAACATTGCCCACTCAGGTTCAATGCCCCCAACCTCCACAGGGATGCCTGAAAAGCTCCGCCGGAGGTGTGAGTTGAAGATCTTTCGGACAGGGGCCTCCTCCAGATGTTCCCAGTTCACCCGCACTACCCGTTTGGGCTTACCTGGTCTGTCCAAAGTCTTTCCCCACCCTCTGATCCAACTCACTACCAGATGGTGATCAGTTGACAGCTCTGCCCGTCTCTTCACCCAAGTGTCCAAAATATGCGGCCTTAGATCAGCCGATACGATCACAAAATCGATCATTGACCTTCGGCCTAGGGTGCTCTGGTACCATGTACACTTATGCGCTTCCTTATGTTCGAACATGGTGTTGGTTATAGACGATACATGACTAGCACAGAAGTCCAATAAAACGACCGCTCGGGTTTAGATCAGGGAGGCTGTTCCTCCCAATCACGCCTCTCCAGGTGTCTCCATCGATGCCCACATGTGCGTTGAAGTCTCCCAGCAGAATGATGGAGTCCCCTACTGGAGCCCTATATAAGACTCCCTTCAGGGTCTCCAAGAAGGCTGAATACTCCGAACTGCTGTTTGGTGCATAAGCGCAAACAACAGTCAGAGTTTCCCCCCCCACCACCCTTAGGCGTAGGGAGGCAACCCTCTCATCCACCGGGGTAAACTCCAACACCGCCGTGCTCAGACGTGGGCTCGTGAGTATCCCCACACCAGCCCGCCGCCTCTCACCCTGGGCAACTCCAGAGAAGAACAGAGTCCAACCCCTATCGAGAAGTAAGGTTCCAGAGCCACGGTTGTGCGTAGAGGTAAGTCCCACCAGATCCAACTGGTATCGCTCCATCTCACGCACAAATTCTGGCTCCTTCCCCCCCAGCGAGGTGACGTTCCACGTCCCCAAAGCAAGCTTCTGCCGCCCGGGTCTGATCCGTCGAGACCCCCCACCTTCACTGCCACCCATATGACAGCGCACCCGACCCCTGCGGTTGTTCCTGTGAGTGGTGGGCCCACAGGATGGAGAGGAGAGAGATGCCACGTATCTTGTTCGGGCTGTGCCCGGCCGGGCTCCGTGGCAAACCCGGCCACCAGACGCTCGCTTTCGAGCCTGCCGTCTGGGCCTGGCTCCAGACGAGGGCCCTGGGCTTCCTCCAGGCAGGGTCTCGCTCCTTTTCCCTCTATCTTTCATGGGGTCTTGGTGAACCATTCTTAGTCTGGCCCCTCGCCTGAGACCACTTTGCCTTGGGAAACCCTACCAGGAGCATGAAGCTCCAGACAACCCAGCCCTCAGGTTCATAGGGGCACACAAACCTCTCCACCACGTTAAGGTGATGATTCCCGGGGAGTCCAAGTTCACAAGTAAAAGTAAACATTAAGATTTGATCCAAATGCAAATGCTAAAGTTTGAATCGTGTTATTCGCCTAGATTTTGGAGAAAGGCAAGTGGATATTAGATAGATGTATCTGAAGATTAGAGGGCAAACAAAACAGGAATCTCAGCTACCCTAGAAATCTTAAATAAGTTGGAGAGAATAAGACAACGGCCTCTCACCTACATCCTGCACAGAGAAATATACACCCCCTGGTGGTTATAAAGAAAACTGGCACAGGGAAGTAAAACAGCTCCAAAACGCTATGTCAGTCAGTGTAGACTGAGCAATGACCTTTGACATAACACATTTACCAAACCCTTAAACTAATACAAATAAAACTAAAGCAATGCTAGTCATAGAAAAACATGATTTACCTAACAAATGTTCCTTATAGAAAGTATAATCAGAATCTCATTACGTGGATGAACTCAGAACTTTGTCATGGTATTCCAAACAGAAGACAACAATTGAGAACAGAATTTACAAAATGTACTCAAAGATGACGTACATTTACAAACAATGATTGTCAAGCATGTACATAATTTACTAACAGGATGTGGGTTAGAGAAACATCTAGTTGGAGGCATTTTTATGATAAAGAAATGAACATTAAATAGTGGACATTCATGGATTATTTTGGCTAAGTAGAAGTGCCAATTAAGAGTGAGGTATTCAAACGGGATTATTCAAGGAAACTGCAATAACAAGAATTTGGACATTGTGTCACTACTACGCAGTACTGTCTGTACCTGTACAAACCTTGTTTCAGCTACACGCTGTTGGCCAACAAGAAGTACGAACAGACTTGGGGGTAAAGTGCACGAAAATGGAATATCCAAAATCTCAGGGGCACATTTTTTGCTCATCAAATATTTTGACTGTGTATCCCGAGATACGGTCCATAATTCTCAGAATTACTTGTTGTCTCCACTTCAGATGGATGAACATCCTATACTGTTGAGACAGAAGGGAAATTCCCCAAGATAGTTGAGTTGGCATAATGTTAAATATTCCAGATGTTGACACTGGGGAAATCCCATGTTGCAATAATCTACTTTATAAAAGATCACAGGAATAACATCTGTCAGAAGATCATCGCGTACCTGGATGGCAAACATTGTTGGATAAAAGTCTGGGGAAGAATTTGTGAGAAACATTACTATCCCAGCAACAAAACCCCTAGCTTACCTATAGCTGGGATATTAGCGGATTTCACTTCAGGTAAACTCAAACGTTTAATGATTATAAATGTTTTGTATTTTAATTCTGCGATATATAAGTAACGTTTGATATGATGTACCGACTTATTGCGTTTAACGGTCATATATTATGAATTTATTGTGAGTGTTATGTGCTGCTACATATCAATATGTCAGGCATTGCATATATAGCTAGGCTACTTCAATGAAATTGAAACACATGTCTCCAGCCTCATGTCTCTGCAGTTTACCGGAAAACATTTTTTTTGACTGACCAGTCGGAGAGCCTTTTCACTGGCAATGTTGTGTCTCTGATGTTCAGCCTGATCCGATAATTCAGCTCGTATTTATACAGGCGCATGTAAACCTTGTCATATAGACTGTCATACCAGCGTGGGACTCTGGACACGGAGCTCATGAGGGACTTTAATCCGCTGGTTTTCACCATTAGACTATGGACCTTTGACTGCAAACAGACTGATACATGAACATTAATTCCCCAAACAACTTTGTGTTGTCCTGAAGTTTGAAATATGTATCCAAACTGTGCATTATTTTCTCATTTGTGTGTCAGGTGGACGATGAGGAACCTTCTATTGCTGGTTGTCTATTGGTACCAACTTACAGAGGCACAAGGCACCCAAACATGCCGAATACAGGGATCTGCAGCGGTTTGCTCTGGACTGTCTCTACACCAGGTGCCTGTGCTGCCTTCATACATTACTACTGTGGATTTGAAGGATAACTACATCACAGAGATTAACGAGACATCGTTCACTGGGCTTGAAGGGTTACTGGGACTGGACCTTGGTTGGCAACTAGTGAATGCGCTTATTATAAGAAATAACACATTTAAAAGACTGGCAAACTTGCAAGTGCTCAATTTAGGAAATAATAAAGGTCTACAGATTGAGACAGATGCTTTTGTTGGACTGTCCAACCTGAGAAGACTATCTCTGTTCACTTGTGGGCTCACTGAATCTATATTACAGGGTGACTATCTCAGGCCACTGGTATCCTTGGAAACACTAGATCTGTTTGGTAACCAGGTGAAAAGAATCCAACCTGCACAGTTCTTTGTAAACATGACAAATTTTAAAGAGTTAAACATGAAATTAAATATGATGGAAAGCTTATGTGAGGAGGACTTGCTTGGCTTTCAAGGGAAACACCTTCGATTGCTTAACTTGAACAGTGTCTATCTATATGGGATGAATGACTCCAGTTTTGACTGGGAAAAATTTGGAAATCCCTTCCGGAACATTTCCATAATGACACTGGATTTGTCTTCCAACGGATTTAATGTGGACAAGGCAAAACTGTTTTTCAATGCAATCCAGGGCACTAACATTAATCATCTCATTCTGAAGTACGGCATCCTGGGGAAATCATTTGGTTTCAACAATACAAAAGATCCCAACCAGCAAACATTTGAGGGCCTCAAGAACAGTGGTGTTAAAATTCTTGATTTGTCCAAATGCCGTATATTTGCTTTGCAATACGCAGTATTCAGTCCACTGAAAGAAGTAGAGGATCTAACGTTAGCCCAAAACAAAATCAACCAGATTGCTAAGGGGGCGTTTATTGGTCTTGAAAATGTCCAAAAGCTCAACCTGTCATACAATCTTTTAGGGGAAATCTATTCTTACACATTTGATAATCTACCCAACATTTTATCGTTAGATTTATCTTACAATCATATTGGTGCATTAGGATCTCAGGCGTTTACAGGACTTCCAAACCTAGAAATCCTAGATCTTACAGGAAACTCTATTAGGGAACTAAATGCAAACGGTTCCCCAGCACCACTGCCAAACCTGCGACGTCTCCGTTTGGCTGATAATAAAATCACATCTTTGCAAGGTATCTTGGACTTTGCTAACTCTATTGTAATACTAAATGTCCAGAACAACAGGTTAACTAATCTAGAGGACATATACATTCTGTTAGCTGAATTCAAGCATATTGAGCGTATCTGGTATGGGAACAACTTTTTACAGTGGTGCACATTAAACCGGGATAGTTCTGTTCCCGCTGGAAACTCTCTGAAGGTACTTGAGCTCAGAAACACGGCCCTGCGGGTGATTTGGGGACAGGGAAAGTGTTTGAATTTATTTGCAAATCTGAGCCAACTTCTACTTTTGGATTTAAGCTTTAACTCTCTGCAGGCTCTCCCAGACGGTATTTTCAATGGTCTTGTGTCTCTAAAGGAGATGGATCTAACGTTCAACTCTCTTACGTACCTCCAACCAGACATTTTCCCTGTGAGTCTGAAAAAAGTTGACCTCTCTTACAATTTCCTGGCCTCTCCTGACCCAGCCACTTTCAGTTCCCTCAACTGGATCAATCTTTATATGAACCGATTTCACTGTGACGGCCAGCTCAAGGACTTCCTGACGTGGCTGAACGGGACTAACGTAACTTTTGCCGACACCGGCGTGCCTAAACTCAGCTGTGAGTACCCCTCAGATCTACGTGGTGTCAGTTTGTTAAATTACAGCAGGTTATTTACAACCCGAATGAGTGTAAATTGATCTTTGGGCAGAATTGTTATACAAGACGCTTTCCAGTGGTGGGCAAACTAAGGCCCGCGGGCCAAAACCGGCCCGCGGAAGGCATTAAAAGAACAAAATAACTAGTACAATTGTTATGAATTAATCATTTAATTGTAGATATAATAATAGACCTACAGTATAAACGTTATGTATATAGATTTTACAGAAACAAATTAAACTCGAGAAACAGGAGACAAATGGTCCAGTCAACTTTCTTGCCTGTGCTGAACTATGGTGATAAAATATACTTAAGTGCATCTGCTTGTACTCTGAAGTGTAGCTGTCTTTGTTATTGTATTTGAGTTGATGTTCCCAGGGCACACTTGACCTTTTGTCTCAATGTGTCTCCCTGGTTAAATAAAAGTAAAAAAATGATTGCCCTTTTCTGTCCTACAAATAATTTCTACTTAACAAATTATAAAACAAATGTGGCCCTCCATATAATTTCAAAGTCCTGATTTGGCCCCTGAGCTGAAACGTTTGCCCTGTTTAGTGTGAGGTATGTACACTACAATACGGTCCACCTCACCTGGTATATTACTTGGCCATTATGATGAGCAGTAGAAAGTCTTGTAGTGTACCTATGGTTGCAGAGCTTGAGGATCTGAACTCTTAAACTGTATAAATCCGGGTTCATAAACCGGTTGTCATGTCTGCACAGTGTTCATTTTGTTGTAGTCGATTGAAAGTATATTGACTGTGTTCCAGAAATCTCATGAGATGTGTTCAAAGAAGTGATGGAAAAATGAAATAAACATATACAGCATAGAATAAGTAGTTCTGTGTCCTTCTCATGTGAACAGGACGAAGTGTGACACAAATACATGCTTTGTTCTAGATTCCCTGGCACGGTTTCTAAATGTAGCATTTTACATTTGTGGGCTCAATTCCCATCAGTCTTCTATTAACATTTTTCATGAATTGTTTCCAACCACGCCAAAAGTATTTGGAATATATTGTTAAATGTGAAACAGACCCTTGAGATCTTTACGAAGACTATATGACATTTGTAAAACTAAACCCATTTATGTAAAAGTAAGAATAAACATTTTTCACAAATCAGAACACGGCTCTTATTTGGGTCTCCTGATCAATTTCAGGCAGGCCTACTTCTGGGTAATTTTGATGTGATGCATGAAACATGCCATCGTCGGTCTCTGGACTTGATCTCTGCACACACAAGAAAACTATGATGACTTGATTTTTGGACAACACATTGTACACGCACAAGGAAACGATGCCGGGAAAACTAAAGTACAACATGGATTCCAATCCCACCCTGTCCATAGACTGCGTATAGTTAAAGAACAACGTGTCATTTACATGTCCGGCCCTGACCAGTATATGGTACCTTGTATGGCGCCCCCTATGTTGAACCCTTGCGTTTGCCTATACTGAATTTGTGGCGGCTCTGATATCATTTCTTGCATGTACTATTCCATTAAGTTAATGGTGTGCATTTCTCCAGTGAATGACAAGACCCAGTTCTTTGTGAAGCCTGACCCCATGTGGACAGATGTATACATTACTGTTACCCGACTGAGGTTATGCTGACACATACTTTTAAATAAAGTTGAACAATTTCATTACATACAATTATTGCCTCATTCCAGATGCATTTATTGCGTGGAGAATTAACCTGTCCATCCTGTTCTTAAAAATAAAAACATGTCTGTAGTACAAAAATTGATGTATTTTCAGGAATATTAAATATCCCATAGCACACATCAATTAATCCCATGACACACAGAGCAGAGTTTACACAGAACACGTCCATTCACGTGTACTGAGTGGCCCAAAAGGCCCTATACTAGTCAGATAATCAAATGCAACTTCCTTTTCCAAAATGGCTGACATATGCAAGCCAAGAACTAGAGACCAATAACCAAACAGACTATTTCAGTGTTAAAAATAATTGTCTTTATTCATTTATAAAGGACTCAATTATACTAGTAGTGACTGTGCTAGATACGTTTTCTACGGGGCTAAAACAAACAAAAGTATTTCTCTCCAGTTTATAAATACCATCTCAACAAAGTATAAATATATCAAAGTAATTCCCTCATTTAGTTTTTTTTACATTCATTTAATATTTCAATTTTCTGCGGCTATAAGCATGACACTTCAAACTCCTGTAAACACACTTGTATTCAAAACTCGCACACGTAAAATAAGTGACACGCTGATAATGAGGATTGTTGCAATTCATTCCATTATAAAACCACAAAGTCATGAAGATTAAAAAATAAAAATATAGAACAGATATTTACATACGTTTTACTAGATTTTGTCCCCACAAAACAAGTATTTCCGAATCGAATTAATGCCCCACTGATTTGGCACATTCAACAAGCCAGAGAGGCTGAGACCAACTCAATCTAGTTTCAAAGTTCAAATGTGTAAATAAATGTAAGTGGTATTGAAAAGCGCAGAACGGTTTAACCGGTCGGCATTGGGTTCATTTGAGCACATCATTCAATCTGGTTGATCGAGACTCAAGTCCTGGGATGGTTATTCAGTACTGAGACAACTTCTCAGAAATCTACTACGTACCCAGGTCCAGCTCTTTCCCCAAAGTACGAATAAAAGGAGCAAATGACGTGCAGCTACTACAGAATAATAAGACACCTTAAGTAGAATTCTAAGCGACTTTTCCAGACTAAAGTTTGTATTCTCAATTCAGTGAATAGCAAGTTATGGATTTGTTCAAAAAGGGGTTTAAACCTCTGCAGGCTAACATTTAACCAATTGTCAGAATTAATGTACTCTAATACTATGGGGTTGGAGATGCAATTCCATTTTATTCTTCAAAAATCAAAAACATTTCCACTGAGTTCACCAGTTAATTTAAATAAACTAGGCACTATATTGTTACCAGAAATGCCATGAGCCAGTCGATGCAATATAATAGATGTGGTGGAGCAGATCATCAGAACAGGTCCCAGAGCAGTGTGTGTATGTGTGTCTGTGTGTCTGTGTGTGTTGGTGTCTGTGTCTTACAATGCAGTCGCTGTGATTGACATGTCTGTGGATCGGCGAAGTACAAGAGAATAACTAGCGTTATTATTACACATCTCAGGCGATGGACAATTATGTGATTTAAATGATATAAACACACAATAGCACAGCTGCATTTAGCTGGAAGTTTCCACTGAGCATCAAATTTGTTTTTTTGAAAGTCTCAGGGATGAGCAACTACATTTGTAATAATAATAATAATAATAGAAGAAAAAGAAAAATACAAAAGTAATTAAAATATAGGCTTCACCAAGTGCACAGAGGGTGACAGTTGGGACTAATGAAGTGACAATAGTAACAGAAGCAGGGCAAACTCCAGCAAATGACCAATAACAGTACAGGTGTTTGGTTTGGGCTGGCCTCAATTTCTGCTTTAAGACAAGACTGTCCACTACAGACCCCAGTTTGTCAAACATCTCCACCGGGAACCCCCGAATAAAGCGTGGATTATTTTGTCTACAAATTGTCAAGCCCTCGGGTGAGTGAGTGAATCAGCTGGTCCATGGTGAGAAGAGAGGGTGAAGAACCACCGCTGTAGACGATGAAGACCAGCAGGATTTATTCACACTGACTTAACAGCCCATGAAATGTCTCCCTCTATTTAAGGTATAGCCTGATCCCAGATCTGTGCGCTGTACAGCCAGCTGCAATAACCACCATTGTGCCACGAGATCAACAGGTCCAGGACCAGGATATGTAGGTTGAATATTTAACGCCCCACGAGAGTCAAATCGGTGGGCAAGACAGTGGGAGTAATAGAAGGACACTAACGTGGGCAGGCACTGTGCTGATAATGAAGTAAGAACTTCAGAGTAATATATGTGTAGGTGTATCAAGGGGTGTGTCCATGCGGCATCATCCAATCACGATTCCATGTCGTCTCCATCGAAGATAGACGGCTCAAAGTCACAAACTGCCTCGTACGTAAGGCCTGAAGAGAAATAAAGAGAAGACGAGAGAGAAAGTTAGTGATCAAAAGCGAGAGAAAAACTAAAAGAGAAAGCAAAACAGAGACACGAGAGAAAATGAGAGAGTGCACGAGAGAGAGAAAGGTAAAGTTGTGTTGAGTATTGTGTAACAATCATTATAGAATGAGAAAGGTAATAATGATAGTTGTAGTAATAATCATTATAGTAATGTGTGTAATAATCAAGATGGTAATGTAGTAACAATCATTATAGTAATGTAGAGTGTTGTGTAATAATCAAGATAGTAATGTAGAGTGTTGTGTAATAATCATTATAGTAATGTAGAGTGTTGTGTAATAATCAAGATGGTAATGTAGAGTGTTGTGTAACAATCATTATAGTAATGTAGAGTGTTGTGTAACAATCATTATAGTAATGTAGAGTGTTGTGTAACAATCATTATAGTAATGTAGAGTGTTGTGTAATAATCATTATAGTAATGTAGAGTGTTGTGTAATAATCAAGATAGTAATGTAGAGTGTTGTGTAACAATCATTATAGTAATGTAGAGTGTTGTGTAACAATCATTATAGTAATGTAGAGTGTTGTGTAACAATCATTATAGTAATGTAGAGTGTTGTGTAACAATCATTATAGTAATGTAGAGTGTTGTGTAATAATCAAGATAGTAATGTAGAGTGTTGTGTAACAATCATTATAGTAATGTAGAGTGTTGTGTAATAATCAAGATAGTAATGTAGAGTGTTGTGTAATAATCATTATAGTAATGTAGAGTGTTGTGTAACAATCAATATAGTAATGTAGAGTGTTGTGTAATAATCAAGATAGTAATGTAGAGTGTTGTGTAACAATCATTATAGTAATGTAGAGTGTTGTGTAACAATCATTATAGTAATGTAGAGTGTTGTGTAATAATCATTATAGTAATGTAGAGTGTTGTGTAATAATCATTATAGTAATGTAGAGTGTTGTGTAATAATCATTATAATAATGTAGAGTGTTGTGTAATAATCATTATAATAATGTAGAGTGTTGTGTAATAATCATTATAATAATGTAGAGTGTTGTGTAATAATCATTATAGTAATGTAGAGTGTTCCTATAAATGTTAGGTGACAGCTGTATCGCACAATAATTCAGTCTACTCCAACAGCACATACGTTTCCATTCCTCGATCTCCAGCTCTTGACTCTCAAAGCTCTGGTCGTATGGTTCTGCCTCAGGTTCATCCTCCGGGTCGTGGTACTGGGAGAAGTAGGTGTGGGCCAGAGCCTCGGCGGCCGTGATCCTCTTATCAGTGTCCAGAACCAACATCTTCTCCAACAGGTCCACGGCTACGGAGAGGAGAACGCCATTTAATTCAGTCAACCGGAGTTTATGCAGACAGTGAGATGGGCGGAGAGGGTGAGGTTTATGCAGACAGTGAGATGGGCTGGAGTGGGTGGGGTTTATGCAGACAGTGAGATGGGCTGGAGTGGGTGGGGTTTATGCAGACAGTGAGATGGGCTGGAGTGGGTGGGGTTTATGCAGACAGTGAGATGGGCTGGAGTGGGCGGGGTTTATGCAGACAGTGAGATGGGCTGGAGTGGGCGGGGTTTATGCAGACAGTGAGATGGGCTGGAGTGGGCAGGGTTTATGCAGACAGTGAGATGGGCGAAGTGGGTGGGGTTAATGTAGACAGTGAGATGGCTGGAGTGGGTGGGGTTTATGCAGACAGTGATATGGGCAGGAGTGGGTGAGGTTTATGCAGACAGTGATATGGGCGAAGTGGGTGGGGTTTATGCACAGTGAGATGGGCGAAGTGGGTGGGGTTAATGTAGACAGTGAGATGGCTGGAGTGGGTGGGGTTTATGCAGACAGTGAGATGGGCTGGAGTGGGTGGGGTTAATGCAGACAGTGAGATGGGCAGATGAGACTAAGTGTTTAGGGTGTGGGGTAATGACTCCATTAGACTAAGTGTTTAGGGTGTGGGGTAATGACTCCATGAGACTAAGTGTTTAGGGTGTAGGGTAATGACTCCATGAGACTAAGTGTTTAGGGTGTAGGATAATGACTCCATGAGACATTACCTTGTGGGTTGGCTCCGATGAACACGTCAGCGAAATTCCTCTTGGGCATCTGAGGCAAGGAGTTGATGTAGTTCCTGGCCTGTGAACCAATGACATGCGGCCACAAGGATTAGAGGACCTCATCAGTTAAAATGAGAGCAGACTCGTAATCCCACTGGCCCAGTCACTTGATTATATGGCAACACCGGCTAGTGTGGATTCACTAGTGATGCCGACAAGAGAGGGACTTCAGATACAGTAAATGTGCAGAGACAGAAAGCAGTAGAGAAAAAGAGCAGCGGTTGTAACCTATCAGAGTACTGCTTCTTCATTTGGGCATAATGGGGTACAACATAAAGCGTTTGCACTCTGCCTCATCCTGCTCCGAAAGAGGAACGTCAGGTGGGTGATTGTCAGGTTGCACTTCCCTCAGAATGCTGTTGAGGAGGAAGTGATTGGATTCAAACGGAATCCAGTTCAAGAAATGTGCCTTATTTTGTTAGTGTGCACTATGCCAGGCATATGAATGTGTCATAAGACTTACTTCTGCTTCATAAGCCTGCTGTGGCAAACTGGAGATTAGGATGCAGGTGGCTGGTCAGTGTCTGGTTTACATTCACATGCAACAGGTATCGGGTGTCACTCAGAGGTTACAGGGGAGTGGAACACAACCTACACATTCATTTTAATAAAGAGTGACAGCAAAAGACAAAATGCCTGTTTTCATGTCAACTTCTTCTTCAGTAATGTGGGGTCAAATCTCTAAAGGAGGTTGTTATGTTGTGGCCCTTGATATGTGGCACTGCTCTGGGCTACACAACAGGGAGGTGGGTTAGACTTACTAGGTCAATTCTGTCCTTCCGGAAAGACAAATATCAGTTGTTAGCTGACATTTGACCCCAACACTACCTGGGCCAACTCAGTCATATTGCTTATTATTGATTATTAGTTGACTTGCTGAATTGACGTGACATTTGACCCCAACACTACCTGGGCCAACTCCGTCATATTGCTTATTATTGATTATTAGTTGACTTGTTGAACTAACGTGACATTTGACCCCAACACTACGGGGCCAACTCAGTTGTATAGCTTATTATTGCTAATTAGTTGACTTGTTTAACTAACGTGACATTTGACCCCAACACTACGGGCCCAGCTCTTATTGCATGCCGGTCGGAGCACTCTTACAGATCCCAATGAGTGAAGTAAGTTGTTCCCGCTCACCTCGTGGCTGGGCATCCTGCTTATTAGAGAGGCTGGGGGCGTTCCAGTCAGACGCATTATCTGCTGTAGCTGGTTTATATCTAGCAGGTACAGGTCAAGGGGTACAAGTACAGACAGCAGGATAGCAAAGATGGTGCATTAACAAGCAGCTGAGTCAGTGGGAGGGAAGACAACTCAAGTTAACTCCCTGAGCAAATGCCCAGACTAGGTTGTTACAGACGACCAGCCTTCTAGTCGATAGGAAAACTCAACTCACATTAGCTCCCTGAAGTAATGCCTTGGTTTGGGGCTTAGGCTTGATCTCAACAGGCTAACAACAATATGCTGAAGGTTTAGTTTAACGGGCTTCCTAAGGGGCTCTACCAAAAGGGATAAAAAGGTATATCTAGATGATGTAGTAGAGTAAGGCAGAGTAGTAAAATGCTGCAGGTTAGCGTAGAAAAGGTTTCAGCGGTGAGGAGAAAGATCAATTAACCAATCAGCAGCGAGACCCATGCTTTGATTCTACAAGGCGATTATCCAAAAAGGCCATCAGTGACTACAGGGTTTGTGCTTGACCCCGTCCAACTCACAGAGACACGACTGAAAAGGCAAACAGAGCACATGCTGTCGAGGGTTGACTGTCTGTTGCTGAAGATAAGACACTTAGCAGATTAATGCGGAAACAACACGCCCACAGGGGGCGGAGTGACAAGAAGGCTGTGTGGTATAATAACGGTAACTCACAGACTCGGAGGAGATTTTCATCAGGAGCTCAGGCCCTGGCGTCCCAACGAGATGCATTATGAGCTTCAACTGGTCAATATCTACCAGGTACCAGGAGTGAAGGAACAACGGGTTCTGGGAGCGCACAGGAACACTGACCTGGTTTCAAAAAGTATCTGCCGTCTCTAAGATAAGACCGCCTGCAATCGGTTGAGCTTGCTTGGCGCAACAGGTCAGTCCCAAAAGCAGCCTGGGACACCGCCGTGGTCAGTGTGAAACTGTGGCCGGTGATGTTGTAAACCAAATGTAATGTACTTACACAAGCTCTCATCAATGAATAAAGAGCATGAGGTCATAACATATCCAACCAAACCAGATATTATGTACAATTTACATTATAGCCCATCATATAGCCCTCATCAATGATTTCACATTGCCCAGTCAGCATCTACTTAGAACGGTTGTGAATAAACAGCACAATCTCATCACATAACCGAGGCCTTGCGTTTTATGCAATCAAAGCTACAAATTAGGTCCCATGAAACTTGCCATTACATGTTGCACGGTTAAGAACCCTCCTCAGTCAAGGGCCTTTTTAGGTCAAATATTCATTTCCGAGTTGCTAGGGAGACAGGATTGCATAAAAACACAGGGCCCCTTTACGTAAGACGTATGCGGTCTACTGTAACGTGGAACAACGCTGCAGGGAATGTGTCTCCTCAAAAAAACAACGCTGGTTGAGGCTCTGAAAAACACCAGCAGAGAGAATGAATGGCAGAGCGTAGCAATTAGTCTGACAACAGGCTACGTCAGGAAACCCACAGATGAAAACATGCCCAGCGCGGTGAACTACATGTGAATATGTTACAGAGGGAGAAAAGGCTGAGTGATATCAAGACACAGTTAAAGATTGAGAGAACGTGTTTAGTAAAAGCGAGAGAAGGGAAGGGCCGGGACCAGGGGAGGAGGAGGGCCCGGGGCGAGAGCAGGGGAGGAGGTCCCGGGGCGGGAGCACGTCCCGGGGCGGGAGCACGGCCCGGGGCGGGAGAAGGGCCCGGGGCGGGAGCACGGCCCGGGGCGGGAGGAGGGCACGGGGCGGGAGGAGGGCACGGGGCGGGAGGAGGGGAGGAGGGCCCAGGGCGGGAGCAGGGGAGAAGGGCCCGGGGCGGGAGTGTCTGCAGAAACAGACCGTCCAGGTTTAGTGTGTCAGACCAGTCATCCCAGGGGCATGCAGGAAGGTGACAGACAAACCAGAGTGGAAGTCAAGAGAAGAAGCACACGAGGCGCCACAGTGGGGTTAGTTGTGCAGAGCAGCGTCACAATAAGACACAAACGGCTACGTTCTATCATCGGGACCTGAAAAGTTCACATAAGTTGGTGGATCAACAGAAATGTGACTGGGTACTCCAGTAATGTCTGGTGTTCTCCCATGAAAACACAGCGCACGGACCTCAGAGCTCAGTTAGTCATCGACTGATCAAGGTTGGACCGAGTGAAGGGGCTTCAGATCTGACACTCATATTAGACCCACGGTTGGGTTAGTTGAGCCCGGGGGCCGATGTAAGGATACGGTCGGTTCCGGGAAACAGAGTCCGGCCAGTGAGGAGTTCTGCCATGATGCATCCCACAGACCAAATGTCCACTGTAACAGAGAGGAAACCGTCAGTGAGTCCTACGGGTTACACCCACATTACAACAAACGTTGAAACAACTGATGATTTTGACCCTGTGACAAAAGTGTAATGCGCAGGAACCCTGGCACTCTGGGGAACTCGGATCCTGACAGTGTAACGCCTGCAGCGGATGTAACGCCTGCAGCGGATGTAACGCCTGCAGCGGATGTAACGCCTGCAGCGGATGTAACGCCTGCAGCGGATGTAACGCCTGCAGCGGATGTAACGCCTGCAGCGGATGTAACGCCTGCAGCGGATGTAACGCCTGCAGCGGATGTAACGCCTGCAGCGGATGTAACGCCTGCAGCGGATGTAACGCCTGCAGCGGATGTAACGCCTGCAGCGCCTCACCTGTCATGTTGTAGTGCATCCAATTCAGCATGATCTCTGGCGCCCGATACCATCGCGTGGCAACATAACCGGTCATCTCGTCGTCCGTGTGCCGCGCCAGTCCGAAGTCCAAAATCTGATGGCAACAGGCGAAACAACGTGACAACGGTGACAGAACAAATCACACACCTGCTGCTTGTTTCCAAGGAATGTCTACTACCGTCCAACTTTTCATTGCCGTGTGTTTGGCCAGTCCAAACACAACGCCTGTCCGGGACGTTCTGGGTATACCTGGTTTAAACAAGCGCTGTTATAAACCCACTTACCTTGAGCTCACAGTCCTCATTGACAGCCAGGTTGCTGGGTTTCAGGTCCTGTGGAAAGATGGAACAATACATTATCAGTATCATTAGTCTGTTGTTATTTTTATCACTGGAAAAAACTCTACCCTTTGGCAGATTAAAGTAAATATTGTATTTTTTTAACTATAAAACACTTGCCTAAATCACGACCGGGTTCAATCGATCTAGTGTGAATCTAGCCTGGATCTCATATGGCCTTGTTTTTTTAAACAGCCGTCACAAATGATTTATACAACCACAGTAGAAAGCAGATGTCCTGTTTATGGCTTCTCCTTCTCAGA
>CM055728.1:28745051-28852551 GCA_029465975.1 Dallia pectoralis | reverse complement strand
ATGTGTCAACAGTGATGTTAAGTATACCGGAAGCTTGTGAAATAGTGCTTTGTAAACAGAAAGAGTCATGAAGGAATCTACGCACTTTTAAGGAGGTCCAGCCAAATTTCCAATATAAAATGCAGTGATGTGTTTTATACCTGTCTAAAGTAATAAAACACAGGGCACTATGATAAACAGAGCCAAGCAACTTCAGAGTAGAAGCAGATGCACTTTGATATATTGTATCACCATAGTCCAGAACAGGCAAGAAAGTTGACGGAACAATTCTCCTGTTGACCAAAAAAATGTGTTTCTGTAGAAGGAACCCACTTTACACTTAAGCTTTTTAACAAGTTCACTGGTATTTATCTTAAATATGTGCAAATGTTTGTTTTTCCCTGAATATAACATGAGAGTATAGCCTAGTCTTTCTAGATATGTCTAGTTAAAAACACATTGAAAAGCCCCTATATTGGCTTAGCAGCAGAGTTGAGTACTGCGCTCTACTGGCTGCGCTCTACTGGCTGCGCTCTACTGGCTGCGCTCTACTGGCTGCGCTCTACTGGCTGCGCTCTACTGGCTGCGCTCTACTGGCTGCGCTCTACTGGCTGCGCTCTACTGGCTGCGCTCTACTGGCTGCGCTCTACTGGCTGCGCTCTACTGGCTATTAAAAGCAGTGCCTTGTAATGGAATGCTGCAGCTTGCAATTTATTGACTAGTCATGTTTTGCAGTGTCATAGGAACAGGGCCTACAGCCACAGATACACTAGCAGGTCATCACACATTTGGACAAAAAACTCTGCACACACTGCTGAAAAGTTAAGAGGAATGGAAGGCCCATGTTTTCCTGCCTCTTAGGGGGGAAAAAATCCAGAAATTAACTTGTTTCAACATATTTCCCCATATTCCCCCCTTGCTGACACACTGGCAAGGAAATTCTCCCTCAACTTCCTCCACTCCTTTTGGGTCTCTGCCAACCAGTCAGCTGCTAGCTTGGATCTGTCAGTGCTCTCTTGCAAACTCCCTTGCGGTCATTGGTAATACTTTAGAGAAGTGGAAAGAGAGCACAAACACCCAGGCTAGCCAGGCGCTGTACAAAATCACAGCACGGAGCAGATGGCAACACATGATCCAATGAGGTGAGGTGGCCTCGGCCAAGAACTTAAAGCCATTCGTTCGCTGCTGCAGCCTGAACACGTTCACCACAGCCCAGGAAGCGTAATCCTTCTGGACATCACATTTGTTATGCCCGGTGCAGTATAAAACATCCCATAGCTTAATATCCTGGTTCCTTTTTTTAACCTAACAACAGTAATCTGACCAGCAACAGATAATCCTTCTGCCTAGCAGCAGCACAGAGGTCAGCGCCTGCTGTCAGCATCACAACAAGCAGATGTTTACTTTGAGGCAACAACACACCAGAAAATATTAATGGCACGGAAGGAACCAGCCCCGGCACCACCTGCCCCGGCACCACCAGCCCCGGCACCACTTGCCCCGGCACCACCAGCCCCGGCACCACCTGCCCCGGCACCACCTGCCCCGGCACCACTTGCCCCGGCACCACCAGCCCCGGCACCACTTGCCCCGGCACCACCTGCCCCGGCACCACTTGCCCCGGCACCACCTGCCCCGGCACCACCTGCCCCGGCACCACTTGCCCCGGCACCACCTGCCCCGGCACCACCTGCCCCGGCACCACCTGCCCGGCACCACTTGCCCCGGCACCACTTGCCCCGGCACCACTTGCCCCGGCACCACTTGCCCCGGCACCACCTGCCCCGGCACCACTTGCCCCGGCACCACTTGCCCCTTTAAACTCAAGTAAAGGTCAGACCTGAACATATGACCCGTGAGCGACTGGCACGTCCAGTCGATGCCTAGCAGCTGCAGTAGTACAAGTCCGTGTTGCAGAGGAAAACAAGAAAATCCCAGTGAACCAGTTTATTCGGAGAATAGTAATTTAGCCCATAAGGCAAACCTCAGTTTAAAGAATAATCTTCGCACTTGTTAACGGAGTAAGCCTGGGTGACCTGCAGTTTCAGATCTCTAATGAAGTGTCAGGTCACAGTTTTAGTTCAACACTGACAATAGATTAGCTGAAAGCAGAAATCGATCTGGGAACAGGCTAGTACTTAAACACAAACAGGACATTTGAAAATTTGAAAGTATGTTAGTACACACCTGAGCATCAAATAGTGACACACACACACACACACACACACACAAAACTGTGCTGGGTGCATTCCATCTACCAAACGAAACATTTAAGATGCAAGGCATTAGGCCAAAGTGTCTATTACGACATTATAGCGACATTTTAACTAATTTTGCAATTTCAGTTTCGATATTGTGACACGCACACTACATTGATCATTGTTCCCTTACGTTTCCTTAGGCAAATGAACCCGTTTCGCCTAATTAATAAACGCCTGTTTACAAAACTCTGCAGCCATTAATACTGACATTCATAAATAAGTGAAATCACTATATCGACGTTTAACTGCAGACGTTTCTAACAAGACTTTGACTACATAACTGCAAACGTGGAGTCCAAAATGCATCCGTTGCACAATCCATTGGAGGAGAATAGGAACACTCCCTTAGGCTAAGTACGCACTGTAACCGAGGGGAAACAAATGCAAGTATACGCACTGTAACCGAGGGGAAACAAATGCAAGTATACGCACTGTAACCGAGGGGAAACAAATGCAAGTATACGCACTGTAACCGAGGGGAAACAAATGCAAGTATACGCGCTGTAACCGAGGGGAAACAAATGCAAGTATACGCACTGTAACCGAGGGGAAACAAATGCAAGTATACGCACTGTAACCGAGGGGAAACAAATGCAAGTATACGCACTGTAACCGAGGGGAAACAAATGCAACTATACGCTCTGTAACCGAGGGGAAACAAATGCAAGTATACGCACTGTAACCGAGGGGAAACAAATGCAAGTATACGCACTGTAACCGAGGGGAAACAAATGCAAGTATACGCACTGTAACCGAGGGGAAACAAATGCAAGTATACGCGCTGTAACCGAGGGGAAACAAATGCAAGTATACGCACTGTAACCGAGGGGAAACAAATGCAAGTATACGCGCTGTAACCGAGGGGAAACAAATGCAAGTATACGCGCTGTAACCGAGGGGAAACAAATGCAAGTATACGCACTGTAACCGAGGGGAAACAAATGCAAGTATACGCACTGTAACCGAGGGGAAACAAATGCAAGTATACGCGCTGTAACCGAGGGGAAACAAATGCAAGTATACGCACTGTAACCGAGGGGAAACAAATGCAAGTATACGCACTGTAACCGAGGGGAAACAAATGCAAGTATACGCACTGTAACCGAGGGGAAACAAATGCAAGTATACGCGCTGTAACCGAGGGGAAACAAATGCAAGTATGTACTCTAACAGAGAGTGAACAAATGCAACTATACCGGTACGCACTGTAACACAGAGAAAACAAATGCAAGTATACGCACTGTAACAAAGGGGAAACAAATGCAAGTTTCATGGAAACTATTTTACTTCCACCAGCTGTAAGAGTACAGTCACGTTTATGACCACATGTAGTAGTTTGCAGGTCTTTGTGGCTAACAGTGTGCATCATATTTATAGACGACACAATAACAAACTATAAAAGTAGCACGAGATATTAAATCATGCAAGTAATGTAGCTAGATAATAGATGCACTATTTGAGCAGTTGCAACATTCATACCAGCGTATAGTAACATACAATGTGCGCAGACAGACAAGTTGGCACCAGACGCATGTTGGCTTGGTCCTTCTGGCAGTTTAAGGGCCCAATGGCCGGTCAGCGTCATATTCTCCATGTAGCTAGTTAGCTGGGATGCTAAGTCCAAACAACTATGCAGCCGTTATATAAACAAATAGTGAACTCTACAAGCAGACATAATAATGTGATTTACCAAACTGATCCATAGGCCCCGGACCCGACAGGAGACAAGGTCTGGTAGCGCTCTGGTACCTCCCAAATCGTCTTGTTCACCTCCTGTCGATAAAACGTTGGTCTTTCTCTCTGCGACATTCCTGCAGAACAACCCACCGAATGCAAGTTGTGACTTCTGCTTTTCTAATCAAAAGTGGTGGCTAGATTTTTGCAAAAAAAGTATGTCCGTTGTCTTTTTGAAGAAAAATGCTCGAGGATGTTAACTAGTTCAGTAGACGGTGTATTGATGGTATTTCCTAACGAACTGCTTAATTCTTTTAATGAACTATGCACGTTTGGGAGTAAGACAGATTGTGGAGAGCTTTCCTGCTGCTCGCTTCCTAACACAGTCGCGTTCAGGCTCCCGGGATTTCACGAGACGTCAACTACCCAGCGCGCGCGGCCGCAGCAAAAACCAAATGTCGCGAGATTACTTCCAAATCGCGAGGCACAGGATCAACATGTTTTTTTCACACAAGGGTTTCGTAATATTTTATTTCATGAAAAAAAAATAAGAAAATGTCTTCCAAGAAAAAAAACAAGAAATAGTCAACGAATATTTAGAAGTGTTTATTTCCAAATTAAACGACAACGTGGGGTAAAAACAGTAAAATCTCCTCATTTTTACAAAATATTTTTGGCAACAATACAAGAAAACATTTGAAAAAAACCGAATGAAAGTAATTGATAATACAACATACGTATAAAGTCAAGGCGTTAAGATCAAAGCTTATGCTTATACTATATTTACTGCAAAAATCTAAAAAATATTTTGGGTAATAAATCATCCAAAAATATTACATTCCTCCAGGTTTAGGTCACGTCATGCAAAAAAGTTACTAGGATAGAATCTTATAGACAAATATAGATGCAACTCGATTTGGTGAGAAATGTAGGACTATTATCCAAAACAAAACATTTATTTGTTTGATATGACCAAATATAGATTTAAAAATGTCAATAAAAACATATTCCCTCATATCAGTTTCCACAGAGAGTGTTTCTGAACAAAACATTTTTGCGCTATTCAACTCTCGGTGAACCTATAAAGACTTCCATCACGTTCCGTATGTTCCATTCATGTCATTCTCTTTGGTTTAGAATAGATGTTTCTTGTCTTTCTGTGATAGGCAGTGAGTTGAGCAACAATCCCTCTGTTTTGGAGTGGGCAGCACTACAGAACGTTCCCATAGAAATGTAATTCATAGAACAGACATGCTATCTTTCTAGTGGAACAGGATCCTGGTAATTGTGTCAACTCCATTGAATAAAATCTTAACATGTTATCTCACTGATTAATAACTACACCCCAATGTGTTACTCCATTCAAATGTTGGTCAAAGTTGGCAGGAACTCTATCTGGTTCCAAAACTGTGTTATAAAGATCCCTGGGGTTCCACTAGAGGTGAATTGCATTTAGAGGGTCAGATCTGCCCTAGCTCATCTCCATCTCCAAACCTGATGATGACTTCAGAGGAACAGAATCAAACCCATCTGATGATCTCTGTAGAAATACATTAAATAAAGTTTGTGTTTGACTCCAGAAGTAACAAAAACATTTGTGTAACGAAAAATTACTTAATTTACCACGGAAGTTATAAGCTCACATTATTTAGCCACTTACAGTACTACAGTACATTTTCATTTTCTCTGTGGTAAACAGTCCACACTGACCACTGTTCTACCAATAGAACCACAAATGATTCTTCATGCACATTCCATTGTAAACGGGTGTGATTAACAGTCTACCAAACACGGTAAAGAAACATTATAAAGACAGTATATTTGCAATGCATTTCGCGCATTGGCCCCGTTCATGGCATCGAAACACCTGTGTTCTCCTTGAAACCGCATCTCACCACCTTAATGGCCTCACCTCTCTCGAGAAGGACTTGATCTTGGTGAAGAAAGACTTCTTGGTGAGATAGATGAGGTCGTCCTCCGCGTCTTCCCCTTCCATGATGGCACAGCTATCCGCAGCGGGCAGCTCACACTCTTTATCTCCAGCGGTCATCATCAGCTTGGAATACCTGTACTCAAGTCTGCCGAGGTCGCACACACACACACACACACAGAACACTTTAACACACACACACGCGCACTGCTACACACACTACAAACATACAGTCCATCGATCCTCAAAAAGGCTGCGATCACGTAGACACAAACACAGACATACACTATGTGCACACACACACACACACCAGAACACTTAAACACACTCACACACGCGCACTGCTACACACACTTCAAATATACAGTCCATCGATCCTCAAAAAGGCTGCGGTCACGTAGACACAGACACACACATACACCATGTGCACACACACACACACACACTATGTGCACACACACAATCTCTCACTTGCGTGTTCTCTTCCAGAAGTAGCAGCTGATGCTGATGAGCATGGCGGCGGCTGCGATCCCAGCTGACACACCGACCTTGAGCCAGACATCCAGGCTCACGCAGGCCCGGACCACCGGAGGAGGCAGGGTCACACCCCGGGTGCACTGAGGCGGCTGCTGCCACACGTAGTTGGTGTTCTAAGAGAGCGAGCGTAGACATGAACACACACACACACCTACACTATGGTGTTCTAAGAGAGCGAGCGTAGACATGAACACACACACACCTACAGTATGTTCAATTCGGCCGTGTTGATACTGTGCATAACGTGATTCCGTACCTGTATTTGTGTATGCACCTGTATTTGTGTATGTACCTGTATTCCCTGTATTTGTGTATGTACCTGTATTTGTGTATGTACCTGTATTCCCTGTATTTGTGTATGTACCTGTATTCCCTGTATTTGTGTATGTACCTGTATTTGTGTATGTACCTGTATTCCCTGTATTTGTGTATGTACCTGTATTCCCTGTATTTGTGTATGTACCTGTATTCCCTCTATTTGTGTATGTACCTGTATTTGTGTATGTACCTGTATACCCTGTATTTGTGTATGTACCTGTATTCCCTCTATTTGTGTATGTACCTGTATTTGTGTATGTACCTGTATTCCCTCTATTTGTGTGTGTACCTGTATTCCCTCTATTTGTGTATGTACCTGTATTCCCTCTATTTGTGTATGTACTTGTATTTGTGTATGTACCTGTATTCCCTCTATTTGTGTATGTACCTGTATTCCCTCTATCTGTGTATGTACCTGTATTTGTGTATGTACCTGTATTCCCTCTATTTGTGTATGTACCTGTATTCCCTCTATTTGTGTATGTACCTGTATTTGTGTATGTACCTGTATTCCCTCTATTTGTGTATGTACCTCTATTTGTGTATGTACCTGTATTTGTGTATGTACCTGTATTCCCTGTATTTGTGTATGTACCTGTATTCCCTCTATTTGTGTATGTACCTGTATTTGTGTATGTACCTGTATTCCCTCTATTTGTGTATGTACCTGTATTCCCTCTATTTGTGTATGTACCTGTATTTGTGTATGTACCTGTATTCCCTCTATTTGTGTATGTACCTGTATTCCCTCTATTTGTGTATGTACCTGTATTTGTGTATGTACCTGTATTCCCTGTATTTGTGTATGTACCTGTATTCCCTCTATTTGTGTATGTACCTGTATTCCCTCTATTTGTGTATGTACCTGTATTTGTGTATGTACCTGTATTTGTGTATGTACCTGTATTCCCTGGCATGATTCAGTCAGACTTGTTAATGCCCCGTTCCCTAGGAACTACTGTTGTAGCCATGTGCATAACGTGATTCCGTACCTGTATTCCCTGGATACAGCCGCTGACTATCTCTCTGTAGTGGCTCTCTGTGCAGAGTGGGCAGGCAAACTCAGAACGCCACAGGAAGTGGAAGGAGCAGCCGTCACACGTCCCCTCTGAACATTTACTTTACCGAAAGACAACGGCAGAATCGTGAGATTCACCCTGACAAGGAGGCTTAAGCTGCAATCAGGATGTTTAAAATGTTGTTTTTCAGTTCGTTCTACTACTGTTTCATTTTAAAAGCTTAGGTGATGCAGCTGGAGTAATATTACCAACCTTGAATTCATTGGCAGATCTAAAAATGCGAGGATCAACAGTCCAAAGTTTTAACCAATTTAACAGTGTTTATTTTACGCACATTCTAGAAAAGCAAATTTATATTTTGAGTTTTGATGAGGGACAAATAGTTGAGCGCATGAGACATTTTCATGATTTAGATTCAATGAGTAAAATTATTAATGAATCCCCAACTGTAGTCTTGCCCGGCCTGACGTGATACAGAAGCACTGTTGTCGAGGGCAGTCGTCATAGCAAGTCTTCAAAGTGGTCCAATAGTTGCAGTTCCACTGTTAAACCACATGAGGTCACCCTGTTTAAACATCAGTGTACCTCCTGTCCCAACTCCAGTACGTTAAGTCTAATATGTATGACTGTATACATTTTATTTTTTCTGTTCCAACAATACTCTGTATTATACACAAGTGAAATCAAAATCCCCTGAGGACATCTTCAGAGAGTTGGGTCACATTGCTAATCAACGAGTCATACACATTTTCAGAAACTGAATTTAAATGTGTTCACCGTATTGCGGGTAATATTTATTACATTATTTGTCAAACAGGAGAGAAATAATGATTTATTGGGTGAAAATCTAATTAAATATGGGGTGGAGGTCCACAGAACCTCCGGCAGGGAAGGTTTAGCTGTTGAAAAGTTTTAAAACGACCCGTTCTACAGCAGACATATTAACATGTTGACGCAGGCAGTCAAATGACCAATCTCTCTATAGTGGCCCAGTGCTGTTACCATGGCGCTAGCTAGATTGTAGTTATCATAAGTCATTCAGTTATGTACAAGTCTCAGAAATACCTCGGGAGTGTAATCTGGTCTTTGGCTGTCACTGTAGGATCACATCTCAGTCTGATGGTGGTTGTTCTTCCATTTTTACATGCCTGTGTGGTTTCACTGGACCTATGATAGACATACAATTATATATAAATAGTGCTATGGTAGAAATAATACATTGGAAAAAATCTAATCTAAATAACTACAGTTACCACCACTACAACATATGTCTAGTTTGTCCCGATGTTTAAAAACAAATAATATGGGAGGGGGAAAAAACTATTAATTTAAAAAACAGATTGAACATGATGATTATACTTGTAGTAGAAAATAACATCAGGCAGATTCGACTCTGCAGGAAAAGAGCTCTGAAGTGACTCAAGTCCATCCAGGGAGGCGTCTGTGGTAACCCCTTCAAACAGAAACAAAACATGTTTAGAGGTTAAGACAATTTGAGACACTACTCTGACAACCGAAAATCTAATAGTCAAAGCATTGTAACAGGTTGATTCCATTCGTAGGTGGGTTCAAAGGTGAGACCTATTGTCAGGCCCTTGTGCCTGGCTGCTAAATGCCGAAGGAAAAGGAAACATACCAATGGCTCATGGATATTGGTGATTATATTAAGGTTAAATAAAAAAAATAAAAAATTATCAGAACGGTAAAGAAACTAAACAAAGAAAAAGGATCATCCCGAATGATCCATGCTTGAATTTGTCCTAAGCAGATCATTATTGTATTTATGCTGAGGATTTACTGATCCTTTAGTAAGTTGTGTGTGGTGTCTTGGTCTTTTAGTTCAGAACAACCTGGCGTAGCAGACATTGTCTCAATGTGTTTGCCCTCATTAAGTAAAGAAACCATTGGTTTAACACGACCCTCTACCAGCCAGGGGTGTTGTGGCCCTCTACCAGCCAGGGTGTAGTGCGTTCATGTAGTGCATTCATGTAGTGCGTTCATGTAGCACGTTCATGTCAAGTCAAGTCATTTTTATTTATAAAGCACATTTAAAAACAGCAGTTGCTGAACAATGTGCTGTACACAGGTAAACACACATATAACAAAACAATATCGGACAAGGCAAAACTATACATTTAGATACAAGTATACTTAAACTGACTCAAATGCCAGAGAACAGAAGTAGGTTTTAAGACGACATTTAAATATTTCGGTGGTAGGAGAGGACCTGATGAGAATGGGTAGCGTATTCCAGAGGCATGTAGGGCATTCATGTACTGTGTTTAATCAGAGGGGTGGGTTAGGAAGCACATGCTGGATCTCTTACCAATCAGTGTGTCACCAATGACAAAGGGTTGTGATGACACCACCGTCTGACCTCTGACATCCGACGGCACCACAGTGGACTGGCAGGCGTAACCTCTGACCTCTTTCTTGCTTTTAGACACATTGTCCACACACGTCGCCACCTCTCGGCCCTGAAGGAGTCAGAAGAGAAACATCTCCGTTCCTAGTGTTTGTACAGCCCATTTGACTTCACGAAAACACCTTGTTTCAGGAGGACTTTGGCGTCTTCCAAACGGATGGCGTTGCCCTGTCTGGCCTTACCTCTTCACCACAGAGCCCGACCCTGAACTGGTGGAGGTATCGTAGGCCTTTACTGGTGAAGCGCGGGCTGCTCTGGAAGCTGGTGATGTTGGCGAGCGGGGTGAAGTCGTAGTGAAGGAGCTCTCCTCCTCCTCCTGTTCCGCTGTACTGCAGCTTACAGTTATTCACGCAGGCAGAGTGGGCCTGGGAGGGAGCGGGAACAGACAAGGATTATTAGGGACACATGGTCCTCATTAGGATGGACTCATGCCTGGGATGGGCACCGGAAAAAAATAATCATTCAACATCACACAAATACACTGGAAGGATACACATTAGTGGCCGTGTTTGACCCTGAATTACATTTGATCAGTCACTTTAAAGACACAACTCTTATGCCAAGCATGCTTAAAAAATTGAAAGAGCATTGGTCGTCATGGTGACCATGATCTGAGCAACGTCTCCAGCTTTAATCATTAACACCCGAGTCAACATTGTCTGACGAACGCACGCAGACAGACCGCGGTGCTGTAGCTGGCAGTCGATCGCCATGCCTACCTTGTTGCTACGGGTGTTGGGTCCACAGGGGATACAGGCAGCCTCTCCCACCGTCCGATCAGGCGCGACGAAGGTGTTGGGAGGGCAGCTTCTACACACGCCCGACCCATTTACCATATAGTGGGCCGGAGGACAGGGAACGCACTCCGAGGTAGGTCCGGAGCCCAGGGCACAGTGGCGGCACTGGGAGGCCACGCCCTCCAGCACGTTGGTGATGTGGACAGAGTAGAGCTTGGCAAAGTCGGCACTGTACTGCCTCACCTTAAGAGAACATAGAGATCGTTCAGAAAGACCGGCTGTTTTGAAAAAGCGATCGGAGCTTTTCCGAAAGCGACGTCAACTTGTCTCAGACATTTTACCAACAATTTCGATCGGTTGTTTTTTGTCTTCTAAAACATTTTTTTTCTAAACCAAACTTTTTAGATGTATGGACATGTGGCAATAATGTTCGTTTAAGATTTAAGATTTTACATGGATACAGGAAGCTGGGAAAAATAGAGGTTGGTTTTTGCTCAGCCAGAGAAAGTTAACCAAGGCATCATGGACATCCTACAAGTACCTAGATATGTGTCTGGGAGGGTTAAACTGTACATTAATGTTCATATGGATAACCTTATAAGGATATGTGTCTGGGAGGGTTAAACTGTTGAGTCATGCAGAAACATTATCTGTCCGTGTTCGTCGTGGATAACCTTATAAGGATATGTCTGGGAGGGATAAACTGTACATTAATGTTCATATAGATAACCTTATAAGGATATGTCTGGGAGGGATAAACTGTACATTAATGTTCATATGGATAACCTTATAAGGATATGTCTGGGAGGGATAAACTGTACATTAATGTTCATATAGATAACCTTGGGAGGGATAAACTGTACATTAATGTTCATATGTAACCTTCTGGATATGTCTGGGAGGGATAAACTGTACATTAATGTTCATATAGATAACCTTATAAGGATATGTCTGGGAGGGATAAACTGTACATTAACGTTCATATAGGATAACCTTATAAGGCTGGGAGGGTAAACTGTACATTAATGTTCATATAGATAACCTTATAAGGATATGTCTGGGAGGGATAAACTGTACATTAACGTTCATATGGATAACCTTATAAGGATATGGCTGGGAGGGTTAAACTGTACATTAACGTTCATATAGATAACCTTATAAGGATATGTCTGGGAGGGATAAACTGTACATTAACGTTCATATGGATAACCTTATAAGGATATGGCTGGGAGGGATAAACTGAACATTAACGTTCATATGGATAACCTTATAAGGATATGTCTGGGAGGGATAAACTGTACATTAACGTTCATATAGATAACCTTATAAGGATATGGCTGGGAGGGATAAACTGTACATTAACGTTCATATGTATAACCTTATAAGGATATGTCTGGGAGGGATAAACTGTACATTAACGTTCATATGGATAACCTTATAAGGATATGTCTGGGAGGGATAAACTGTACATTAACGTTCATATGGATAACCTTATAAGGATATGTCTGGGAGGGATAAACTGTACATTAATGTTCATATGGATAACCTTATAAGGATATGTCTGGGAGGGATAAACTGTACATTAATGTTCATATGGATAACCTTATAAGGATATGTCTGGGAGGGATAAACTGTACATTAATGTTCATATGGATAACCTTATAAGGATATGTGTCTGGGAGGGATAAACTGTACATTAATGTTCATATGGATAACCTTATAAGGATATGTCTGGGAGGGATAAACTGTACATTAATGTTCATATAGATAACCTTATAAGGATATGTGTCTGGGAGGGATAAACTGTACATTAATGTTCATATAGATAACCTTATAAGGATATGTGTCTGGGAGGGATAAACTGTACATTAACGTTCATATAGATAACCTTATAAGGATATGTGTCTGGGAGGGTTAAACTGTTGAGTCATGCAGAAACATTATCTGTCCGTGTTCGTCGCGTCAAAGTAAAGGTTATAGAAAACTTGACAATGTCGTGGCAAACATCTGCATGAACAGATGTGCACGGCGTTGTCCATGCCTGTTCGACCAACACGATAAAACCTACCCCTCACCCTCCCGCAGTTTGTGTTCCTGTCAGGACGACAACAACAAACCCCTGTTACTCCAGCTGGGTGTCAGTCGGTCTCACCTCGCTGTAATTATCTGTGCGTTGAAAGACCCAGGAGAAGCTGACCGTGCTGTTGTCCTTCACCACGTAGGAGTAGGACTGTTTCCTGTTTGTACCTGTCCAGTGTTCGACCATCTCATTGTTTATCTCACTTAAACCCTGAGGGAGAAAACCCAAGAACACTTCATGCTCCGTTTCCAAACAACAAATTGTCAAGATTCATGAACTATATAGTTCAGATTTTGTTCTATAAGGTTACGGTGAGAAGGTTGGAATGATGGTTTGCATGAATACAATAGTTTGTTGCAAATTGAGTCATCAAGCTCAAGGTCAGAGTTAGGTTTTAACCCGTAGAACAGAGCTAAAACATGGTGCTTGCAATGTCATGGCAATTGGATCGATTCCCATGGGGGACCAATGTAAAGATATACAGACCCCCTACTGTTAGTTGCGCCTGATGAAGCAAATGTAATATGCAACTTCAAAGACTAACCGGAATGAGTTGTGTGAGATATTCCTTCTCACCTTCATAAAGTAGAGTTTACAGTGAGCTGAGCACTGGGTCTCAAAGACAAAAGTGATACGGGACACTTCACTCCTCTCCTCATCCTTAACGATGGAATAAGGCATTCTGGGTAAACAAGACACATGGGGGGTCAAGAACTCTAGCCCTTCAGGATGCCCCCTAGTGAGCTAACAAGGTATGACTTCCCTTTAACAATTTATGTTCTTTTTAACACTTTGCAACCCAGTGGTTGCCCACACACCCCGGACTGTAATGTCTAATTTCCTCATGTCCCTCATTTCGTTAATTAGTATGTGTGTGTATATATATATATATATATATATATATATATATATATATGTGTGTGTGTGTGTGTCCCTCTGTTCCCTTTGTGGTTCATTGTTTTGTGTTTTGAGTTGCTGTTGTTGTAATATTTTGTGCTTCAAGTTTTGAACATTAAAGAAAGATGTTCCAAGAAAACTCCGACTTCCAGCATTGTGACATGTAAAGACTAAACATATTTACTCACATATTTACTGAGGTTTCCTCCCACTTCCTGATTTAATTACTTTCATTGTGCTTTTAATACTCGCCGTCTTTAAATAGTACATGTCATCCATATGCCTTGGAAATGCCCAGTCTGGGTGCGTGGGCCTTACAAATTGGAAGGAAACTGCATACGAAAGCTACGATAATTTCAACTGTTACTAGTCATTGTTACTGTTCATGTTGTTGTATTTGACTGAGCGTGGAAATGCCCCACCTGTATCCAAGCGTGGTGAGTGACAGGATCATGTAGTCGGAGTCCAGATCACCAGACGTGGTGTAAATGTACTCCCCAGCCACCTCCCATCCTGATGGGGCAGAGCAAATCAGCGACACCACATACATGTATGTGAGAGCACATCACATGCAACCCACGTCACCGGCTGTGGGAGGCGACCACCGTGACAGTGGCCAATCAAACCACAGATGTTTCAAACCACGCCCCAACTTTGACATTCTCTTTTCACACAGACTCCAACAACTTCGATAAATGCAGAACAACAGCGGTGTGAAAAGGGAATTTCAATCCATTACCGGTACTCCTGACTGTGTCGCTGTACTCCCGGCTGTAGACAACGCTCTTCATGTTGTGAGGCATCTTGTTCCACCACTTGTACTCAAACCCAACCACCGGTTCTGTCCCGACGGGGCACTCTGCACAGGCTGCATATACAGAGCGAGACGGAGTGGACATTAAATTGAGCCAGTTCGTTACAGCTATAACAATAATCCTGCCTGTGATTATTGTGAACAACAAACAAGAGTGATGTCTGATGTAGCCAGTCACAATCAGCGAAGGTCCAGAACTGGCAAAGTTGCCTGAGAGTGGCATGGTGGCCTACTGGTTAGGGACTAGGGCTTGGGTCTGGAAAGTCCCTGGTTCTAATCCCCCCACCATCAAGGTGAAAAACCCTTAGTCGTTCTGTCCTTGATCAAGACAGTTAACCCTAAAACGCTCCCCGGGCGCCGTGACATGGAAGTCAAATCAGGTAACTGATTAGGGCTGCCCCCTGCACCTCAGGGTTGGGTAAAATGCAGAGGACACATTTCAGTTGAAAGCATTCAGTTGTACAACTGACGATATATTCCTGTTCCATTCGTTTGGTGTTCATGTCAGCTGTGTCCAACAGGTCTTACGACCAAAACGCCAGCCTTAGTTGCCGTGGACTCAAGCAAATATATTTCTGATGTCAGGAACAGGTGTTTACGCACCTGTTCCGTTGGAGTAGGTTCCGTGGGGACAGGGTTCGCAGGCTGAGGTGTTGGTGACGTAGAAGCCGGGGTTACAGGGGGGACAGTTCTCCAGCTGGCCAGAGGAGGGCAGCGTCACCGCTGCCTCTGAGCTGTTAAGCTCTCCTCCAACCAACTCACTGCAGATCTTTGGATCGATCCACTTGTACATCAGCTGGGTCTGAAGAACAGCGGATGATTAATAATTACACACTCTTATCCAGGTTGGCTTTCTCTTAAACTCAGCAGGACGGTAAAATCACAGTGGATATCACAAATGTCTGCAACATTAAGGACCGTCGTAACTCGTTAAATAGAAACAGAAATCGGGATTAAACAAACATGCATTTAGCAACCCAAGAAACAGATGATTATTATATTAAACTATATTATATATTAGACGAGAAAACTGACCCCGGCTGACCTCAGAACTAATTGCTAATAGCTACAGCGAGACTGAATTCACGTGTCCCCTCCTTTATAATAATGTAGGTCTTCTAACGCCATACGCTATGTCATGTAGCCTACATCTCCAGGTAGAAACTGTACCTGGCCGCTGGAGTCACACGGGGTGTGAGTGTAGAAGTAGTCACTGGTGGTACACGCAGGCCTCTGTTTGCAGCTCCCCGACCCAGCCTCTGAAACCACAGGTGTGGGTTGTTTTCAGTTGAGAGAAATGAATGGGGCACATTACGAAAGTATGTGTTAATCCTGTTGTCCAATGCTATAAATTCACATGTGTGCGTTCCACCGTTATTCAGATTGACACAGCTGTGTGATGAATGCTACCCACCCGGGAAAACGCCGCAAGGCGGGAGGAAAAAACATTAAGATCCCGTGATAAGACACGTCCCTACACGTCCCTAAACTCACTAATTAACCTAACAGCCAGGTTCAATTAGTGCACATTTGCATAAACTGTACCTTTATTTGGGGCAAATTAAAAAAATGCACAAATCAACAAATATCTAAAAACAATGTCTCAGCACTGGCAGGGCCAACTTTCCAGGCAACATACGCATGGATAATATCTGGGGGGGGGGTGTTGAGTATCTGTGCTAGAACCCAAACCCACCGGCGTACTGGTCCGGTCCACACTGCTGACACACAGTCGCCCCCTTGTTGGAGTAGGAGTCGGCAGGGCAGGGGTTGCAACGGGCCGAGCCGGGCTTAGAGCTGTAGGTGCCGGCCTTGCAGTGGAAACATTCGGACGTGTAGGCCACTCCTGGAGGAGCAGAAGGAGATCCCATAGATCAACAATGATTAACGGGAACCAAAGTATCAAATGGTGAAACCGCGCGTCTCAATTAAATGTACATGAACCGGTTGCGTAAAAAAACATGTGTTTCAGTTTTACCACAAAGATACCCGAAAACTGGGTAGACGGTTGAAAACGACAACTGTAACAACTCCAGTACCTGAGATGGCGATGTTTCGTAGGAGCACAGGTTTCACAGCGCTGCCTGGCAGAGCAAAAGATGTGGTCTTCCAGTAGAGAACATTGTTGCCGCTATTCAGCTCGAGCTAGACAAAGAAGTAAAGGAGGTGAAACAGCCAGACAGAGATGGATGTGAAACAGCCAGACAAAGAAGGATGTGAAACAGCCAGACAGAGAAGTAAAGGAGGTGAAACAGCCAGACAGAGAAGGATGTGAAACAGCCAGACAGAGAAGTAAAGGAGGTGAAACAGCCAGACAGCCAGACAGAAGGATGAAACAGCCAGACAGAGAAGTAAAGGAGGTGAAACAGCCAGACAGAGAAGTAAAGGAGGTGAAACAGCCAGACAGAGAAGGAAAGGAGTGAAACAGCCAGACAGAAAGGTAAAGGAGGTGAAACAGCCAGACAGAGAAGGATGTGAAACAGCCAGACAGAGAAGTGAAACAGCCAGACAGAGAAGGTAAAGGAGGTGAAACAGCTAGACAGAGAAGGATGTGAAACAGCCAGACAGAGAAGTAAAGGAGGTGAAACAGCTAGACAGAGAAGTAAAGGAGGTGAAACAGCCAGACAGAGAAGGATGTGAAACAGCCAGACAGAGAAGTAAAGGTGGTGAAACAGCTAGACAGAGAAGTAAAGGAGGTGAAACAGCCAGACAGAGAAGGATGTGAAACAGCCAGACAGAGAAGTAAAGGAGGTGAAACAGCTAGACAAAGAAGTAAAGGAGGTGAAACAGCCAGACAGAGAAGGATGTGAAACAGCCAGACAGAGAAGTAAAGGAGGTGAAACAGCCAGACAGAGAAGGATGTGAAACAGCCAGACAGAGAAGTAAAGGATGTGAAACAACCAGACAGAGAAGGATGTGAAACAGCCAGACAGAGAAGTAAAGGAGGTGAAACAGCCAGACAGAGAAGGATGTGAAACAGCCAGACAAAGAAGTAAAGGAGGTGAAACAGCCAGACAGAGAAGTAAAGGAGGTGAAACAGCCAGACAGAGAAGGATGTGAAACAGCCAGACAGAGAAGTAAAGGAGGTGAAACAGCCAGACAGAGAAGGATGTGAAACAGCCAGACAGAGAAGTAAAGGAGGTGAAACAGCCAGACAGAGAAGGATGTGAAACAGCCAGACAGAGAAGTAAAGGAGGTGAAACAGCCAGACAGAGAAGGATGTGAAACAGCCAGACAGAGAAGTAAAGGAGGTGAAACAGCCAGACAGAGAAGGATGTGAAACAGCCAGACAGAGAAGTAAAGGAGGTGAAACAGCTAGACAGAGAAGGATGTGAAACAGCCAGACAAAGAAGTAAAGGAGGTGAAACAGCTAGACAGAGAAGTAAAGGAGGTAAAACAGCCAGACAGAGAAGGATGTGAAACAGCCAGACAGAGAAGTAAAGGAGGTGAAACAGCTAGACAGAGAAGGATGTGAAACAGCCAGACAGAGAAGTAAAGGAGGTGAAACAGCCAGAGAGAGAAGGATGTGCAACAGCCAGACAGAGAAGGGTGTGAAACAGCTAGACAAAGAAGTAAAGGATGTGAAACAGCCAGACAGAGAAGTAAAGGATGTGAAACAGCCAGACAGAGAAGGTAAAAGAGGTGAAACAGCCAGACAGAGAAGTAAAGGAGTGAAACAGCTAGACAGAGAAGTAAAGTAGGTGAAACAGCCAGACAGAGAAGGATGTGAAACAGCCAGACAGAGAAGTAAATGAGGTGAAACAGCCAGACAGAGAAGTAAAGGAGTGAAACAGCTAGACAGAGAAGTAAAGGAGGTGAAACAGCTAGACAGAGAAGTAAAGGAGGTGAAACAGCCAGACAGAGAAGTAAAGGAGGTGAAACAGCCAGACAGAGAAGTAAAGGAGGTGAAACAGCCAGACAGAGAAGTAAAGGAGGTGAAACAGCCAGACAGAGAAGTAAAGGAGGTGAAACAGCCAGACAGAGAAGTAAAGGAGGTGAAACAGCTAAACAGAGAAGTAAAGGAGGTGAAACAGCCAGACAGAGAAGTAAAGGAGGTGAAACAGCCAGACAGAGAAGTAAAGGAGGTGAAACAGCTAGACAGAGAAGTAAAGGAGGTGAAACAGCTAGACAGAGAAGTAAAGGACGTGAAACAGCCAGACAGAGAAGTAAAGGACGTGAAACAGCCAGACAGAGAAGTAAAGGAGGTGAAACAGCCAGACAGAGAAGTCAAGACTTGGCTCTTAGATTGGGCTCCTGGGCCCATGGTTATGGTAAAACTCACATTGTAGGAGGTCCAGTCTTTCTCCGAGGTCGTCATCCAGCGAATGTGAGAGTCTGTAGACTGGCACTGGTCATTTTGTACCTTAAACAAGAAGACGGCAAATCAAGTGAACATGTTTGCCTGGCCCCTTAGGCAGACATGGATTAAGGTTTTATTTAATCTATTTTTATCAGTCTTAACCATCATTTAAGATAGAACTAATTTAGGAGCAAGCTTTAACTGATGGATTTGTCATGAAGCTTCTCTCTGCTGTCCTGAAAACAAGCAATGTCATCTAAAATAAAAATCGACTTAATTTCATGTGCGAGCCAAGGCAAACTGAACACATGCCTGGTAGTTTCCATGACAATTACATATACATGACAAAAATCAATGTGGGACAATTTAGGTCTGTTCATAAAAAACTCACATAGAACTCAAAGAAGATGTTACTGTCTGGGTAGAAGTATTGAAAGGACACAGAGCCAGGTTTCTTCAGGCTGACGGAATAGGACAAGGTCGCAGTGCACTCGTCTATGTTCGAGGCAATGAAGTCCCCACTGGGTATCCAGGTGGAGCTAAACGTGAAGGCAACATTAAAAAAGAAACACAGTTAGATGTAAACAAAAGTTAGTTATACAGGAAGGGAAGCTAAAAGAATGTCTTCAAATGCTCTAAACACTCCTGTTTAGTTCGCATGGACGAGAATGGCACTTGGTAAAAGCATTGTACTTGTTTTTCCAGTGTTATGGAATTGATACCCACGGGGAATCAGCCAAATTACTGTAATGTGTACAGTGTGCAGCTTTTTACATGAGGGGTAGCATGTTTTAGCCCTGCTTGAACAGATTAGGAGTTGGTTACCGACACAGGTCAGATCTGGGACTGGACTCATGTAGATGGCATAAAACCAAGGGGAAGAGAGATACAAGTCATACCAGACTCCTACCACTTGAGAGACTCAAAAAGATACGTAGAGAGAGATACAGTACTTAGAGAGAGATACAGTACATAGAGAGAGATAGTGAGATACAGTACTTATTGAGAGATACAGTACTTAAAAAAGTGATACTGAGAGAGAGATACCGTACTTACAGGGACATACAGTACTCAAAGAGCAATACCAGGAGAGAGATACAGTACTTACAGAGATTTAGTACTTAGAGGGAGATACTGAAAAAAAGAGAGATACTGAGAGAGATACTGAGAGAGATACTGAGAGAGATACTGAGAGAGATACTGAGAGAGATACTGAGAGAGATACTGGGGTTGAGAGAGATGCTGACAGAGACAGACAGAGCGATACTGACTTTGAGCAGTTGGTGTACATGTCAGCTGTGTTCAAGTTCATCCCGTGTGAGACCAGGCCAGTCGGCAGAGTGTCCCACTCATCAAAGGCCACGCCCGTCCCCAGAGAATAGGTTCCTGCAGAACACTGCTGGCACTTCTGGCTACTCATGTCCAGGTACTCCCCCTCGTTGCAGGAGAACGCTGTGGGGAGACGGGTGAGGGGAGAGAGTATTTAGAAAATACTAGGAAGGTGAAGTGGAGCCTCCGGAATGTGGGTGCATCTCAGTAGTTCCATTGCTGTTTTCTTTCCGGCCTCACTGTTCTGAAAACACTTGAGTTGAATAAAAGCAATTTAAATGCCAAAGGAGGAATGGAGAAGAGCAGCTTGCAGCTAAGGATATTTAAATGATTCAGATGCAGCCCTGCCTATGTAGAGACTGGAAAACAGATTACATGGAGTAGGATGGTACTATTTCTATCATCCGAAGGGAATGTGTTATTCTACTTGTGACTTGACAGGACGGTGGTTGGTGACATCATAACTGGGGAGGAGGCGTCCAGAGTGACATTAACGGAGCAGTGTCCGTCCACTCTGTCTGCCTTCAGTGTCTGTCCTCCCCTCACCAGTCTCCCGTGGTAGTGGGGTAGAGGAAGTGGGGTAGAGGAAGTGGTGTAGAGGAAGTGGTTTAGAGGAAGTGGGATAGAGGAAGTGGTGTACTGTAGAGGAAGTGGTGTAGAGGAAGTGGTGTAGAGGAAGTGGGGTAGAAGAAGTGGGGTAGAAGAAGTGGGGTAGAGGAAGTGGGGTACTCACTGCACTGAGTTCCCTTGACGGGGTCCGGGAGGCCTGTGCAGGTGTCCGGCTTGTTGGGTAAAGCCACCCTCCATCGCGAACCCAGCACGTCACAGTCTGTGTACTCAAAGTGGTAGTCCGACTGTAAGGGGGAAAAAAGACACACAGTCAGTCGTCCAGGTTACCTGACAGGAAGTAACACACAGTCAGTCGTCCAGGTTACCTGACAGGAAGTAACACACAGCCAAGTCACATGTCAGGATGTAACACATGGACACTGGGCGTGTGCTCACCTGGGCTTAGAGAAGTGTTCTTAGAGCGTTAGCTTGTATGTCATTACCGTCAACCCATTTGAGCTACAGAATAAACTCTGAACTATGAATCCTGATGAAGGTAAGAGGCCTGTTTTACCAACACAATTATCCTCTGCAATGAGGGATAATTAGGCAGTGGCTACATCCTCAGAGTAAACACTTGTTGTAATGGGCGCGGTGCTGTGTTTCTGGCTCCACAGTTCCATCTGTAGCAAAACCCCTCCATGCCTGCTGTTGTCTGTTTGTTATTGTAACGACTTGTGAGTGACGACTGTAATCAGCTGTTTACAGAAGGCTGGTTCTCAGTCCAGACTGGTTTGTCTTAGGTACTTAAAGATTCACTGGGAATTTGTTTGCTCTATTAGGAGTCGTAATGTTTATATTCCATTTTTTGATTGTATGCTGTATTAGGAGTTAGACTTGTGTTGTTTTTATTTTTTTCAGTTCTTATGCTCTATTAGGAGTAAGACTAAGTTAAAGAACGTTCTCATTGCATTTTTATTGTGCAGGTTGTAACATATAAAACAATATAATGAGGGATTAACTGTAGTAAACGTTAGCCTGTTTTGGGTCATGATTTTTAATACTGACCGATACAAAACCTCTGTGGGTATCTTTAATAGTAGATAAAAAACATCAGGTGAGACAGCCACCCTCTGTCGCTGCTGGCTGTGTAAATATTGATCTGATCCTTATATTGTATTTGGAAATCAGGTTGGTCTCGTGTGATATTCACAAAAGCCCTGGAATATGAACAACCCAGTGTATCGGCCCAGTTCCATCAGTTCAAGTGAATTTGGTGACCCGAGTAAATGATGTGCAGTGCACTCCAAATCAACTGTCAGGTTTCGCAGGTGTGTTTGTGCAATTATGCTAACTGGTTGTCCCTCGTTGGCATGGCAACATCACCAGGACGTGATTACAGGGCAGAAACTGACTGAACTCTAATCCCTTAAAAGAAGAAGAAATGTCCTTTCTGCCATTTATATAAACATGCCCCTAATGCCCACAAAGTGCAATATGCAGGGAACATTCTGGAGACTGGGAGCCAGACCAGGTGTTGCAGAGAACACTTAGGAGAGTATACCTACCCCCCCCCCACACACACACACACACACACACACAGTCAGAATTAATAGTTAACAAGAGACCAACCAGCAGATAATGTTCCCCTAACAAGCTTTGGTTGTCTTTATTAGTGCGGCTACATCAGCTTTCATTTTAGAATTAGAGGCAGAAAGGTAATCAGACATGAAGGTAAATGGGAGACAGACAGAAAGAGGAAAAGATAGAAAAACACTCAGAGACGGAGAGAGGGGTTCTGAGAGATGGACAGGGGAAGAGAATCAAAAACCAGTATGCATATATTGAAAATGACCTCGGCCTGGCTAAAATCAGATACTCATCAGTCATATAAACATGAGGAAACCATGGAAACGGGACATAGCGACCCTGCCCCGTCAGGGTCACACACACACACAGGTTGAGGCTGAAAACAAATTAGCGTGATGAATCCACCCGCCATGGTGTGTCCTTTCAGCAGAATCTGCCTTCCATCCCTCTCACCTTGAGGCCAAGCTGGTCGTGGGATCCATGTGTCCACAGAGACAATGAGAATCAGGCATGAACATGTACAATTCCCCAGCCCTGTAATCCTATGCCAGGTCATCTGAGCACATTCATTTATATTCTTCACAGTGTCAAGCTCCAGCTGATTTGATGTTGGTATAAGTTATAAATGTGTTAGGTACTAGTTGAGAATGTGTTATTCAAACCCCTTTGTAATCTATAAAGTGCAACTGAACAAGGAATGATTTACATATAAATCATTTATTGAAAAACACCTATAGAAATATAATAAATGTTTAGGAATTATTATTAACGATGTTGCAAAGCTGGAGGCTATACCTCTACGTCACCTTACCGTTCACTCTCAAGCAGGCAATGTAAATTGATAGATTGTCTTGAAGCATTATCAAACACAACGGCAGTTATGCAAATAGTAAGAGGACCAAGTTGACTTAAGTCAGGAGAGTTATAACCCGGAAACAGGTCATTCTTATGAATATAAGATACACACACACACTTAAGCACCTGACCATGTCTAATGACAGCTATTTGCAAAGTCAAATAAACGAACAAATACGTTTGCGTGTCAATTTCCCACAGGTTGGTATCCGCAGTATAGAAGCGACACGTTCAATGTGGTTAACCAATAATATTAATGAGATTATTTAGTCAACTCTGTATACAACACCTCAAATAGTTAGACCAAAAGGCGCTCTTTCCTGTCCCCTACATGGACCATTCAGACATGTGTGATGGTTTTAAAGCTGTTTTGTACAAGGAAAAGCAACTAATAGATTTATAGCTGTGTGTATGTCTTCCAATAACATATGTGATCACAATTCTTTATCACGTTTAATCTGATGGCCAATTGAACAGACCGGCTCGTACCATCATGGTGTTTTAGTTCAGAGGCAGCTGGGTGACACACAGACCCGTGTATGTCCGTCAATATGAATGAGTTATGCTTATACTGGTCTGTCAATATGCTTTTATTAATGCATTATTAAAGTAAGGATCGTGGATTCTTGCTATTTTTGCATGGAAAACCAGAGGAAAATGTAACAATATTTGCCGGCAATTACAGTTACAGTAACAATGCATTTCACCATTAAGTTAGATTTTGGCAAACTGAAGTCTGATTTTGATACAAAATATATATTAATCATTGAGTCAGAAAAGCATCACGACGAGTTACTGTCTTTTGGTTAAAAGTGCACTTTGGGTTCTAGATATCTGCCATATGGTGAAAATACACTTAATTACAGTGGCAATCGAGAATGAATTGTAAGCAGCTTTTATGGTAAATGTCATGCTCCTTACCTCTTTACATATGGGCAAATCGCTGGATGAAACTATATGAACGAAAACGACACACAGAAGTTGAAGGAAACTATGTGAACCTCCGCACTTCAACATAGTCAAGCAGCAGGTGGACTATAATAAACAGCTCGCAAGTAGCGCCCCACGCTGCAGGTAAAAGGCGTTTAAGGGGGTGGATGAATGGATGCGGGGCGGAACTTGTGCCACCAGGCTGATAAAGGTTCCTCTCAACCAATGAGGCCCGTATGATACCGCTCGGATAATAAAGACGAACTATCGTTATCATTTAATAAAACCATGAATGGAAGGCAACGGTTTGATTGTTTTACTCAGTATTTTCTTGATTTGTGTTGGATTGTTTTCGGCATTACAGGGACATTAATTTGTATGAGTGCATAATCTTATCGACTGTAAGAATTAAAGTTGTTTCTATAATAAACAATGTGTTCGTGCTCATAGGAGTAGCCTGCACAACAGAGAAACACTGTTACGGTAAATAACATTTATTTTGACAGCATTATATTTTTACAAAAAAATTGTAGGGTATATGCCAAAAATCAGAAGTGTAAACCCGACGTAAACTTAAACGTTTCTAAAACACGGATGACCACGTGTCCTAGTTGTTCCGGTCATTAGGATGTGTCGCATAGCAACCGTAGACATTTTAGAACTCGAAAAGTGACGCGTTTAACGACAAACCCAAGTATTGATCCTCATCAATACCGGCGTATTTTACCCATTATAATGCTGGGAACTAGAAATCCCTTTCCTTTTCCTCAACCGGAGAACGACTACACATTGTCCGGAAGAAAGCAATGTCAGGTAACGTTAGCACTAGTATAATAAAATGTACTAATCGCCCCTGCTACAGAACAGCACACTGTCTCTAAAATTGAAAGGCGTGTGTAATTATAGAAAAAACACAAACGTTATGAAATATAAAGTAAATGTGATTCTCATGTATACCCCCTGCATGGATGTGGATTTTCTTTCCTACTGAACAGAAGCAGACATTTGATAAACCAACTCACCTGGCCCAAATTGAGGAACCGTGGAGTCGTCTGAACGATTTGGCAACTCTGGCCAGCATTCGAAGGAGTGTGCTGTATAGTGATCCACAAGTAAGTATTATAACTATAGACTATGTGATATGGGAATGAAAGAGATAACAGATCAGATACTCTGGCTGCACTGCCTCGACACATTGACTTAAAAAATGACTTCTCAAATTGGTATAGTTTGTTTAACTGAGTGAACACAGCATGCAAACCCCACAAAAACCTAGGAGCGGAGACATCTTTCAGAAACTATTAAAAAAATACTATTACACTCTCCCAACCAAGGAACCCAGGGACAGTCTTGACTTCCATCTAAAATCTACATATGACCACCACAAAGAGTTCCTCAGAAGTAAGAATGAGACCTTGTACCAGAAGGAGACGGTCACGAATGACCATGGGTAAGTGTGCTGAAAACACAGGGCAAAAACAAACTTGACTTCCATGTTGCTGTACTCATGTGAGCTCTGGTCACCTACTGATATTGTGCATAATACAAGTGTAACAGTGGATTTCAAACGTTAACTCTGTAGGAGAAACCTGAAGAATCACGGACAACATGAAGTTCCTTTATGTGAGAAGGATCAGTCTGTGAAAGTATGGATGAACGCTCAGAAATCTTCCATCCACAGCATTGAGGGAACAATAGGTGAGGTTTGTATACAATTCAGACGACTACCAAGCTATAGTAGCATTGATAACCAGGCTGACGAGACCTGGAATGAATGGCAACAAAAGACTTAACCAGGCAATCTGTATCTGCTTTTAGTGAGTGTCATATTTAGGATATGGGCAGAATAGTATAGTGGATACTTTAAAATATTGTTGTCTCTGCTCAACCCAAACACTAGTGTCTTTTGATCAAATGTTGACATTTCGTCTTAATGACTCGAAATGACTGACCCCGATTTTATTAGGTTGGTTATACAAAGACCTTAGAATCAGGTTTATTGCCAGTTTTGTTTTGTACACATAAGGAATTTGTTCTGACCAATAGGTTGATGATGCACTGTTTTTGGACAGTCACAGCGCTATCAACTTTATTCGGCTATAACAAAAACAATAGGCTGTAATACGAACAGGCTTACTGGCATGGAGTTAACTCCCCTAACAATGCGTGAGGAGATTTCATCTTCCTTTTGTTTTCACAGAATCTCATCACAACGCCTCAACCAACAGGGGATACTCCAGGAAACACGACGGGGGATTCTACTCAACCTAATACACTATGGTCAACCCTAAATTACGGTCGTGGATATGATCATTAAAAGTTAAATGAAAGTATGACTGAATTTGATTTTTTCTTCCACATAGCAAACATGATCAAAACACACGCTCTTGTTAAACCTGGATCTCGGACCAACGTTTGCCTGTATCGGAATGCACGTTCTATTGTAAAAAAAAAAAAAAAAAACAATGAACAGAAAGTGCGTTGGACCTTTTTTAAGTAACACCAGACCCACAAACCCAGTAACAAAAGTCGCACACTAAACTTAAATTGCCCTAAATCCCGTTCGCTTACGAACTAGCTGCTAGCGTGAGTAACGCCTAGCCAGTTACCTACACGTTAAATGTCGGCTACTAACCAACTACAACACGCAACTTCAGGCCAGCATTCTCGAATAAATGGCAGATCAGAATCGCATTTATACTCATTGACCGGTTTGGAGAATGGCGTAAACACCACTTTCCTCGGCTCTAGTATATCTGATCGAGTCATCACTTCTGACCACAATATCTTGTGGAGGCCCTGAAGATTGTCGAAGCTTCATGCTCATAGCCTCAGCGGCTCGCATGTCGGATACTATCATTTCTGAATCGAAGCAAGGCCAACCCCGACCAGATCAAATAAGATCACTGTGTAGTTTTTTGGTAGCTAGACTTACAAACATAAACGATCATACATACACACGCACACAAAACCTCGCGTATACAAACGTTCACTTGCACAAGCGCGCACACACACATACCTGCATTCAAACAAATAAAATAATGGTGCGGTTCCGCGTTGCGGATCTTATAAAGCCCTGGGACTTATGGGAAATTTGGGTAGTCGAGTTGTTGGGAAAATATTAGAGCGCCCTCATGTGGCCATGTAAGGTATCCCGTAATGCGTTGTTTTAAATTGCCGTTAAATAATATTCAAGCAACACATTTTACTTATAAAGGACATTTTATGAATTTACAAAGATATACAACTTATTTTAAATTACATATCCTATCGTATCATACACATCATACAAATACACAAATGAAAACATGCATCATTGTACATTAAAAAGAAATAAAGTACTTGAAGTAGAAAATGCTTGAATGTGTATAGGTAACTATTGGCAAATCATTAGTGTCACCATTGTCTAAACAAAACAAGAATGTTATATGAATGGCTGTTACATTGGTACTGCAGATACACTGGCCCCAGGCACTAGAGGCATGAAACTATAATTCTATATTTTTTACACTTAACGGCCATGAATAAAACATATATTTTTTTAATTTGTTTAAACCCCTTTCCCTGTTTGAATGTATGAAACAAGATTGAGATATACACCACTTTATTTTGATCACCAACTCGACATAAGAAACACAAGTGCATTCTTATGTTCAGACAATGCTGACACTCCACAGGTCTTACAAGGCCTGAGTAATGAGTAGTTGATGCATGCAGCATCGGAGCTGGGAAACGCAACCATGCTCGAGTTAATAACCTCTTTCTGTCAAAGTCTTGACCTCTTTCACCAATCCGTTAAATAACAGAAGAAGAGAGTGTGCCTTCACCACATTGTGCATAGCTCAAAGTTCATCACCACTGCCCAGATAGCCTGGTGCCAGATCGATTTGGGCTGTGTTGCCGGCTATACTGCGGTCACAGTTAAATATATAAAAGACCAGGCTACTGTTCCGAGGTGTTGACTGTAATGTCCAAACTCCCACTAGGTCACTTTAAAAAGAGGACATAGAAGGCCATGGTCACACAGGATAGAGCCACTGGCAGGTGAAGTCTGTGGCCAATCACAGATGCTGGTGAGTCAAAAACAAAGAGAATTAAGGCAAAAACAAGTTGAAAACCATATCCACTTTCACATCTTTAATCACCACATTAATACGAAAATACAGTGTATTATATTTTAGGCATGACTGCTTCGAGAAAGCTGTTAATTGATTATCAATCTCTTGCGTGGTATTTTTCGGAGAGACGGAGACCCTGACATCTAATTACCAATTGCCTATTTAATACCTTTGTAGAACACTCCCCAGATCCCTCTTTTCTCCGACAGTAGCCAACCTTTCACGCGAGGCACAGTCTTCAGGTAGGCACAGGTACAGATGAACAGCAGGGCGAACACCAGTAAACCATCGAATGAATACACTGCTCGGTGAAAGACAGGAATTAACTTAGACGAGTTAGTTGGTTGGTTTCGAATTATTAACTTGTTTTGAGTTCATAAATTCATTCGAACACACATTCGTTTAGGGCTTTACACTATTTAAAATGCCACGTCTTCACAGTTATTACTGGCCACCCTGTACTGTAGTAGTTAGTTTGTTAACTGAAACTTCCTGGTGGCTAAAGTTAGCTAGATAATAGCAATTATGCGTCAAACATTTAATTTTTGTTTAAGTACTGAAAATAGCTTTGCATACCGTTTGCCATTGTCACAGCTGATGACCACTGCGTGAATATGTCTCTGTCTGGGTCTTGTCTTTTGATATTTTAACGAATTGTTTTAGCGATATTTGTACACAGGCTGAACAGTCGAGTACGAATAACATCGATTGGAGTGTTACCGGAAAGGCCAGACCAATGGACCAAAGAGCAAGGAACGTCACAGAAACCGAATCTATTCTCAAAGCAAAGGCAAGCATACATTTGATTTCGATGTTCAATTTAAAATGTTCAAAAAAAGCATACCTTTGTTTAACCAGATAAAATTATGCCTCCATATGGCATGTCTGAGTAGATCAAGATCGGGTTTTACACAATATCATATTTATATATTATTAAAAGGATGCATTTCCAGTAATTGCGCTATTAAATCGTTTCTACGAACATTAATCTAGTTTTTGCACTGACTTTAACTGAGACTAACTCATCTTTACAGACCTGTGTGTGAAAAGAACACTGTTAAAACAAGACACTTGCACTTTATCTAATTATCTTTGAGTCAATCCATCTTCTTTAAGATTTAGGGCTGTTTTTCAGACACAAACTTGTCTAGTGTAATGAACACCAATTAAAACGTGTCTAGATTAGCTTCTTATTTTACTCGTGCTAGACTGAACTTAATCTATGCCCACAAATACGTCCTACAATGGATAATCTACATTCGGAAAGTATAGAGACTGTCTGGGAACCCAGCTCCAATGAATCCCACCTGGCATCTCACTTTTGGTAGACCCTGAACATTTCTATATCATCCTAGGATTGGTGCGATTTTGGCAACACAACTCTAGTACAACCTTGGAATTGTATTGGCCAATTGTCCTTAAATAATTTGGTGAGAATAGGCCTACTAGACTGAGGGAACTTTGCTATCAAAGTTACTATCTTGGTTTAAAAGATGCATGTTGCAGCGACTCTGTTCATTTTGTAATTTGGCAACAATGTGCTAATCTGACGTCCTAATCGGGGTATTTGTGGTGCGACCCTACCCCCAAACCTAATATGCCACCTAATACGCCTTTGAGTGAATTTACGGGAATGTGGTGCCATTTGGTAGACTACGTAACGTTAATCTTTGTTTTGTGTAATTGGATTACAGAGGCTGTCTACTACCAGTGTATGTTGACAACCGGCAACTTAAGTAATCAGGCTGTAACATACAGACAGTCCTCCGCAACAACGGCACTATGTTTGATTTCGGATCCGCGATGGAGCCTACATCCGTCTGTGTAGAGGTGCGTGGGGTTTGACCATGCAGGAGAGGGTTTTAGGAGAGGAGGTAGTAGAGGGGAAGAGGGAGGACTCGTAGCTTAATAGGAACTGGGGACCGTGCCATTGAAGGCTCATACGACGCAAAGAAAGTGAGTGTTTACTGTTTGTCGTCTAAGACATTGCCCGGATATTGGCCTGGTGGCTCACTTATTACACTGTTTATCTATTGGCCCCCTGGTGACCGTGGTGGTGTTAAACAACGCTGGAAAGTTTAAATGTATGATTCTGTGTTCGTTATGCTGGGGTTAGGTGTTATTGGTGTTTTCTGAGAGCAGAGACAAGACTTTGCTGTGTGTATACCTCATCAATAGTAGAGCATTACAGTGTGGAATTATCTAGAATGTTCTTAACTAGAGCCACCTAGAGGATTACAGGCATTTCTTGGTTTATTTTCAGTAGTCTATAGTAGTATTCTGGTATGTTTCTTTAGACAAATAATTAGTTTGTGACGTTTAATATTCTATTTTCAATTTGGATAAGTGCATAGTGCTCAACCAAATCTGATTTGAATGCTTTCGTTGAAAGCCTGACAGTCAATATAATTTCACTGGAATCAAGCGTTGTTATTTTAATTGATTGAATGGTAGCCTACAGGGCATCATTCAGAAGTTAATATTTAACTTGATTGGGGGTTTTGCGTTGGACCACATAGTTCACACTGATGGCCACAAGGTGGCAGTGTTGTTCAAAACACAGGCCACTACTTTTTGATTTGTAATGGAAGTATACGGTCATATAATGATTCCAGTGTAATAGTTAGTCCCTGAAGAAATCCATACATGGTTGTTGTGGTAAAGCACAATGCCATGAGCTGAAATTATACAAACCGGTAAAATTACAGTAAATGTGTAATGTCAGGGCCTGAGTGGTTGTGTGGCGAATACATCAGACATGGGAGCTAGTAACTGCCCTAGTGACTGGCCCCTCACCCAGTCCTTTACTCTGGATCTGGCTTTGTCCTTGTCTGTCCTGGGTTGAAAGTGAGAGTCACCTTTCTACTTGTTCTGTTAATCTCCATTTCCAGGTCAACACACTGCAGGGCCCTGCATGTGACCACATGGAGAGGCAATGACACCAAGAGATCACAGCTTAGATAGTCTGGGACACTGTTATGTGTCCCTAATGTAGAATGATGTGTTCTAAACAGGCTTGATATGGCACAGAACATGCTGGGTAGTTAATTGGCTTGGGGAGCAAATTGCAGCTTTTTCCATAGCTGCATCTCCCACGCATTGTTGACATCATCTGTGCCCTGCAGCAAGATATCTTAAAGGTGGTCTTTGACTGTCTGTGGGTGAAAAGCATCACAGAACAACCACAACTCCAGAGTGCCACCTGTCTCCTGGTTAATGTGATACCATCCATTAGACCTGCTCCCAAAAGAAAAGGTTGCTCATTTGTCTAAGGTTTGAGTTATCTAATTTCACCTGGGTGTGGCAGGTAGAGTCACCTGCTATTGGTAGGGGGGTTAAATCCAGTAAACTCATTGTCTGTCTGACCAACCAGTTCTATGTGGTCATTGGTCAAAGGTGTAACATTTTTTGCTATTTGAACCAAACTGTTGCTTGCTTCTAGTTTCCAGTTTAAACTTTGAGGCTGTTGAGCCTGACTGTGAGTATATAATCTAGTGGAAGACATTCATAGTCCATCACCAGCTGTGCTAATCATTAGTACACTTCAAAAAGTATTACGTTATTAACAATGTGTTCCCTTATGGAATCTTTTTCCAGTTCTGTTTTTTTTTCAGTCCTAAGGTTCTCTCGGGCATAAAGCAGAATGAACAGGGTGAAATATTATGTTCACCAATCCCCCCTTAGGTGGTTATGTTGCAAAGGTGTTTCGTTTGATGACATTTGAAGAGCCTTTGTTGAAGCCCCTGTGGCAATAACAAGAAAGCTGTGGGTACCAGACTCAACGCTTTAATGGGGTGACACTTGAGAGTCCCGGTGTAGAAAAGTTGGATAAAAATAACACTTTGGTAAACATGTAAAAAGAGAATTTATCCGAATTAGATGATTGGATGTAATATCAAAAAGGTTTGGCAGGTGGCCAGGTACGTTAATGTAAGCTGCGTATGGCAGGTTATCATTATTGTGGAAAATGAACCAATGCCGATTGCCTACCGTAGTTTATTTAAATGGTGTTATGGGGATTGAAACATGCATATTTAAATCTACTAATAAATAGAATGGGATTATATCTTGTAAGGCTCCAACAATTTTGCTTCAATAAGGTTTTTGTGAGTTCACTAGAGGGTAACGTTTACACCATGCGATTGGTTTTGGTGAGATCATTAGTGTATTGTTTGTTGTACTCTGCTGGAGATTAAAAAAGGCCTTTCCTCTCTCCTCAGGTGCTTTCTCAGAATACAGGATTTCGCCATCACAGAAAAGGTACATGAATAATATCAAAAATATAACCAATTTGTTTTATTAATGAAATATTGATATAACACCTTTAGTCTTAGTAGCCTGAATGTGTTCTCTTGCCAACACGAAGGAATGACCATACCGCGTAACTCCCAATAACTGGTATTTCGGCCAATCAGAACTCTCAAGCCTGGTATTTCGGCCATATCAGAACTCTTAAGCCTGGTATATCGACCAATCCGAACTCTCAAGCCTGACGTGAATGAGACTCAACTGAAACCTTGTCTCTCCTGTAGAGAACTTTGTGTGCCGTGAGGCCGCCTCCCAGCAGTCACAGGAGGGAGGTGAGGTGTCGGAGGTAACCAGGGCCCAGCTACAGCAGCCCAGAGTGAAGCTGAACGGCGCCACGGTGGAGACGCCTAGTCACCACGACCTGCACCGTGAACTACTTCTCAGCACCAAACGGTAGGTCTAGGCCAGAGACCACAGGCACTGTCAGTGCCAAGTCGGCGTGTGCGTGTCTATAGAAGCACCTTTGAATACACCAAGGGGAAACCGTACATGCATTTGTTTGCATTTGATTCTCTATTTATGGCTGTCGGCCTTTTGCGGGTTATGTTTGCATGTGGTACCAAATTTTGTATTCTGTATAGTAGTTTCTGAAATGGTTTAAAGCTATAGAACTGTGAACTTCTCACATTCATGGAAGAGTACACTCAGTGAGTCAAATCAAACTTCATTTTCATAATCAGAAACCCTTTTATTCCAGATGGTAGATTTTAAAAGCTATTGAATACATAGTGTCAAATATTTAAATGTCTGTTTGGCAGGTTCATGGTAATCTGGCATGACATTACTACAGATTATTACAGTCCAAATGGACTTTTTGCTAGCGAAATACTTTAAAAAGAATTGTATAGCTAAAAAGCCTAGAATTTAGGATTGTGTAATTCTATTAAACTTCCTGTTAAAAAGTCTGTCACTGCAAGTGATGTAGTTACCTCAATATATGCAAATAAGTATATGCAAATGAGACCATACAAGTGTAGTTACTGAAACACGAAGCATGCACTTACACTGGGGCTCATTGTCTTAACAATTTATAAATGTAGCAATCTTAAAATTATGCACAAATATAATTGTTTTTGTGCAGTGTATGACTTAAGTTTTAAATTAATAACATTTTAAATATTCTTTTGGACGTTTGTGCCACATGACTGTTTCATTTTTGACAAAACCAAAACAATGTTTGTTTTATCAATGATTCAGACATTTCAACACAATAGGAATATTCAATTTGAAAGCGAAAATACTTTGAAATTCCAGTCCGGACTCCCCTGTTCTATTCTGGATATGTTTTCTCTGGCTTAGCAATGACGATTGGTGCCAACCAGGCCAGTACAGACATCTGCTGGTTCCAGTAATGTGTATATGGCCTATGTGCCCCTTTTTAGAGGCCTGCTACCGGGAGAAAAGCCTGAGCTCAAGCGTGTCCTGGAGCAGAGGAGACTGGAGCAGCACAGAGAACAGGAACTGGCCCAGAGGCCACCCTTAGAACTGGAGACCGAGCTACGCAAGAGACAGCAGATACTGCTGGAGGTAATGCACGCATGCTAATACAAAGAAACTCCAAAGACAAAAATATATAAAGAGGAATAATGTCTGTGTATGAAAAACACAGAAAGATATAACCGTGTTTGAGAATGGGGGGGAGGGCATTGTCTTTTGTGAATGTTACGTCTGCAGTAAATCCACTGTTGTGTTTCAGTACGAGCAGGAGGAGGTCCGGCGTCGGGAAGAGCGGGAGCGAGGTGTTCCCGAGTTTGTACGCGTAAAGGACAACCTGAGGCGTACACAGATGTCGGGGCAATGAAGGCCCCTCTAGTCCTCCCACAGAATCCTCCGTCCCGTTTCTCCTCCCAGTGCTCTGGTGTCGTTCCCTCGCCACAGCGCCTCTAACATTCCTATGAGCCCGTCCACCAGCCTTCTCGGCACCCCAGATTCTACATGTGTATGTTGAGGAACCCCTTGACTGCAGTGAGTTACGGAACACGTCCCTGGGACTGATGTGAATTGCATACAGGACTGATTAAACTGTGTGATGATCAAGGTGAAGAAACTGCATAAATATATAGACTTAGATTAAGAGAATGTAGAAAATGTGTGAAAGTGCATGTAGGTCACCTGTAAATAATGTGTATCAGTTCTTTGATAATGGCTTTATTGTGTTCTAAGTATTAAAAAAATGAGGGGGAAGTGATTCACTTATAAAGTCTAATGCACTTGGTCTTGTTGGTTAATTTCTATGTTGAGATATTTATTATACAGTTTGTTAATTTCTTTGTTGAGGCATTTATTATATAGTTATATAGCCACGAATATTTCTTAACCCCCACGGTGTATTTATATTTATTTGTTAAATGTATTTGTTATTCCCCCCAGTTGGTCTTTTTGCTGTGTTTCGCTAAGAAAACAATAAAGATTTCCACGATTACAAAGAGACCCTTTTAAATAACCTTAGTGGTCTCAAGTCTATTTGACAGCCACTGGAGAATCGATACTTGGCCATCCTCTCCTGAGCAAACAGTTCCCAAAGGGATGCAGTCTTTCACACGGATACGGGACTTTTTTTCATTAGCGGATCTTTTCATTCCATCACGGGATGAGAAGAAAGCTGGCCATCTGGAAGGACTACGGAATGGGGAACGGGGTAGATGGGAATGCTCTTCAGGTTGGGCCGCCGGACTGATATGATCACTTTGCTCCAGTGTGGGGATCCGGGACTTACCGTACAGAAAATATGTAGCCTAATACAGACTGAAAAAGGCCAAACTTGTTTTTAGTTTGGGGTGATTGTCACGGATGAGCGTTCTTTATTCTATTGAAGAGAGGCTCCATTACCCTCCTACCAGCCAGCTGTCCAACCGCACTGGTCTTTGCGCTCCCGGCTAAACTTTCTTCCTGCTCCTGTCTTCAAGATCCCAATTCAGACATCATACCCCCCTCCGTGTGTCGTGTGCAGTGTCCAAGAGGCAGAGCGTGTCTGGAAAGAAAAAAATACAATCGGAAGTGTCATAAAGTAAATATTACAAATAATATTTGTTTCCGCTTCCAAAAGTTATTCCGAATATATCACTCGTCAAATAACCAATATGTACAAAAGTTGACTGCAGATCATCCACCTAAAAATCCAGAAAGATCCAAAATAAACTGTCAGCTCTGATTAGACCACCCCTCCATTTCTAGGAGATGGTTTGGTCCGATGACAGATGTCCCACCAGAGAACCAAACGTCCAGCTCACAACTGGCTCAGAAAGTCCCCGCACACGTCTCCTGCGAGATGCTCTATTCGATTACTGGACAATCGTTTTAAAAGGTAAACGCATGCGAATTGTATTAACGTATAATTGTTTCTTTCTTCAGCTTGTTGAAAATATCCATTATGCTAACTGTCCGGATTGGTAATATTACAATGAATGGAGTCCGGGGGTCTTAAAAGTAACTGTATCAGCTGGTTTGACTTTTCAATTGAACTATTGATGTTACGCACACTTACACGGGCTTTAGCATGGGATACTTTGCTTTGCAATGCTTTTAATTTCTGAGAGAATAGTACGTAGGCTACTTTTTTCCCTTTTATCCTATATTCCCGGAAAGTTTCACAGACATCCCATGAGTCACTGGGACATCCTCTTGCATGTTCAGGATATTGTATGTGTTTTAAACTGAGTCATTTGAGGATTGCAAAACGTGTAGCCCCCAGACTCTCTTTTATATCACAGTGAGAGTTTGCACACCTCACTACTCATTTCCATGACACAAACATGTGTGGATCCTGCCACATGTTAAAAACTATTAACACAGGAAGATGAGTCAAACCCACTGGCCTCCAGTTTGCACGCAACAAGTCCCATATCTTTATACAAAAAAAGCTTAAACAAAAGCCTTTGACACAAAAAATGAAATGTGAAGGTTGGAATAGTTTACAAATAATTTGATTAATTGACTTAAACAACTTAATTTCTAGACGAAAGCTTGTCAATTTTAGGAAATTATTTACCAAGTTGAATTTGCTAATTGTGACAATGTCATGGATGGATTTGCAGTTAACATAAGATTAAGGAAAACATTGAGATGCTAAAAATATGCGAAGAAGCTGGTTCACACATCCTGTTGCCATAATTAAAGGGGGGTTGACCACTGTTAGGTCGTCTTGTGGCCTAGAGAGTCAAAGACAGCCATGCGTCTTGATCTCGGGGGAACAATGGAGAACCTCTTCTATGGTCTCTGGATTTATGTTGTCTTTGGTCTGCTGTGTCTGGCTGGCATATGGTCTGGTAGGGTATGGTTGAACTAATAGTATCTGTCCAAGTTAGGACATTTGGCCCGTCCTCACCTATGGTTTTACACTTTGGGTTAGGTTTAGATTTGGCTTTGGTCGAAGATTATGGTTAACAACTGAGCTAAATCCAGGATATGGGTGTTTTGGCATACTTTGTTTACAATGTTAGTCAGATCACAGTGTTTGAGTTGCAGATTATCGGTTTATACGGTCAACATTGGAAAACTGAGCTGCTAATGGGGACATATATCTGTTGTTCCGATTAGAAGTTGACATGGGTAACATGTTGGGAATGTAGAAGGACTTGGCAGTAAAGTATAATTGATCATCGTTGCTTGATTCAGTCTCTACATTCTCCTGGGGTCCAAAGAATTAGTATGAAACAATATTCGTGTTGTGGTTTTGGGGATTTAGAAGGTCATCTCTCCCATTGCTGAAAATGGTTAACTCTGCAATGTTGATGAATACACGTTTTGACTTTATAAACAAATGTATCGGTCAACATGATCAAAGAAAGAGTTTGTGTGTGTGTGTGTGTGAGAACTCCTGTTCTTTCTGTCCTCTCTTTCTCTCCAAATGTCTTTAACTGTTGTCTCTCTCACTCCCCCATATTGAATGAGTTTCTTCCACTCCAGCAGACTGTGATGTATATACACAGAACAGAATGGATCCATTTTGCTGAATAGCGGTTGGCTATGGCCCAGCCCCTGAAATCAGACATGCTGTAAAGTCGTTTGGTTTCTTCCACAGTATCAGCAGTCACTAGAAAATCTTAATTACAGGCTTTACATAGGCGCTGGATTGATTTCAGCTAAACACACGTACGGTGAAAAGATGAAAACCCACACACGATGTGTGCACACACACACTCATGCAGACTTTCCTCACTGTTTCTTTGGGTAGCTATCCTGTGTTGGTAATTCCAGCAGCCTAGATATGACCACAGTAATAATGACAATGGCAATGAAGGCCTACATTCCTAGAGATCACACACACACACACACACACACACTCACACAGACACCAGAGTCAGGGAGTTATACACACACACACACACACACACACACACCGCCCCAAAGGCTCATGGGAATGGGTGTTGGTGGGTGGGCAACCAGGAAGTCGGGGAGACAGTGAATCCACATCTTCTTCAGCTCCTCCTATAAACAAACAGTTTCTCGGTTTCCATTATCACGCTCCGTGAACGTCGGGGAATGAGAATGGGCGTAACACGGAGCTGCTATCCTGAGAACCCTCCTGATCACTGATCATCACAGGACGTTGGCTTAATTACGTTGTTATGACGATGGCAATTAAGTCACTGTTTGCTGGAAATTGTTGTTATAGAAAAAGAATGGTTCAGCGAGGTAATCTGAACAGTAGGTCTATGGCTTCTATGGGAACCGTACATTTTTTACAAGTCTGACTATATTTGGTTGTTTAAAAACAAACGGAATAATTTGTTGATTTTCAAATCCGCCTTCACCATATGGGATCAATGAACTCATTCATGGAAAGTTTGGAGCATAGACATAGAATGAATAGAACCGGCGTCAACGCCATAACGGCTATAATTTGACGAGAGTAACTGCGGTCGTTGTTCTGTTCACTGGATTTCGGTGGCATGATTGAAGAAGAGGAAGGGAACATTCATGTTACTGTGATATGAATGCCCCGGCAGGAGTGAAGAAGTAGTAGAAGACGACATGAGCACATAGTGTGGCCACATGCACACAGACTAGGTGGCAAGCGGTGCATGTATGTTTTGGCCTGATATGACAGCTTTTACGTGGTTCCTGAGTGATGCCCACAGTTTCAGCACATCCAATTCAGGTCCAGACAACTCCTGGCATTGTAACAGGTTTCCATGAGAGTTGATGAGAGGGTATGAGTGGGCAAAAAAACCTGCTACTTTGCATCTGCTTGCCTGTGTGTGATTATACAGTTCCTGAGTCCCTGTTGTCGTCTCAGACCTATATTTCAGTGAATCAGTAGAAGCCTGAGTCCCGGAGTCTGAATTCCCCTGGGAAGGCCCTATGAAGGCCTATGAAGGCTATATGAAGGCCATATGAAGGCCCTATGCTCTACTTTACACACACATAGCTTGGATTCCAATAGCCTAGAATGCAATGTCACAGCACATTTTGATTGGTATTTGGCTCCACTGAACTATACAGCAATTTTGTGGTAAATTGTGGAAATTCCTGTCGGTCTAAATGAACTATTAATGTTCTGACTGTTTCATGTGGCAATAGTTCACTGATTAGTCTAATATGGAAGCCATTTCATAATATGCAGCCATTGGTTTGAACAAAAATTCAGCAATCTCAAAATTGGTGCATGTAAAGAGAGACAGAAACAATTTGGAATAGAGTCTATTTTCTAAATTCCTGACTAGAGCTCCTTTTTCTTCCCCAGTTAACAGTAATCCTGTGCACTTGTGGAAATCTAAGAAGACTTTAATGTAATAAAGTGATACCTAGCCTGTCCAAAAGCAAGGTGGAGCAATTACCAGACCAACACCAGACTAACATTAGACCAAAACCAGACATACACCGGACTTACACCAGACCAAAACCAGGCCTACACCAGACCAACACCAGGCCTACACTATGCCTACACTAGGCCTACACTAGACCTACACCAGACCTACACCAGACCAACACCATGCCTACACCATGCCTACACCAGGCCTACACTATGCCTACACTATGCCTACACTAGGCCTACACCAGACCAACACCAGGCCTACACCAGGCCTACACCAGGCCTACACTATGCCTACACTAGGCCTACACCAGGCCTACACCAGACCAACACCAGACCTTCACCAGACCAACACCATGCCTACACCAGACCAACACCAGGCCAACACCAGACCTACACCAGACCTACACCAGACCTACACCAGACCAACACCAGACCTACACCAGACCTACACCAGACCTACACCAGACCTACACCAGACCAACACCAGACCAACACCAGACCTACACCAGACCAACACCAGTCAGACCAAACCTCAACAAGTGTGCAGGCAGTAGATCCATTTAGGATGTGGCCCCTGGCACTGATTCAACAACCCCCCGCACCTTGTTGCTGGCACCCCATTCCTCTGAGCGGGATTTAGAGGTGTCAGCAGTCATCACACCCACAGTGGCTTATGAGGGCGGGTGACCAGGGGCCCGCTGGTCCTTTTGTTTGTTTCTGTGTGTTCATTCAGCAGCGGGGTCATTGTGCCACTCCGGCACTCTTAACTCGTCGTTGCTTCACATGACTTCCCCCGGTGAATGGCCAGAGGACGGGCCGACCGGGCCGGAGGGGATTCGACACAATAACATCCTGCCTCGAGGGTTCTTCTACGGACATTTGGCACGTCCCAAACCCCTGTGCCCCGGCTAGCTTGGCATTACAGGCGAGGTGTTTTAGTGCACTAGGAGGGGTTGGGGGTCATTCGGGACAACCACAGGGTGATACCCATCTCTAAACATCTCTAGATAGAACCAGCGGATTAGTTGGACCTGCTCTGCCATCACGGCCAACACAACAGGACCGGGGCTGTCTGTAGAGGAGTGATTTCTATCCGTCTGTTGACCTGGTGAAGTTGTTTTCCGGCCTGGATACAGGACAGGAGACGGATGTCATCAGTTGTTTTGGCTAGATCTGATTAATTCAGAGAGATGGCAATGGTTGTCTGTCATCTAGTTAGGGACAACGAAGAATAAGCTTTGTGATTGGCTGAGACTTTTAGGAAGAATAGGAGCTGTAATGACACAATATCAGTAAGAAGATGGCGGTGTTTCTAGTATTATTCCTCACAGATTTCACCCGGACTCATGTCAGATTTCATTACAATCATTGTTAGCACTTCTCTTTAAAGACAAAGCTGTGTTTTCGATGTAGAACTCATATTTATAAGCTTTGTGTGCTCTTGTTTTTCTGATATACAACCCCAAAAAATTATTATTCGCTTTGTGCGTGTGTGTGTGTGTATAGCAAAATGTTTTTACAGGACATTCTCACAAACACACACAACAGACTGGACCATAAACGTTGTTTATACTTTCACCGTGTGATTTTATTCAGATATCATGACTGTTCAGTATGGTCATGTGAGTCCTTAGTATCTAAATGTGAGTCCTGAGTATCTAAATGTGAGTCCTGAGTATCTAAATGTGAGTCCTGAGTATCTAAATGTGAGTCCTGAGTATCTAAATGTGAGTCCTTAGTATCTAAATGTGAGTCCTGAGTATCTAAATGTGAGTCCTGAGTATCTAAATGTGAGTCCTGAGTATCTAAATGTGAGTCCTTAGTATCTAAATGTGAGTCCTGAGTATCTAAATGTGAGTCCTTAGTATCTAAATGTGAGTCCTTAGTATCTAAATGTGAGTCCTTAGTATCTAAATGTGAGTCCTTAGTATCTAAATGTGAGTCCTTAGTATCTAAATGTGAGTCCTGAGTATCTAAATATGAGTCCTTAGTATCTAAATGTGAGTCCTTAGTATCTAAATGTGAGTCCTTAGTATCTAAATGTGAGTCCTTAGTATCTAAATGTGAGTCCTTAGTATCTAAATGTGAGTCCTGAGTATCTAAATGTGAGTCCTTAGTATCTAAATGTGAGTCCTGAGTATCTAAATGTGAGTCCTTAGTATCTAAATGTGAGTCCTTAGTATCTAAATGTGAGTCCTTAGTATCTAAATGTGAGTCCTTAGTATCTAAATGTGAGTCCTTAGTATCTTAATGTGAGTCCTGAGCATCAGTATCTTAATGTGAGTCCTGAGTATCTTTATATGTGCTTACTAGTGCTACAGACATGCTCAGCATTGAGACATTCTTCTACTTTGAAGCCCCTAGAGAGTTGTTACTGTGGAGGACACTGGTTGAATGGAGAGCTGGGTTGTGTGGGACTGCTGGGAGGAGGACAGGTGCAGCCCGTGGTGGGGTAATTCTCTAGCCCTGCAGCCATCTGCTTTCCTTTTCTCTGTTGGGGGGTGTGTCCCCGGACACGCCTTGCGGCGACACAAAACAACACACACACACTCCCCTCACGTAACAGCGGTTCGCCCCGTGACCGTCGCCATGGCTCCCGGTTTTGGATTAACCCCGGTCCTCTGGCACATGTTGGTGAAGTGTGGGGGCCTGCCCTCTATTGTGTTTGAGGGAATGGAGGAGGGGGGCAGGAGGAATGAGGTTGGGGAGAAAATAGGGAAGCAGATGGGGAGGGGGTGGTAGCAATGGGCCATTCCTAAAAGGAGGTGCAACACAGAGCGTGGCAACTGATGACTTAGTTCTACATATTATTGTGTTCTTTTTTTAGTCATTTTTTTCACGTCAAGTAATTCTCCCAATTTCAGTTCAGCGTCTAAATAACAATGATTTATACAATTAATGACTTTTTGGATGATTGTTTTTTTCCGACAGGTATCGATTTAACGCGGTGTAGCAGAGCCCAGAGCAGCCATGATGGATACAGAGGTTCTACACAAAGAGGAGATCAGTGACAGTGACAGTGGGATTATGCTGAACTCCGGTAAGAGCTCAACACGTTGACAAGCTAAACGCTACTCCCCTGAACACTCAGACCGAAAACAAGCCTTGCAGTAATCCTATATTTTGATATTGACTGTGCATTTGGGATGGTGGAGGGTTAGTGAATGTAGGGTAGCTGGTTGTTAATATTGTTAATGTTGTTCTAGAAGTTTGATGCCGTGGTGACATGGATGTGGAATATGCTCAGTGTGAATTGACTCTGGTTAACCTCCTGTCCTGTGTGATTCAGGTTCTGACAGCCCCACGACACAGGTGAAGGACCTGAGCACACACACCAGGGTCATGAGGCTAAAGCACCAGGCTCTGGAGGAGAGGCTGGAACTTTGTGTGCTGGAGCTCAAGAAGCTTTGCGTCAGAGAGGCCGTGAGTGCTTACACACACTGTTTTACCTACCCAACCAGCAGGAAGTGCTCAAAGTTTAACCCGAAAGGGTGCTTCTGACGTTTGTGTGGATGAAGCCTTGTTTTGGTTCCGGGGGGAACACCTTTTTGCTTCCATACACAACAGCATTCTGTTCCTGGTATAACTAGGTACTAAAGGAAAGGCTTCTAGTTGAATCCAAAAGGTTCTCTCTGGAACGAAACAAAACCCTAATTAGACAAGCGCTCCCTATTCAAGCAGCTTCTGGCTACATTTGGGAGCTTGATTCCTAATCCCGTTTTAGGTGTATATTCATCTTGCATAGATCCCATTACACTAAGTGCTATTAATCCGGATGTCTACTAATCTATTTAGTTGATTCTAAATCCAGACTGTACATTCTGTGGTACCCCCTTTAGCAGTAGAGTTCGTGTCATTATCTTGTTGTGGTGAAAACGCGAGAAGCTTGCGATTACAATCAACTTGACTTTGGATTTGCCTCGCAGGAGTTGACAGGCAAACTGTCGTCAGACTTCCCTCTTCTTCCTCACGAGAAACCCCCTCGCATTCGCCGAAGAATCGGAGCAACCTTCAAACTGGACGACAGTCTCATCCGTCAGGGTGGAGAGGTACATGAACACCTAATACACCGCTATAATATGATATATTAGTCGCTATGTTCTGGAGTTGGTCTTAACAAAAACTCAATTTTGAAGTAGTTCCTCTTTATAATTAGGTGTCATTTAGTGGCTGATCCCTCCTGAACTTTAGATCTGCCAGTGGCGCTAGAAAGTATTTCCTCCCTGTTCCCCTCAGGATTCAAAGCTCAACTCCCTAGAGGCAGATTTGGCCTTGCAGCTCCAGATCTATGAGGCGGCTCGGAGACTGTCAGTGGAGGACCACCTGTCCAAACCACAGAAGAAGAGCAGGCTGCAGCAGTGTAAAAGAGAGGAGAGAAAAGTCAAGGACCTGCAGGACGCTGTGTTCCAGTACCGGATCCGAAATGAGTGTTCCTCTCCACCCACCAACCAGAAGAACAACTCAGCCAAACACCTAGGTGAGTGTTCTTCGTGCTTCTGCCCCCTCCTGGACACATTGGGCTCTGCAGTCTTTAGGGTGTCAGTAAATTCTCACTCGACACCACGGCGGTTTGAATGTAGGAATTGTCTTTTTTTTTTTAAATCGCGTATAAATAACAGGGTTCCACAACCCCTTCCGCTAACTGGAAATTACATTTTGTCTCACCAGATCTGTGTCTGTCCGACGATAGTTCCCTGTCTGATGGTGTTGCCCTGGACGACGGTGAGTTACTAACACTAATAATGCCTGTAAAATAAAACCACAAGTATTATAATGTCTGACCAGCTCACAGATACGCCTGGGATGTTAATGACTCAAACATGACTTTAGTAGGAGTGACCATGGAATTTGAAGGAGTAGACAAGCTGAGTAAGGTATTCGTCATCAGGAGATGTTGGGACTCATGGGAAAGTTTCTCACAGATTTTTATGCTGGAGGACAAGGCCAAGGCCAAGCTTGCCACATTGGTCCTCCTGGACATTTATGAGGATATACCTTGGAATGAGAGATGACATTATATCTGAACCTTTCCGTTGTCCGTGTCCACAGACGTGGAGCCTCTATGTCACTCTGGGTCTTCCGACCCACTCCTGCAGTCTTCTCCACGATCCCGGTCTATCCAGTACTCCTCAGAGAGCAGCCTCCTGTACACCTCTGACCAGAGCCAGATCCTCGGCACTGGCTGCAGTCTGGAGCAGACCCAGGTCTCCAGTGTGGGATCCAGCTGCAGTGTGGAGCAGACCCAGGTCTCCAGTGTGGGATCCAGCTGCAGTGTGGAGTACCCAGAGCGCTCCCCAATCCAGAACTCTCCCTGGAAGGAGTCGAGTCTGGACCAGCCCTATCTGAAACCTGAGAAACCCCTGTCTGCGTGCAGCAGCAGGTCCAGGTAAGAGCCCAGGCAAACTTAGGTTTCGGATCAAAATGCTGTGTGAATTTATAAATGTGGACTAGATCAGCGAGCTGGCCCACCTTACTAAGAGTATCAGCTCAGAAGCCCATCAAAACAGATTTAGTTTACTCCGCATGTATTGTACGACTGTGACCTTCGCTTCCTGTCTCCCTGAGCAGCAGTCCAGTGGGGATTCCAGTGTTCCCTGCAGACAGCAGAGTCCTCCCATCCCACTTCCCCTCCATTAAGAACCTGGCTGTACGTCATGGACAGACCCACTCCTGCAGCGCTCCCTCTACTCCAGAGCTGCACGTACGCAGACAATACTCACAGTCCTTCAGGTAAACCACCAATGCCAACACCGCGACCATGATGACCATGCAGTAAGACAGAACGCCAAGCCCGTAAGACAGAACGCCAACGCCCGTAAGACAGAACGCCAACGCCCGTAAGACAGAACGCCAACGCCCGTAAGACAGAACGCCAACGCCCGTAAGACAGAACGCCAACGCCCGTAAGACAGAACGCCAACGCCCGTAAGACAGAACGCCAACGCCCGTAAGACAGAACGCCAACGCCCGTAAGACAGAACGCCAACGCCCGTAAGACAGAACGCCAACGCCCGTAAGACAGAACGCCAACGCCCGTAAGACAGAACGCCAACGCCCGCAAGACAGAACGCCAACGCCCGTAAGACAGAACGTCAACGCCCTAAAGACAGAAGGCCAACGCCCGTAAGACAGAACGTCAACGCCCGTAAGACAGAACACCAACACTGTAACAAGGTCAACCCTAAGTGTTTTTATTGTGGTTATGTGGCAAACATAAATTGTACTGGGAAATAAAATCACAGTGGCTTACTCTCCCTTCTATGATTTTTCTTCACCCAGGCTTTACAGAAGTAAGCCCAGCACCGACCCAAATGAGGGACGTGGACGGGCCAAGTTGCCACGCAGGAAGCCAGAGTTCATGGTTCGGTCTCCACAGTACTCACCTCTGGGTGTGTACCAGTCCAGCTCTGAGGACAGCAGCTCCGAACACTCTGTCCCCTCCAACACCGGCTCACCGAGTCGTGACCGACCCCAGGACAGAGAGAGCCGCGCACCCACTGAGATCCCCAAGCTCTGCCCTCCCCCCTACGGCTTTCACTACGGAGCACAAAGTCCCACCGTTTTAAATGTCTCTAACAGTCCTAGGGGGATTTACAACAACAGCCAGCACCAGTCCTCTCCCAGCCTAAGACGGAGAGCCGCAGAAGACATCGCTTCCCCAGTTTCTTCCCAGGTCCGAGGCAGCCCTCTGGCGAACGGCCTTTACCCTCCTCCCCCCCGGGCTCTGCAGCCCGACCAGCAGCCTGAGGGACCCGGGCACCCGCCGTCTTTCCCCGAACGAGTTCTGAAGCCCCCGCCCCCATACACTCGTCTGGTACGTACCCCGTCCCTAAGGGAGTACCCCAACCACCCTGCTCGGCTCCTGCCCAGGCAGATGGTGTCAGAGGAGCTCAAGTCCTGGCACCAGCGGAACCACTTCCAGAGTCAGAATCAGTTCCAGACGTCAGGCCCGTGTTCCCTGGAGCGGCAGGGGTCATTCCGAATCAAGAGCCCCACTTCCCCTCCCCCTTATATGCAGGTGAGGATACAGACAGAATGTCACCACCGTAACACATCTACAGACTGTCACCACCGTAACACATCTACAGACTGTCACCACCGTAAAACACATCTACAGACTGTCACCACCGTAAAACACATCTACAGACTGTCACCACCGTAAAACACATCTACAGACTCTCACCACCGTAACACATCTACAGACTGTCACCACCGTAACACATCTACAGACTGCCACCACCGTAACACATCTACAGACTGTCACCACCGTAACACATCTACAGACTGTCTCCACCGTAACACATCTACAGACTGTCTCCACCATATTACATCAGAGCACAGCCAGCATCTCCTGTTGACACATTTAAACATACAGCAGACGTGCAACCAGACGAATGCAACGACGGTTAGTTAAATGTGTTCTGTTGTTCCAGGGTTCCCACCGGACGGTGATTCTCCAGCGAGCAGAGGACGGTACCCCAATGCAGTGGTTTGTAGCGGAGGACTCAGAGATCGTCAGCCAGGTGTAACCGTAGCCGCATGTGCAGTGTACGCTGTGAAATCTGCAGCATATACCATGTCTATTCTACAACCTGGAGGTGTGGCTTTCTTCTTTACCCGTGCTGAGTCTACCTGCTGGAGCTGTGTTACAGACACTCATCCTGATTGGTCGAATATGCCTCTATATGCCATCTATGGATTCAGTAGATTCTCTGTGAGATTATGTGCCAGGTGAGGGACAGTTGCCCTTAACAAAATGCAGACGACGAGACTTGACTTGTTGTGTGCGATGAAAAGAGTCTAGCTCTGCCACGTCAGATCGTAGGACTTTATTTAATGCCTTATGTGAAGCAATATGACATCGTAACCTAAGTGACTTAGATAATTTTCTAAAGGTGATATAAAATCACCAGTACACAATGTTGTATGTTTTTGTAACAGGTTTCGTGAATGTGTAATTGACTTTAACGTTTGAAGATAGCCTACTGTAGAATGTATTCCGTGTCCTGGACACTTGCACAAAAGATTCACTTACAGCGTTCCTAATTTAATAATTTCTTTACTGCATAAAATGTTTATCTATGATTTCACTCTTTATCTACTAAACACAGAGTGGTAAAGTTAAAACTCTTCTAATATAATAATTTCTTAATTTATTTTATGCACATCCATGCGTTTCTTTGATTTTAACTATAAAGTTAACTATAGAAATATAGGAACAACATAGCTAGGACTCTAAAGCCATCAATTGATTGTATTCCTTTTAAATACATTTTGAATAAGCAATAGAAATGCTAGCAAGTTGCTGTTTTGCCTTAAGCTATATCACACTAACAACAACATGAATAGCTGTATTACACTAACAATATCATGAATAGTTTGAATGTTAACATTTTAAACATTGATTGTATGTTAACCTAAGATTGTTTTGTTTCTAATTTCTAAGCATGAAATCTGATTCTGTTGACTGTTTTTACAGAGTGTGGGTTTTCTGGTACTAACCAGTTGAATGTGTGTGCTTGATATTGTTTGTTTATTTATAGTAAAAAGGCTTTTTATGACTACTTGTCAAGTGCCATTTTCTAAGAAAAGTATTTTTTGTTGTTGCCTTGATGGTGACATATGCAATATTTGTATTTTATTACTAGCATAAACCCAAGTTTAAATAAATTATAAACAAAAATTTGCAAGAATGTTTTTAGGCTAATGTTTCAACTCTTCATATTTATTTCTGCAGAATTGTTCAGAATCTTCCCAATTGGAACTTTCTCGCCGGCTCATCGTACAGTTTTGCATTGACTTGTAGTCTCTTCGTAACCGCTTTAGACACTGGTAGTACTGTCCTACAACCCTAAACCATCCTGGACTATCTAGTACTATCCCCTAACCTTAAACCACCTTGGACTATTTAGTACTATCAGTCTTGTTTTAGGGGATAACGTGTAGAAGTTTACAATCTCCATTCCTGGGAAATTGTCGATGAGCAAGACACCTAACCCCAGCGCTCCTGGCGAGCCTTGCGTCGCCTTGCATGGTAGACGCGGTCGTCAGTGTATGAATGAGTGAATGAATGGGTGAATGTGACGCAGGATCTGTAAAGCGCTTTGGATAAAAGCGCTATATAAAAGCGCAGCATTTACCATTTACATTCAGTCTAAAACGTTAGATTCTACACAGTGCCTCTATAACATGTGACTGTTGCAAACACCAGCATATTACATGTGGAATTACACGCAAATAACACATATAATAAACATGTAAAACATATTTTTAATTATGTGAAATAGGAATGTTGGGTGAAGCTGTGCCATCATGTGCCCTGTCTGCCTGTCTTTCTGCCTGTATGCCTGCCTGTCTGTCTCTGTGTTTGTGTGTCTGCATGTCTGTCAGTTTGTTCTGTCGGTCTCCTTCAGAAGGGGTTTGTGGTGAAGGTTATCACCAGAAATTACTTTCACAGCAGGAGTTCGGGAACAAGCCAGAGGAGGAAGATGAGTATTACCACACAACTGAGCGCCACAACCAAGTTCAACCAGTACCGGTGCCAGTGAGCCAGGGGGCGCTCTCTGCAGATGAGGCCACACCTAAAGAAACAAGCTTTGTGTCACTGTCATGGCTGTTCCGTACTTACGTATGGAACAATATGGCTGTAAAAACCGTTGACGCAAAAAGCTTTTATTGTGGTAATAATATAGGAGCCAGAGTTCTGCATCTAGCCCATTTTAAAGGGGTTAGCCAGACGCCCTGGCAAAATGTCCTAACCGGGCCTCATATTGTAATGGATACCTAATACTACCTCACCTAATACTACCTCACCTAATACTACCTCACTTCCCATTGGCTCATCTTCTCTCCTCACCCTTACAAAAGAATATTCCATACTTAACAACTGTGAGCCATTCTGGATGAGAGTATCGGCTAAATGAAGAAAGTGTAAGTCATTTAGTACTTACGGCCCAGGTTTCCGTTTAATGCTTGACATCGATTTTGTTTTTTCTTGGTCATCTTTCCTCCTGTCAGTTCTCTCCAGCGCTGCCTTTCCTCTCCTCCGGATTCTTAATAGAGGCTCCATCGAGGAACTTTACCCCAGACACACATTTCATGTCATTTGAGATACAACAAACAAGGGCTCTGTTCACCCAGTCGTCAAACATGCTGTTGTCGTATCACTGAACACGCGTGTGATTGCTCACGGTGCTTTACTGTACCTGGTACTGCTTGTCTGTTTGGTGACCACTTTATTTGGCTTGTTTGTGTAAACGGACCGGCTGACTGATATGCGTGCTGGAGAACGGGCAGGTCCAGGTGGTGACCAGACAGCTGCGGGTTTGGGAATTCTTTAATGAACAAAAAGTTACAATTGTGGTGGTGTCTGTCTGTGATTGCTGTTTAGCCCTAGCATTCAGATATACTGTACATAAATTACCTGTCATCCACAAGGGTTGTCTTCTCCGTGACACAAGGCTTGGATTCTGTGAAGGAGGCCAGTGATGAAGACTGGTCTGAGGACTCTGTGATGGAGGCCATTGATAAAGATGGCTCTGAGGACTCAGGAATGGAGGCCAGTGATGAAGATGGCTCTGAAGACTCAGGGATGGAGGCCATTGATGCAGCCGGGTCAGAAGACTCTGTGATGGAGGCCATTGATGAAGACGAGTCTGAGGACAAACATTTTCCCCTAGCACGTTGTTTAATGACAGTGATCTGTGCAGCACTCTTGCTCGTTTTCTTTTTTCCTAAGGAACAAAACAGGCAGATAGTTGGTCTCGGCGTGTGTTTAAGCATGCATTTTTATTTAAATGGATGTAGCATTTAAAGAGGAATTGTAATTATTTAAACCTGGACTTGTTTGGTGATCAGCTCAACGCTGACTCTTCGACGACTCACACCGAAGTGCAACTAGAAGAACAAGGAGGAAATTGACAGAAGAAACAAGAAGAGTGAACGGAAAGGGATTTGAAAGTTTTGAATTTTATCTTCATGAAGACCTAACAAAGAGCTCTGACCTGCTGAGAGATCTTACTGGACCTCTCCTTGAACTTTCCATCTGCAAAACGATCACTCACACCAGTCAGATAGCAACAGATCCTGTAAGCCAGTGATTATATCCCCCCCGCAGATTTGAATATTTTCCAGAAATTCCAGATTAAAGAATAACAGCATAAGAATGGAATAAGTAGGATTTCAGAATTGTTTTAACCAGGATATTTTAATAATGTATGTAAAAGTACAGAATTTATGGAAAGCCAGTGTCTGTTAGCAACTCTAATATGTGCTTCTCATATCATCTGTGATTGGAACCTCTAAAACTGGCCTCTGGTCAAAACTAAGTTACAAACTGATTTGGGACACAAAGTGACGCCTGCTGTCTTCTCCAGGCATATACTTATATAAGACCTGGGCCTTGCCTTTAGCTCACCTGGCTAACACAACCTCATTTGTGGCGGGAGACCCCAGCTTTGAACCCAAACAGTGGGGATGTACCTTCGGGGTCTCTGAGGATCCTTCGGGAGCCTTTATCCTGGATGTTCTTGGTGTCATCCAGCTGCGTGCCGTTTCTCTCATGACAACTCCTCAGGTTCTCCACATGACTGAACATCAGATCCATCGCTCTACTCACACGTGCCTCCTGCCACACAGAGCACGCCTGCAGATTGTCTACACGTTCAAAAGAAAAGGTTCCCCAGAGGTTCCTGTAGGGGTTCTCCACATTGAAACTGTGGAGGAACCCTTACGGGAAAAGGTTATAGGGTATTTCAAAGATGGGTGCTGAAAAAAATTACATTTTAAATACATACCCCTCAGAAATAAATGCGGAAAATGTATTGAAAAGTTTCTTTCTTTGAGGAAAAGACCTGAGGAAAAGGCCTGGGGTAATGTATGTGTGGTAATGTCTGTGTGGTAATGTATGTGTGGTAATGTCTGTGTGGTAATGTATGTGTGGTAATGTCTGTGTGGTAATGTCTGTGTGGTAATGTATGTGTGGTAATGTCTGTGTGGTAATGTCTGTGTGGTAATGTATGTGTGGTAATGTCTGTGTGGTAATGTATGTGTGGTAATGTCTGTGTGGTAATGTATGTGTGGTAATGTCTGTGTGGAAATGTCTGTCTGCTAATGTCTGTCTGCTAATGTCTGTGTGGTAATGTCTGTGTGTTAATGTCTGTGTAGTAATGCCTGTGTGGAGGATATTACCTGGTGTACAGCTCCAAGCACCTCTGCTGTGCTAGAGACCCTCTCTATTGTCCCTTCTATAATGTCCAGACACAACTCTAGTTTCTGAAGGATCTTACTGCGCTTACTGTCAAGACACAGCACCTTAAGAGTCTGAAAATAGAGCGGAAAAGAGAGACAGTCAGGAAGAGAAAGAGTGATGATAACCCAGGAAAAATAAAAGAGTGAATGCCAGAGACTGGGAGGGAGGAAAGAAAAGAGAGGAGAGACCCCAGAGAAAACTATCAACACACACCCAATAGTTAAACTGAAATCATATACGTATATGCAGCCCAGTGTCATCCTTTCAGAAGTCAATAGAAATACCTCCAGTGTCTCCCGTCCCCTAAATAGCTCCAAGTGGATGTTGTCTTCGGACAGGTTCCTGGCATGTTCCTCTGTCAGCAGCCTCTGCTGCAGGGTGAACTGGTCGCTACGAAAAGCCAGCGCTATCTGGGAGAAGACACACTGCACAGGGGGACAGGAGACCCCAGGGGAAAGGGGAAGCAGGGTACAGTGTTACCTATATTTACATCATGCAAGGTGAAGTAACCCTTGATGATTAAAGCTTCATTCTTGCTTTAATCAGAATCAGAACAGACTACCTCACCTCCACCTGATCCTCTGTCATCTCAGCACTGTGATGGAGGGAGAGAGAGAGATGTGGGAGGCAAATGGAGAGAGAGAGATGTGGGAGGCAAATGGAAAGAGAGAGATGGAAAGAGGGGAGGAGGGAGAGTTACATAGAGAGATGACGGGAGGCAAATTCAACATACATATTACCTGTTGAGCCCCACTCTGTTTATAATACACAGGTATAATACACACATATTACCTGTTGAGCCCCACTCTGTTTATAATACACAGGTATAATACACACATATTACCTGTTGAGTCCCACTCTGTTTATAATACACAGGTATAATACACACATATTACCTGTTGAGTCCCACTCTGTTTATAATACACAGGTATAATACACACATATTACCTGTTGAGTCCCACTCGGTTTATAATACACAGGTATAATACACACATATTACCTGTTGAGTCCCACTCTGTTTATAATACACAGGTATAATACACACATATTACCTGTTGAGTCCCACTCTGTTTATAATACACAGGTATAATAAACACATATTACCTGTTGAGTCCCACTCGGTTTATAATACACAGGTATAATACACACATATTACCTGTTGAGTCCCACTCGGTTTATAATACACAGGTATAATACACACATATTACCTGTTGAGTCCCACTCTGTTTATAATACACAGGTATAATACACACATATTACCTGTTGAGTCCCACTCTGTTTATAATACACAGGTATAATACACACATATTACCTGTTGAGCCCCACTCTGTTTATAATACACAGGTATAATACACACATATTACCTGTTGAGTCCCACTCTGTTTATAATACACAGGTATAATACACACATATTACCTGTTGAGTCCCACTCTGTTTATAATACACAGGTATAATACACACATATTACCTGTTGAGTCCCACTCTGTTTATAATACACAGGTATAATAAACACATATTACCTGTTGAGCCCCACTCTGTTTATAATACACAGGTATAATACACACATATTACCTGTTGAGTCCCACTCTGTTTATAATACACAGGTATAATACACACATATTACCTGTTGAGTCCCACTCTGTTTATAATACACAGGTATAATACACACATATTACCTGTTGAGCCCCACTCTGTTTATAATACACAGGTATAATACACACATATTACCTGTTGAGCCCCACTCTGTTTATAATACACAGGTATAATACACACATATTACCTGTTGAGTCCCACTCTGTTTATAATACACAGGTATAATACACACATATTACCTGTTGAGTCCCACTCTGTTTATAATACACAGGTATAATACACACATATTACCTGTTGAGCCCCACTCTGTTTATAATACACAGGTATAATACACACATATTACCTGTTGAGCCCCACTCTGTTTATAATACACAGGTATAATACACACATATTACCTGTTGAGTCCCACTCTGTTTATAATACACAGGTATAATACACACATATTACCTGTTGAGTCCCACTCTGTTTATAATACACAGGTATAATACACACATATTACCTGTTGAGTCCCACTCTGTTTATAATACACAGGTATAATAAACACATATTACCTGTTGAGCCCCACTCTGTTTATAATACACAGGTATAATACACACATATTACCTGTTGAGTCCCACTCTGTTTATAATACACAGGTATAATAAACACATATTACCTGTTGAGTCCCACTCGGTTTATAATACACAGGTATAATACACACATATTACCTGTTGAGTCCCACTCTGTTTATAATACACAGGTATAATACACACATATTACCTGTTGAGTCCCACTCTGTTTATAATACACAGGTATAATACACACATATTACCTGTTGAGCCCCACTCTGTTTATAATACACAGGTATAATACACACATATTACCTGTTGAGTCCCACTCTGTTTATAATACACAGGTATAATAAACACATATTACCTGTTGAGTCCCACTCGGTTTATAATACACAGGTATAATACACACATATTACCTGTTGAGTCCCACTCGGTTTATAATACACAGGTATAATAAACACATATTACCTGTTGAGTCCCACTCTGTTTATAATACACAGGTATAATACACACATATTACCTGTTGAGTCCCACTCTGTTTATAATACACAGGTATAATACACACATATTACCTGTTGAGTCCCACTCTGTTTATAATACACAGGTATAATACACACATATTACCTGTTGAGTCCCACTCTGTTTATAATACACAGGTCGTCCCAGGGTGTAACTGGCTGCTGCTGGTCGTCACTAGACTCTATAAAGAAAAGACATCGATATAACATCTGTCTGAAACATTTCTGGTTCCCAGTCACATCTTAAAATACGTAACACAAATACAGAATTTATTTGGACGACCTATAAATGCACAATTTGACCAACAACTAGCATAATATCAGATAAATAAAATATATTATCAGGGTTTTATGAAGAGGAGGAAACACAACATCCTCTAAACAGCCATTATGAATCTCGGTAACAACAGCCAAGGCCTCCCAGTATGACCGCACCTTCCTCACTGTCTTCACTTTCCAGGACAACAAACACCCGGTCTCTGTCACCCGGTGTCCCGTCAGCAGGCTGGACGAACAGAAACACAATATTATGAGGCCTCTAAACCAGCTACAGTCTGATTCATTAGCATACAGTCTGTTCAATAGTCAAATGAAAAACAGACATTCACTCACCTGAGGGCGAATCGGAACGACTGGCGCCATTACAGCAGGACAATCCTACAACCAGCCGTTGACTAAAATCAACCCTGGTGATTCTGTGCACAGCTCGCTGTTCCTCACACTGAGGTCAACGTTTTTAAATGAAGTACAGGTAAATGATCAGGTAGGCAAGAACAGGTTCAAGGTCTAAACGTCACTGAGAGACAAGCGGGTGTTTCTTCGTCTGTTTTACCTCCCTGATCTCTCCCCTATCTGCCTGCCTCAGGAGATTTAATTCAGGACGTTAGTAATCCCATTATGAGATCCTGCCCGTCGGGGAAGTTAACCAGGAAAAGAACCGTACCTGTTCGGTACTGGTTAATGCAGCTGTGTGTGTCTGTGTGTGTCACAGCTCTCTTCTGTGTGTGCTGTTACATATAGACATTTATCTGGGCAGAGGTACATTTGCTAGTACTGGAGGTCAAGTGGGAAGCTGTTGTCATCAGAAATGACATCAGATCAGACATCTGAAGGGACATCTGAACACCAGGAATAACGCAATACTACATACTCACTCATTCTCTTACAACATGTTTTGGTCAAAGTAAGACGTGTGGAATAAACAGTGAGGAACTGCATGTAGCTTTTGCTGTTTAGATTCACACCACCACAGAGTCAAGTCTTCTGATGTGGTACCTTATATCTCTTAGAGAACACAAACCAGACATGGAGAGAAGTCATAAGGATCGTGGCAGGTTTAATTCATAGAAAAGACTGGCAGGTTTGTCACCAAGTTTACGGCACATCAATACTAATGGCAGAAAAATACATAGTGGAACAGTTTGGTTGGTTTCTTCAATAGAGGCTCCTGGGTTTTCCAGTGGCAAAACTGACGCCCAGGTTGGTATCTAGCATCTGAGAGGTCAACAGAGGTCATTATCAACAGAGACAGCCTAGTAGAGCCTCTGGGGCTTGCCCATGGTGCTCTTGATGTAGAGTGCACGGACGTTCTGCCAGTTCTTCTTCAGCAAGGAGACCAGGAAGTTGATGGCCAGGTGGATGTTGTACACCAGCTCGTCCTCCGTCATCTTGATGTGGCCCACCGCCACGGCCAGACACAGCACCTGGAGAGAGAGGTAGGGGGAGGGGTAGAGAGCAGGTAGGGGAGGTGGGAGGGGCAGTGGGAGAGGGGCGGGGGAGTTGGGGGGCAGGGAGAGAGCGAGCGAGGGAGGTATGAAGGGGCAGTGGGAGAGGGGGCGGGGGAGGTGGGAGGTCAGGGGAGAGGGGGCGGAGGGAAGTAGGAGGGGCAGTGGGAGAGGGGGCGGGGGAGGTGGGAGGGGGGCAGGTAGGGGAGGTGGGTAGGGGCAGTGGGAGAGGGGGCGGGGGAGGTGGGGGTGGCAGTGGGAGAGGGGGCAGGGGAGGTAGGAGGTCAGGGGAGAGGGGGCGGAGGGAGGTAGGAGGGGCAGTAGGAGAGGGGGCGGGAGAGGTGGGAGGGGGGCAGGTAGGGGAGGTGGGTAGGGGCAGTGGGAGAGGGGGCGGGGGAGGTGGGGGGCAGGGGAGAGGGGGCGGGGGAGGTGGGGGGGGCAGTGGGAGAGGGGGCGGGGGAGGTGGGAGGGGCAGTGGGAGAGGGGGCGGGGGAGGTGGGCGGGGCAGTGGGAGAGGGGGCAGGGGCGGTGTGAAGGGGCGAGGGAGGTGGGAGGGGCAGTTGGAAGATAGGGGCGAGGGAGGTGGGAGGGGCAGTTGGAAGATAGGGGCGTGGGAGGTGGGAGGGGCAGTTGGAAGATGGGGGTAGGGGTAGTGGGGGGAGGCAGGAAGGGTAAGGGGGCGAGAAGAGACAAAACCAAACAAAAATTTGCCATACTAACAAACTAGTCGAACTAAATAAAACTAATCTAAAACCCAGGTTACAGAGATAAAATGTTCACAGCCCTCAACTCATGAATAGGCAAGTTAAAGAAAATCTTCCTATGTTTACTCCTATGAAACAACTCATAGACAGACACAGACCAACAGAGCAAGTTGATGAGGAACATGACATTGGGACACGGCCGTTAACTGGCGACGTTGAAGAGTGTACCTTCTTCATCTGGAACTTGATGGTGGACTTGACCTCGTCCACCTTGGTGGTGAGGTTCTCGTTGTGTGTGAGCAGGGACGGGAACTTGCCGGCCTTGTTGAGTCCTGGCCCGAGAATACGAGGGATCTGCTTGATCAGAGACTCAGATGCCAGAAATGCATCATACCTCTTGGCTGAAGGACAGAAACCCAGGAAAGACATCTGAGTCACAAAGATATTCTTACTTATTATCAGATTAAAAGGGATTAAATGAAAATGACATGAACACACAAGGCATATGAACACATGAGGCATATGAACACATGTGGCATATGAACACATGAGGCATATGAACACATGAGGCATTTGAACACATGAGGCATATGAACACATGAGGCATATGAACACATGAGGCATATGAACACATGAGGCATATGAACACATGAGGCATATGAACACATGAGGCATATGAACACATGAGGCATATGAACACATGAGGCATATGAACACATGAGGCATATGAACACATGAGGCATATGAACACATGGGGCAAATAAACACACTGCTTACAAAGTTTTTTGACCAGCTTTTTGTTCTTGTTGAGTTTCTTTAGTGCCTCAATGTCCATGTGGGGCAGAGCAGCTGCCTGGGCCTCATCACAGTGCTGCTGGTCACCCAGAATACACACAGAGAACTTGGGTCTGGGGAGGGTCTTCAGCCTGGGTGAGGAGGAGGCAGGGAGAGGGAGACAGAGGGGAAGAGAAGGGGAGGGAGACAGAGGGGAAAAGCCTTACATGAAAAGCCTTACAGCATACCTCCTTGACTTATTAGAAATGTGGGGGGGACAAACTGAGGAAGGAGTAATTTTGGACGACTGTGACTTTTTGGTCAGATTTTTCCTAATAATGGTAGATGTGTTAAAGATGACACTTAGGGAGCACACATGAACCGGTTGAGTGAAATAGTATTGGATCAGACCTGACGGTGCCAGAGAAACGCTTGTCTTTCTGTGGATCATAGTTCTTCAAGCTGATCTGTAGTTCGATCGTCTCCACAAACCTTTGGAGAGACAAAAAAATCAAGAAAGGACCGAATAAATGTCAAGCGATGGCTTTCATTTTTAGAAAATAATGGTGAATACTATTGAAAAATGTTTGTCAACTGCTGTACCCCAATATTTTTGCAATATTCCCTCATAAATTCTAGATTACATTAAAGTGACAGAAGTGTGAACACATGGCGGTCTGAGTCTTACTTTCTAGGCTTTGCCTGAGAGCCTTCCAGCACTTCTCTGACACCCTCATACAAGGTGTCTCTGGAAACCTTACTGTGAGTGAGAAAACAAAACAATTCACTAACATAGTTTCTGATTCTGGCACTATTTTGTATAAAACAAAACAAATTAACGTTAAACAACAATTAAATAAAACGTGGTCAAAGCTACAAGTAGTCCAGACGTTCCTTATATAGAGTTGGCTATAAATAGATTGCACAGCACAGACTTCTTACTGCTCTTGAACGTTGTGGCTTTAACTGTGATAATTCTCCTGAGCGTGTTGAATTAGACTGAATTGAAGTAAATAAGTGTCATTGTGATCAGTGTCTTTATGTTGTGTCAAGGTTCTTCAAGCCTCCAAGTCTCAGGGTTAGTTTGACATTCAGAAATCATGTGTTCTCAGTAATTAACTATTCAAATCAGTACATCGTTATACGATTTTTTTGTATTCTCTGTAAATAAATACAAAGGTTTAATTGTTTAAAAAAATATTGAATTAAAACCAATTTATAAATTAATATTTAACTGACCTCATATTGTCGCGTTGTCGCTCTCTTCACGCAGCGTCAAAAAGGACGTCAGTCCAGAAGTTGAGCGATATAAAGACGGGCAACAACCTCCGCCATATTGGGAGTGGCGAGTACATAGCCAAAATGTTAAAAGGTCATCATTAAAATGAGTTGAAAACGAATATTAGCTTTTAGGTCTGAAGGGGGGGAAAAACAGTGACGCTGTGGTAAAAATAAACTACATTGTAGAAACAGGAGGGGCAGCCCAAACTGAACGTGGTTGTAGCCGGTGTTAACCTTGAAGACTGCCGAATATAATTCTGGTGATTATTGACGAGAGCAACACACATTCATCCCAAAAACCGACAAGTCACTATTTTGAAGCAACTAGTACTTACATATTAAATACAAATAACTAGTTCCAGTCGCAAGAGAAACACAAGATATTAGATGGTAGTCCTCGGACGTTTTAACAACAGCAACCATTCAATTAATTTATTTCAGATGTCTCAAAAAGAATATAACCTTTCAATTATTAGTTGTATAGCTATTTAAAATTATGTGTACCTGTAAATTGTACAGCTAGAAGGCAGAAATATCCATTTGCATACAATTAAGATTTAAGTGTGCGAGTTTGACAAAGCATAATAAACTGCCACAATACTTTGTTTTTTGTAAGCATGCTGTGTTGGTAGAAATGACAACACATGTATTCACACCATTGATATTGCAAAAAAGAGAATTTAATGTCAATCAAGATGATAAAGAGACTGATATATATCAGTTTTTTATAGATCAAACCATTAGTGCTGAAATCAAAGCAGCAAACATTTTCAGTCACTCCTGTAATGTTGTAATGGGAGTCAGTGTTTCATGAATGTGTGATTCTCTTAAGGGCAGCTTGGAGAGACTTCTTCAGAAACGTCTGGTTGGAAGACAAGCAGCTGGAAAGAGTGTGTTGATGAACTGCAGTCAACTGGGGGGAAAAAAACAACAGAAAGTGTTATTAACCCGGTTCTGGTTCACAAACTGTTTGTGCTGTTTTACTGCCTCTTCAATCGTTATGAGGTCAAACAGATCTGGGACCAGGATGCTGTGATGCAGTATTTGTTGTTGGACAGTGAGTATTTTGTTTTATGGTATATTCATACATTTTCACCCATCTATACGGTCAGGTCGAAAAGTATTGTTACAAATAAAAATCTTCTAACTTTCTACATTGATACACTAACGTGCAGACTGTCAGACTTAATTTGAAGACATAGACCATGATAATGTAGTGAAATATGCATTGATATGTTTCTAGTAGTCATGTGCTAAAAATATTGGTCCAAAAACTTCACAACTTCATCGCATTTGTGAAAGTGTCCAATATTTTGGTTCCCTAAAAAAGGATAAATATCTGTACAGATCTCAGAATATGAATGGTTATACTGTTGAATTAAAGCTGTATGTAAACATGCAGTACCGGAATACAGTGCAGAAATAACTGAACAAACCCACTATAAATCCAACACCTACATGTGTGCTGTACTGGGTGAGTAACGTAAGCATCATCTTGGCAAACTTCACAGACGTGACGAACTGAGGAGCACGAAGGTTTAACTGGTCAGTGAAGACCGTGAGAAGGTCACCATTGAGCTCCACCTGAGAAGAGATCAAACAACAGACTCAAAACCCTGAGAAACAGGCCGGGCCTTCATTAAAGACATGAGGATTTATACAAATGTCACGAAAAGCGTGTTTTATTATTTAGTGTCAATTATTTCATTGTTTTTCTATAACATATGTGGTCAGGGTGGAAAAGGCATGGCTCATTGAAGGAGTTTGTACGTGAGTGAACTAACATGCATGAGTCACCTTTTTGTCCAGAAGGGAGTGAATAACAGACAACACTCCTTCACTCCAAATACCTTTGAATGTCATCCTAGAGAATAGGAGATGCAGTTTGATTATGAAATGTATAAAAACACATATAATCAGAGTAGAGGGCGGCATCGTCAGCAGGGATTTTCTGATCACATCGCAACCTAGTGATGGTGGCTTGAACTCCTGCCAAGTGACTAGGCTTTGTGTTGACCTATTTGATTTCCTGATTGGACAACTAGCACATGAAATAGCAAATCTCCATGAAATAGCTTAGCACTGATGCATACAAGGGAGGCCTTTTATTTATTAAAAACAAAGTAGTTTGTTTGCTTACTGAAACACCAGTAGTCTGTAGTGGGAATCAAGGCAGTCTATCAATCTGTTGAGCAGCTCAGTCTGTGCACTGCCTGATGGGACATCACAAATTAAGAATTGGTGAAGCGAGAGCCACACAGCCACAAAAAATAATAAATGGTAATCAATTACTGCCTGCCAACAACGCAAGATAATGATAGGTCAAATCTCTTACTGACAGCCTGTCTAGATCTGAAACTAGAACGGACCAATGAGAGTTTCCAACTGACCTGATTGCCCTTCCTCCAGGACCGGTCCAATCAAAGCTTGACACATTGGCCTGGGGTAGCGACTGCATAGCAATGCCACAGCCGTGACAAGACAGCGCGATGCAGGTTCTGAGAGGGACAGCACCTGGCGAGGGGAAACGGTGGAGACTAAAGTCACAAACTATTCCTCATCACAGTGCAGGACCCTGCTGTCGTTTCCAACAACGCGGCCAGGTTGTTGATCACACAAACCCAACGGGGTTCGGCTCGGTTGTGGGCAGTTACGCGGATAAAATAAAGGTTACTCTAAAGAAGCAGCGAGTACCTTTCCCAGCAGGAGGTTCTTAATAAATGTGGCTGCGGTGCTGTGACTGAGGTCGGGTTTAAGGGCCAGCACGCAGCTACACAGCTGAGGTAAGATCCGTTCCGGGGTCTCTGACAAACGTAGCATCTCACAGAACAGCTCCACCTACGGATAGAGAGACAAGCCTTTGTTTGCCCAAAGGAGGGTTTTGTTTAATGCATTAAGTTGGCTACTGCTGAAAAAGTAAAAAAATACATATCTAACCTGGGAAGGGTTGCAGTCATTCAGCACTTTAAATACATCAACAGATCCTTGGTCCCACTAAACAAACAGGACACAGTCAGAAACAGGACATTTTATGTCCCATTGACATCGACGTGTTGAATCACTCTTACCTCCTCCATCTCACTTTGTAACAATTCCCGAATTTGAGGGATAGAAGCCTGAAAAACAAAACCAATCCACATTAAACATTATGTGAACACCAGTTTAATTTCCACTTCTCAATTCTCTTACCTTGACATGCTCGGGCAGGCTATTAGATAGAAACACTGTTCCCTCCGGCTGTTGTAGATCCTCGCACACTCTCACATCTGTGCCGTCATCATCATCGCCGCCTGATTCAATTTTATCCTTCTGACCCACTGTGCCTTCAACGGCTGCCAAACTGCAACAACTCCCATCAATCTCCACAGCAGGAGACAGACTCAACTTCATCCTTTTACTCTGCTGTCCGGAGTGCGCCTCAGGTTCCGAGTCCTGTTCCACATGGCTGCTCTTCCTCTTCCTACATAGAACCACCACCTGTGGTCCAGTCTGTGAGGTTGAAGGCTGTGGTTCTAGCGGGCCTTCAAAATAAGAGGCCCATCCTGTTGCTTTGCCGCCACCCTTCAGACATTTACATAAGCCCCGCAGTTTGTCTCTGCACTGGGTGGTGAATAGGGAGTTCTTCCCCAGAGGGGCTCCAAGATCTCTCCTCAGCTGTACTACCAGGACAGACACCCAGGGATCTGGAATAGGCTCCTCCTGGCTGAGGCAGTCCAGCAGGCGAAGAAGGCTGGCTTGCGGAAGCTCTGGGTGGACAAGGTGGAGAAAGGACAAAAGACTCTGCTGGAAAGCCACAGGAAACAGGCACACGAGTGGTTTCCTGGGAATAGTTAAAAATGAATTGTTTGGCGTATAATTGCTACACCTGGCTATATGTGAGGCGTGCCGTAACAATAGTTCCCAATCAATATAAGGGATTTGCTTAACAAAATACTACATCCAGATCTTAACCATATCGTTTTACCCGATATAACGTTGTCAAACAAGGACCTAAAAATACTTAAAACGCTTAGTGAAATAAGTTCTACTAACGTTCTCAGGGTGTCCGAGTCACTGGTGGGGAATATTTCAGGCTGACAGAGGGTCTGTAGACACGACTGGAGGCAGCTGTGCGGTTCTGAACGCCGCTGCCTCCGGAACACACGCAGTGCTCTGCGGGCATCGGTAGGTCCGGAGAGGAGAGACCGGATCAGCAAACCGGATCGACTATCAAATCTAAGCAACAGCGTATGTGTGTCCATACTAAGACCTCAGCTGGAATATGTTGATGCCACCCAGATGTGTTTACGTTTTCCCTCCATCATATTGAAACGTGTTATAACGGCTAGCGCCACCCATGGGGTTGGAGTGGTAAGTCCGGTAACCAGTCAAGTCAGTTTTCAACTCTCATTCAAATAAAGATATTTTTAAGCTTCGGGCAGTGCGGTATTTGCTACCCTGCTGGTTTCGTCATTTCTCCAAAAACAAATGGGCCTACAATGATTTCAAAGACAGAAAAAACTAAAAAGACAATGATTGAGGTTATGGAAAAATTCAACCGAAATGCAAAAAAATTTGAAAACGTAAGTGAACCACACCATGCATTCTGGATCCTACAATAACCAGTTATGATTTGGCTTCTTCTAGGCAAGCTTATACACAGATCAAGCTTGACATTAAATTAAATGCAAGCGTGTCAACAATAATGAATCATGGGTAAATTTAGTGGACAGCACATTAATATTAGTAGTATAAGCTAAATAAATTGTAGACTGGACTCCTGGACTGGCACACAAACATGGGAAATCAGCAAAAAACATAAGGCAAACTGTGAAGACAAAGTTTTAATTTTTTTCAGTGCATGAAAATACAAAACAGGTTAGAAGCAATAAAAACTGACATTGGTTCTTTAATTAGTATACAGACACAGTAACAGGATAATGACACATTGTCAACATCTGTGGTAAGCAGCTGTAATTGAAATACACTTATGTTATAATACTATCTTGACCTGAGGCGTGGCTAGATTGTGAAGCTGTCGTATCTCGCCACGTCTCAGGACAAGAAATAATTCTTTATTTGGACCTAAATAAAATATGCACACAACTTTAAAATGAAGCTAAATGGTGCAAATAGCAAAAGTGAAGACACGTTTTGGCAATTTTTTGTTTTTAAACCAGACCAAATCAACCAAACACAAGGTCAACCGAAAAGTCCATCATAGCAATTAAACAACGCATATGGAAGCCAATTCCCAATAGATGGACCCATTCTCCTGGGGTTAGAATAAGCAATCACAAACGCTGCCCTGGATCCAATCAAAGGTCGGTAGACAGTGAAGACCAGTTGTCCTAGTCTGAACAGATTTAATAATGCCCTCCACATCAGAACAATTACCTTGCCCTCCAGGGACAGTTAGCGAACAAGCAGTCTTCTTATAAGGGTGACCTTAGCCATTACATACAAACTATATGGAGCTGGATGGCAGCACTCGGATAAGGTTATACTCGTCGCAGCCACGCTGGTAGTGGAAACTCGTCATCGTCATCATCGTCGTCATCAGCTTCATCCAGAAATTCATCCAGTAGAGTCATTGCAATGACATAGTCGAGCAGCTGCAGGTTGTCCAAGTCATCCAAGGTCCTGGTACGACGCTACAGAATGAACCACCAACAAAATAATTTCAGAATGAACTTTTCAGGGGTCAGAAATTTGCCCGTTTCACATGGACTCAGGTAAAATTGCGTGACTTTAACATGATCATGCCATATTTTGAAGGTTCACTTACAGAGTTGCCAGACGGTTGGTGGCGTGGGGGCCTGTAGCTATGAGGAAGGTTATGCCCATACAGACACTCTGTCTTGAAGGGACAACCTCCATGACGCATGAAGAAACTACACCTCCGTTTACTGGACAGCAGAAACAGAACCAAGTTAACCACAACACGAACGTCACGACAACACCCAATGGATCCGTTAGAGCATCTGGAGCCGGGGGACTGAAGCTGACCTGCATTTTTCCTTGAAGTTCCGGATGAGATTGTCTTTCGGCTCTCCCTCCACCCAGTACTTGTGGGGGATGTAAAACGCAGACTTCACGCGACACTGCGGGCAAGCCCTTCAAACAGACCCGGTTGTTAGTAACTCCAGCCAAGTCCAAGACAGGACAAGACTCCGCAGATGCTAGTCGAAACACAAAGACACCCTTACTTGACAACGTCCTCCTGGAAGTTTTTGGTCTTCCTCCAGGTGACAATGCAGCACAGGCAGAAGGAGTGGCAGCAGTTGGGCAGGATGCCAAAGCGACGGTCCTCCGCGTTCGCCTTCTCATACACTGTCTCCATGCAGATGCCACAGGTCACGTCTTGACTCCGGCTGGAAGCCTCTGAGGGGGCCTCGTCTGTCTGGTGCAGGTCAGGACGAGCGGAGGCTGCTGCCCCTTGTGAGGAGCACTCCTGCTGCTCACGAAAAACGTTATTAAAGGTTCACGTTGCTGAATAAACTATGGCTGCCATACACAGCATTGCTGGCAGTTGATCATAAACTATTCTTATGCAACTTGTGTGACTTTCCTGTTTGACATGACAAACTGGTCATGTAAACTGGCTTTCATAAAATACATTCGATTTCTGAGGTGACCAAAACATTTGTAAATGTATAATGAAACCAATAAATAATAACTGCCTAATTCTGCTTACATTGGAGGACGAATTGATCTTTGGGACAAGTTTCTAATTTTCACTCCAATTACAGACAGACAATAAAAGCTTTGCTTGGAACAAACTAAGATTGCACCCAATTTCATGAAGTGGTAGGAAGTTATAAATGAGCTCAAAAAGACTAACCTGTTGACTGACTGGAGGCGTCCATTCACCTGCTTGAGCTGATAGTGTGGTAGATGGGACAGCACTTTGGGTCGACACCTTGGGACACGGTTGGACGGATACTTGGGAATCTGTGATTAGTGTGTGTGACGACTCCTCTGCAAAAAAGGGACTTGCTTATAGGTAGTTGCCATCACATTGGTTTAAGAATGGTCTGATTCAGTCCCAGGTACAGAGACAGGACATCCTAGACTGATTTTGCAAAGTCCCATAACCAACATGCCAACCATATCATTTTTCACAATGGCAACTAAGAGGGTCAAGTTAACAATATGCCTTAAACCCAGGGGTGGGGGACCTACCAATGACTGGTTGCTGAGGTGATGTTTGCGTTGAACCTTCTGCGTTCTCCTCTGTAATATCCGTGGTCCGGTGTCCATGGCTGCACTGAGGATTAGCTACAACGGTCTCTGAACCCTGACCAGGCGGTCCACGACTGCATAGTTGCTGTGCTTGTGTTAGAGAGGGTTCTGAGCCTCGCCGGTACTGCTGTGTGTGGCCAACCAAAGATGTGTGAACTGATGGTGCAGAGCCTCTCCGACTCAACCCTGTAGTGGTTGCCTCAGCATTAGTGATGTGGAGGTATCTGTGGGAAGGGCATTACAGTAACAGCATTGGCACACTACTCATACTAAAATGCAAACTTTTTGTTTCCCCAACATGTGTAGGGCATTCAGAACCCTTCAATTCTGCACATTGCTCCATTAGTGTATAACTGAGCACAATCCTTCTGGCAGTGTCGTTTGGACAGATGACAAATTTAGAGCTTTGGTTAAGCACAAGCTTTAGTTTCAGAGAAAATGATGGCTCCAAAAGTAATATAACTCAAATAAAAGTTAGTTGTCTTCCTCAAAGTTCTGGAGATTCAGAGCAGGACAATGACCACAAAAGCAATGACTTTCTGTTGGATTGATTTTAAGTGACCACCAGTAGACCCAATTAAAATCCTATTGAATACCGGTGGAGAGATCTGAAAACAGAAGGCACCATCCAAATATACCAGTGTTACCAAAGTCTAGAACACCAAGAACTGTCAATGTAATTTGTTTATTTATTAACAGAATGGTTAAAACAAAATGGTGTGTAGTACTATCAGTGAAATAAGTGTACGTTGAGTAGACCAAATACTGGCCAACAAACGTATTTTTGAATAAATTATCTGGAGAAACTAGCTCAACGGCCAATAGCGTAAATAAAAAGTAATCCCGTGTTCACTTATTTAGGACAGTCTTTGAGTTTGATATCTCACCTGCAGCTCTCACCAAACCAGCAGACACCCTTCTGGAAGTACCTGCATATCTGGGAGTGTGGAGGCCATACTGCAGGCCACTCGTGAAGATATTGACAGCTTGAACCAAATCTGCACGAACCGTTTACGAAATGTCTGTAAAAACAACGTTGAAATGGTAATCTTGCAAAGTAAGAACACACAGTATTTCACTTGCAATCAACCCTGTCAAGACGAAGGCCTTTGGATTTTATTGGGAGGTGACGGGGGTTCGAACTCGTTTAAATATCGCACTACCGGGCTAAAATGTAAAGTAGCTAGCAACTAGAGAAGTGAAGTCCATAGCAACGGCAATTAACAACTTAAGTCAGCTAGGTTAAATAGCGAATTAATCAGTCCTAATTAATGTGAACTCAACAAATGGTTTGATCACAACTCATTCAAAAATAAATCGGTTTAACTACTTCCAACTGGCTGAGTTCATCAAAACAACTTGAGTACCCCAACCGGATGTAAACGTTCAAGCAGATCGGACCGAACTACAGCACCGTGTCTTTTCAGAGTAAGATGGACTGGGTAAAAACTCAGGTCTGAAATCAAAAATATACCTGCAAATTCCCCTATAAATGATAGTACGTCCGTAGGAGTGATTGTATGGAAACCCATATCGCTGCATGTTTGTCAAGTTAGTAGCCGGTGTTTTACAAAAACACAAGTCTACAATCGGCACGCAATGAGTTAAACTGACTATCGTCACAAACACTACAGAAGCTCGTGCTGGGGCATCAGAAACTCCACTTCCTACGTTTATAGAAGGGAAACACGTCTGCAAAAACTACAGAAACTCGTGCTGGGGCATCAGAAACTCCACTTCCTACGTTTATAGAAGGGAAACACGTCTGCAAACACTACAGAAACTCGTGCTGGGGCATCAGAAACTCCACTTCCTACGTTTATAGAAGGGAAACACGTCTGCAAACACTACAGAAACTCGTGCTGGGGCATCAGAAACTCCACTTCCTATGTTTATAGAAGGGAAACACGTCTGCAAACACTACTTCAGATGCATGTGCAACATAACTTAAAAAATGAATATTGTGGCCCCAATATTGAACAATTTTATTACAAAACTTTCAAACTAAATGCATTCCAGTTACTTAGGTTAATCTCGGGTACATACCTACAAGTTAAACCACTACGAGAAGTCGCCATTTCTCCTATCCCCGTATCCATTCCTTTGGCTGGTCACTTGCACGTTCTTGCACTACTTCTTCTGGGATTACAACTTCTCAGCTAAATAGAATTTGGGCGTTGCCCAGATACCCAATTAGGAAGGCAACCAATGAAAACCCCTTATCAAAAATTACAAACGCCTAATCAGAACACTTTCCGAACTAGGCAGACATTAATCGACTTTTATTTACAATTTATTGTTGTACATAGAATGAATAAAACAGATTATTTGACACAAATATTAAAAAAAATATATATTTACGTTCCAGTCTCATCGACACAGATGAAACCTTATCTAGGACTTAAACAATTAATTTAATTGGAGTCAATACATTCAATAATCTGTGACCCAAAAGTCGACCCAGGGATAACAATTATTCAACTATGTTATGTCCAGTCTAATTATTATTATAGATGGACAGGCCTGTATGTGCACGACGGATGTTAACGGTTGCCTACATATTTATATATCTGAAGAAATTATTATTATTTAGGCCAATCCTTATTTTCATCATGTGCAAATCAAAAAACCTGTAAAACTCAAGTAGGACTGTTGTACGATCTTAACAGAATGGAAGTCAAACTTCATTAAACAGAAATAGCAGCATGAGAGTAAATGACTGTATGTAGATGTTTGATCCCATTTTGCTGCCCTCCCCATGTTCTAATTTCCTGCTCTAATGGCCTTGTCACACCTCCGGAGCAAGTTCAGGAGTCAATGGTCTAGAAATTCATCATACTGTTACTAAGCCAGGAAGTACACACTAGGACACACTCACTAGAAGATGGCATTCTCCAGCTTACAACCACAATTGAACCTTCCGGCAGCCAACCTTCCACAGGAGTTGCTTAAGATTTAGGCAAAAAAATTACATTTAACCATTCGTGACCGGTACGCCAATTGACATCACACTAAAGTCCCAGACAATCCAAAAGTTATTAGGGTCCTAAGATGGCCTTTTTTGTCTCTGATTTCTTGAAAAACTGAAAGACATCAGACAACATCAGAACCCAGCATTGTGGCCAACACACAAAAATAATCTTAACAATATTGTAATAGAAATCCCAAATCCCCAAAAAGCCAACTGTCATACAAGACATATGATTACACGCACACACACATACACACATAGCAAGGGAAAAACATTTTAATTGTACTTCACATTTTCAACAAACGTTCAGTTGTGCAGTGCCTTGATGTGTTGTACATGCACATACAGAAGGCATGAGGTAGTTGCGACCCAGGACGTTATATAAACACTTTTTATTTATCATTTCATAAAGGCCCATAACACAGATAGTGTAAGGTTGATTAGTGTGCAGGCCGAGACACAACAACATTGCAGACAAAACCACCACTGAACAATCCTCAAAAAGTATGTTTTCTCAGTGCCGGTTATCGTAGCCCTGAATAATCATCCAACCGTACATCACTTTTTACCCAAGATGCCTCATTGCAGGTGGAAATGTTAACAAATGTTAGCACCACATCAAGGCATGCACTGCTTTACCAGGACACTGGTAAAGCAGTGCATTGTGGTCAGTATCACCAAATACTTACGGCGCAGTGAGCTGTGAGTCAAGGACATCAGAGACTGCTCGGCCAAAACAACAGTCTCAGCAGAAATATAGCAATGTTGTGTTTTAAATGACTGTAACCGCCCACATGTCCGTTAGTTTGCTGTATAATTAATAGTTTCTCTGATATGTTACATAAACCTACGCCCCTGTCTCTGTGGCATGGGGATACTTCTAATAAAACTGGCTAAAAGGCTTGCTATTTCATTAATACAGATGTTAATGTGTTAAAGGACTCTTCTGTCATTCAGCTCCATGGTCTGCTCTGAGTCTTGGTAAGATATGAAGACACACCGTAACACACCATGTAACCGTAGCGTAGTGGTAACACTCCATGTAACCGTAGCGTAGTGGTAACACACCATGTAACCGTAGCGGGTAACACACCATGTAACCGTAGCGTAGTGGTAACACACCATGTACCCGTGCGTAGTGGTAACACACCATGTAACCGTAGCGTAGTGGTAACACACCATGTAACCATAACCATAGTGGTAACACACCATGTAACCGTAGCAGGTAACACAGCATGTAACTGTGATGGGTATCACACCATGTAACCGTAGCGTAGTGGTAACACACCATGTAACCATAACAGTGGTAACACACCATGTAACCATAGTGGTAACACACCATGTAACCGTAGCAGGTAACACAGCATGTAACTGTGATGGGTAACACACCATGTAACCGTAGCGTAGTGGTAACACACCATGTAACCATAACAGTGGTAACACACCATGTAACCACAACAGTGGTAACACACCATGTAACCGTAACAGTGGTAACACACCATGTAACCATAGTGGTAACACAACATGTAACCATAGTGGTAACACAACATGTAACCATAGTGGTAACACAACATGTAACCGTAGCGGGTAACACACCATGTAACCACAGTGGTAACACAACATGTAACCGTAACAGTGGTAACACAACATGTAACCACAGTGGTAACACACCATGTAACCGTAACAGTGGTAACACACCATGTAACCATAGTGGTAACACAACATGTAACCATAGTGGTAACACAACATGTAACCACAACAGTGGTAACACACCAGGTAACCGTAGCGGGTAACACACCATGTAACCGTAGCGGGTAACACACCATGTAACAGTAGCGTAGTGGTAACACACCATGTAACCATAACAGTGGTAACACACCATGTAACCACAACAGTGGTAACACACCATGTTACCGTAACAGTGGTAACACACCATGTAACCACAGTGGTAACACAACATGTAACCGTAGCGGGTAACACACCATGTAACCATAACAGTGGTAACACAACATGTAACCACAGTGGTAACACAACATGTAACCGTAACAGTGGTAACACAACATGTAACCACAGTGGTAACACACCATGTAACCGTAACAGTGGTAACACACCATGTAACCATAGGGGTAACACAACATGTAACCATAGTGGTAACACAACATGTAACCATAGTGGTAACACAACATGTAACCACAGTGGTAACACAACATGTAACCGTAACAGTGGTAACACACCATGTAACCATAGTGGTAACACAACATGTAACCATAGTGGTAACACAACATGTAACCATAGTGGTAACACAACATGTAACCGTAAGTGGTAACACACCATGTAACCATAGTGGTAACACAACATGTAACCACAGTGGTAACACAACATGTAACCGTAACAGTGGTAACACACCATGTAACCATAGTGGTATCACAACATGTAACCATAGTGGTAACACAACATGTAACCATAGTGGTAACACAACATGTAACCGTAACAGTGGTAACACACCATGTAACCATAGTGGTAACACAACATGTAACCACAGTGGTAACACAACATGTAACCGTAACAGAGGTAACACACCATGTAACCATAGGGGTAACACAACATGTAACCATAGTGGTAACACAACATGTAACCATAGTGGTAACACAACATGTAACCACAGTGGTAACACAACATGTAACCGTAACAGTGGTAACACACCATGTAACCATAGTGGTAACACAACATGTAACCACAGTGGTAACACAACATGTAACCGTAACAGTGGTAACACACCATGTAACCATAGTGGTAACACACCATGTAACCATAGTGGTAACACAACATGTAACCGTAACAGTGGTAACACAACATGTAACCACAGTGGTAACACACCATGTAACCATAGTGGTAACACAACATGTAACCATAGTGGTAACACAACATGTAACCACAGTGGTAACACAACATGTAACCACAGTGGTAACACACCATGTAACCATAGTGGTAACACAACATGTAACCATAGTGGTAACACAACATGTAACCATAGTGGTAACACACCATGTAACCATAGTGGTAACACAACATGTAACCATAGTGGTAACACAACATGTAACCACAGTGGTAACACACCATGTAACCATAGTGGTAACACAACATGTAACCATAGTGGTAACACAACATGTAACCATAGTGGTAACACAACATGTAACCACAGTGGTAACACAACATGTAACCGTAACAGAGGTAACACAACATGGTTTATAGGACCGGTCCTCTACTGGTTCTCTGTTCATTTACAAACACAATTACAACATGTAAAAAATCTGATTAAAAAAAAAATACTTATAATTTCACTGTATTTTTCCAAAACCGATGGCCACACACTTTTGGGTAGTCACACTTAACAGTCGTACCTGTCTATTATCAGGAATCACTAAAAATGTCTATATAAAACTGCCATAACAATTTATCATGTTTACCAGAGTAGTGGATAGCAACAGAACTCCTCATCACCTGGCTACTCTATAACCACAGATCACAATCTCAACAAAAATACCACTATTGTTCAGTGAATGAATTAAATTCACAAAGGTTTTATTACCTAGAGTTAAAGTCCCTAAGATATCCAAACGGGCGTTTATAGGAGCTACAGTACATACGGGTGAGAAAAGCAGGTTCTCCAGATTCTGGTCAACATTCGAGCAGAGTAGTAAAATATTGCACAAAACAAACCATTGATTGACCATTGTGGTCATTGTTAGACCATTGTGGTCATTGTTAGACCATTGTGGTCATTGTTAGCTCTGCTGATTGCAGGAACCATAGACCATGTGATGTGTGAAACTATCCGAAGATGGAGGTATGAGTAAAATGTAAACAAACAAAATGTATATCAGCTTGAACGCGGTATAAACAAAGGAAGTGTATGGGGTCATGGTTATGTTGAATGAACTTCTTTTGCCAACTACCATTTGTGGAAATCAACACAGTTCTCATTGTCTAACAACGAGTCTTATTATGAAGTAACGTCTATCTAGTCTCTTTAGACCTGATAACGACTTTGTAAACTGACTCATCATGATTTTCTTAACATCACACTTTTATACATCATTCTACAACTAAAGTGATGTCGAACTCGTAAAAAAGTTTCGCAACAAACCAGGACAGTAAAACCCAGTTACTATGGAAGACAAATTCTCCTATCTAATGTGTGTCCTGGCATTTACTTCTATATTGATTGAAGTTCTTCCATCTCCATGAGCGTTACTGCCTATGCGTTAGTTTCTACAGGACAATGTCAAGTCTCTGAGTTCAGCTGCTAGACAAGAGCAGGCTGGGGGATTATATTGTCTGACTGATAAAAAGGTTGTGCCTCAAGGGTGCAATATAAATATACACAGAAAATCTTTTTTAGCGTTATTGCTATCAACCACAATATTGTCTCTACGAGGACAATGGGGTTGTATTGAATTGAACAGTCTGTGGCTGTGCTTATGGAGAGGGCTAATACACTACATGTACAATCTTTAGACCGTAGTCTGTGCAGTGAGATCTTAAATCTAGTTCCTCTAAAAGTGGGTCAATCAAGGTCTGGTCCAGCTCGATTTAGACCGGTCAGTTATATATTGATTAATCTGCATAAAATATGCTGCCAAGATGGCACTCTACACTCCATGAAGGTCACCGTGTCTCATTAAGTCCGGTCAGATCTGGTTCCGTCCGGTCAGATCTGGTTCCGTCAGTACATGTCCTTATAGATCTCCTGCAGCAGTGGGTGAAGGGAGGTCTCTGACTCAGTTTTCTTGATCTTCTGCACTAGCAGAGCATTCTCTGTAACCAGCTGCCTGAGGTCAGCCATCTTGTTCAGCAGCTTTGGGAAGAGGTACAGGGAGTCCTGGTGGTTGACCTGCAGATGCTGGTCCAAGGCCTGGAGAATACCGTCCTGATTCTGTTCCACCTGCTTCACATTCATCAGCCGCGGACGATCTACACAGATACACAACAATCAACAGGTTGCCAACCACTACGGTCTCTCAACATCCCCTGACCCGCATTTAAGTAATTATACTAAAAAAAAGGTACACCACACCTCCACACAGAATGATGGCGGCCACAAACAGAGCCAGGTCGCTGTCGTCCAGCTCCAGGGCGTTGAACTTCACGGCAAACTCAAACTTGGGCTCCATGATCTCGCTGAAGGGTTTCCGGAGACTCCTCAGAAACTCCCGGGTCACAAAGCCCTTCCCGTTGGCCACCAGGAGACCGTCCTTGTTCATGAGGGAGGGCAGCATGGCGAAGATGGCCTCGTGCACGCCATACTTCAGAAGAGTCACCTGGGTTGGCATGCCAAAATGTGTTTTGGCACATGAGTGGCCGTTAATGGAATGTGGACCGTTGAACCCAATGTGGACCAATGAACCCAATGTGGAACGTTGAACCCAATGTGGAACGTTGAACCCAAGGCCAGAAGTACTCCTTTTGTTTCGGCTAATTATCGGGAAGATATTGTATCACAGAAGTTCTCTTGCCATCTCAGGCCTTGGTATAGTGTGCAATGGTGTATAAGAATGACCCTGCCACTTTATAGAAGGACATTCACAAACATCTGTGATACCATACCTGGTCGTTAAGGAAGAGGTCCACAAACCCGGGGATACACTTGGCGAACTCCGTGAGCTCCCGTACGGTCTCCACCGTGGTGCACTGGCAGCGGTAGAACACGTGTACCCCAATCTCCTTGGTGAGAGGGGCCCCAGGGACCAGCTGGTTCCACACTAGACCACTCTCCGCCTGCCACAGGGTGTCTACATCATGGATCACAAATGGCTGTGGAAGAGCACAGAGTGAAAGTGTGGGTCTTCAATGGTTTTTCATGGTTGGTCTTCAACATATTTTGGGATTGTTAAACAAAATATATAAATATTCTTGAGGATTTAAGTCATTGTTGAAACCAGAGATCTAGCCAACTTACTGATGTGCAGCTGGTCTTGCCAGTGAGGATGCTACGGGCTTTCTTCTTGGTCATGATGAGGTTTTTCAGGTAGGCGTGGTACACCTGTTTGGCCAGGGTCTTGAGGTCAGAGCCTCCAGGCTGTCCAGGGTCAAGGTCCTCTGATAGAAGGTCTGCGACCAGCTTCTTCTTCTCAGCCTCGGGCATGCGTCCGTATCGGATAGCTAAGAAAAAAGGCAGTAGCAATGAGTAATGAGAAGGAAAAAGACAGATCCTGAAACTTTTGCATATTTATATATAAACATTTTAAGCCTCCACATTTTTTGGGCTCGATGGGAAATAAGTATAATCCATAACTCAGGTTATCACTCTATTTTAATGACAGTAAGAACAAACAAATAAAAAAATGCCAAACTCCACGTTTTACATCCAGTAGCCCCTAATCTTGCTCCATCAAAGCCAAAGCGTGATCAAAACGTTTAAAATGAAAACGTCTTGATATAAACGTTGAAATGTCTCACCATCGTGTGACATGCCCAGGGCCAGGCACTTCTGGATCCGGCAGTATTGGCACTTGTTCCGGTTCTTTTTCAGGATCCGACAGGCTCTCTCACAGCGCTCATACTCCAGCTTCATCCGAATGGTCCGTCGGAAAAAGCCCTGAGACCACAGACACGGCATGAGTAAAACAGGCAGGACAGCGAGATCACACAGATCAGTTAAAACGGAGGTCAAATTGAACAACGCAGTCACACCACAGGGTCATTTCACATATTATCCAACTTCCACGTCTGTCGCCCCTCCAGGGCACAAACTAAAAACTTGAGCTGGATCTGGGTTCCGTCGGTGGACTGGCAGAACCTCACCTTGCAGCCCTCGCAGGCGTGAACTCCGTAGTGGAACCCAGAAGCCTTGTCCCCACAGATCTTGCACTCCACATTGATCCCAGGGCCTGCAGCCTCGTCCCGACCCAGACGCAGCTGCTCAGACAGCGATGGAGATGAGGTGTGAGACAGGTCTAAGAGAGAGAACCCACAGGAACAAGGGATGAGACAGGTCGAAGAGAGAGAACCCACAGGAACAAGGGATGAGACAGGTCGAAGAGAGAGAACCCACAGGAACAAGGGATGAGACAGGTCTAAGAGAGAGAACCCACAGGAACAAGGGATGAGACAGGTCTGAGAGAACCCACAGGAACAAGGGATGAAACAGGTCGAAGAGTGAGAACCCACTAGAACAAGGGGTGAGACAGGTCTAAGAGAGAGAACCCACTGGAATAAGGGGTGAGACAGGTCTAAGAGAGAGAACCCACAGGAACACGTGTGAGACAGGTTATGAACAAAGAAGTACAACATATCTTGAACAAAGTTAGAGGTTATGACACTGGTCTTGAATATAAGAAAACACTGAGAGATGTGAGACAGGTCTGAAACAAAGTGATAAATAATAAACACTTCCCTCAAAGAAGATTGTGGAAAAACTGGTAACGGAAACACAGCACTCACGAGCGCCTGTCTGCCGCCACTCACCAGCTGACTATAAACGGACTGTTCCGAGGTCATTTGACATCGTTGCTAGCTGTAGCAGTTTAATATTAAAAACAACCTTCCTGTGTGAACAAAACAATGAAAGAAGCAGAGACTCTGTTTTACCTGTGTAGTCAACAGCTGCTGGACAGTCTAGTCTGCTGGTCTTGTCCTCCTCCAGTCTCTCTCCTTCATTCTCATGGGTACCAGAACCACCCCATGACACCATGGACACGGGGGGCACTGGCACACTGCTCTGTCCCTCCTCCACCGCCAGCTCGCTCAAGCCTCCAAAGTCAGAGGCTGCCGACGCCACTTCCACCCCGCGCACAGGCCATGTGACATAATCCGCCGCGACCAGGGTGGGTGGAGAGTTTGGGGCTGTGTCAGCGCCGTCAGCCCCAAGACCGGTTCTAGTCCCATTACACTCTGGGGCAGGAACATGTGACCTATCCATGGTTTGGCGTGTGGTCCGGCAGCTATTGCGCCTTCTACATGTCCACCATTATGTTTGTGGCATGGTCTATGTCTCTGTCTGTTGAGGTGACAGTGAAAACAGAGATTGATATTTAATAACAACGACACAACATATGCATGTAGGAAATCACAGAAAAACTCAAGCAAAAACATCTGCACTCCGAAACAAACGAATAGACTACTTTAAATTGTACATTTGGCCAAATTGTTATGGGACTACAGATTGGGAGTCATCGAGTGAGAAAGAGAGTCAGAGAGAGTCAGGGAGAAAAAAAGAGGGAAGGAAGGTTAGAGAGCGGAGGGAGAGAGTGAGGAAAAAGCACTTGTCAAAACATGCCATTTTGTGACACCGTAAACATAACAAAAAGTTTTCCCTTGAACGTCAAACGCGTTATTACATAAAAACGACCACTACTGAGTTATTGTTCAGACACGGGTTGAGGCTTGTCACCCGGGAGGTATTAACTCGTCATGCTGGTTCGCAAGACATGTGCTGCTTTCTGAGTCATTCTAGTTGGCTTGAAATAGCGGACAGCATTATAGCATTATAGTAATTATAAAAGTGGACATTAACCTTCTTATGATGGGACAAAGGGTCAGCTATCGTGTTTAGTTGGCTCAGTCATCAGGTTGCATAAAATAATGACCATAGCAAAAGTATTTGCTCGCAAGATAGATTCACAAAAACAGTGCCATACATTTCATGAATATAACCAAGCTGGAACGAGTTGATGTTAGGACTTACGTATGTATGCAAGACACAATGCTATTGTATCAAATAACAGGAATATAAGCTTTCCAAGGAAATAACACCATGCCAATATTTCCACTGAAAGTAATTCCGATTTGCTTCTCTTTCTGACCACTACAAGTATCCCATTATTCATCAGAGGGTCGATAAAGTTCTATATAAAAAAATAAACATCTCTGGATCCATGTATAATATATGGTGTGGTATACGTAAAATAACCTCAATATTGATTTATTTCATACTAATTGAGAGATATTCAAAACATCAACATCACAAAGACAATTAGCTATAGTTTACTATAGAAAATACAATCACTAATCCTCCTAGAACAACGTCTCGTAGTTAGATTATAGTACAGACACAGGACCGAATGTGGAATAACTTCTTGCCTGTTGTTGTTGTCTTGCGTGAACCTAGCGAGCTAGCTACGCTAACATGGTTACGTTAGCTGACCCAATGTTGCAAACAGTTATCGATTACGTTTGTATTTACTTTATACGCCCGTACTTGCCTCTTTCGATGGTTTTGCTTGTTTTTATCCAAATAATCTGTGGGTTATGGATACACGTACATTGACCACGTCTGGTTGGCTCTGTGGTGTTTGCTAGTAACAGAGCTAGCTAGTTAGCCTAACAGTTGATATCTGAAGTTGTTTCGACATGTCACAACTCATCTGTCGATGTCGTGATATATCCACCCAACACTAGTCTTTGTCGACTTTTTGCAGTGACGTTATTCTCTTCTGGCTGCTGGATGGCTGTTACACCCCACTGTGATATCATTACACACTTTTCAGTGAGCTCTTGCGACATCTTTTACTAGTCTGATGTTGTGAACCTTTTTTCTCTACTCTGCCATCCTGGTGGATTATTAGGTCACAGCGCCCTCTGGCGTCTATTCCTCTTATGACACATAAACTCCCGGCACAGTTCATCCTGCTATGAGACTTTACCGACGAGGACTTAATTAAACTGTGTTTTAGGCTTTAAGATGGATTTATCTCTCATCTCTCAGATGCTGTTAAAGCTCATAATAAGTCACTGTAGCCCGCGCAATATAGGATCCACTATGATCCCTTTTTCATTCACTCATGGTGCTAATGCTGACATGTGTTTAACTGATACCACTCCCCTGCAGACCGGGAATAGTGAAACTGACAGGCTCGTAAAATAGACTCACTATACAGACTAGACTCACTATACAGGTGCACGATCGGATGATGCTGAAATGAGGGATGGTGAAATCTTTAGTGATATGTTTATCACTATATTGCCCTGCCAGCAGGTGGCGCCGGTAGGACCGACAAAAGTCACTAGTGGTGTCGCCACACAGTCAAAGCGCTGGGTCTGGGTGGTTTAGGAGGCTGCCACACAGCACAGGTCCACGTATCAAGAGAAGTTTGAGCGACTGAGTGAGGGAGGGAGGGAGAGAGAGAGAGGGGGCGAGAAAGAAAGAGAGCGAGAGAGCTGCGGAAAGACGGAGTAAAAAATAAAGTGATGTTGCTGCAGACATGGACCTGCGCTCAGAGCTCCTCAAGTCCATTTGGTACGGGTTCACTGCCCTGGATCTAGAGAAGAGCGGTAAAGTCTCCAAGTCCCAACTCAAGGTGAGCACCAGGAGTTATTTATTTATATAAGTTGGCTTATTTAAGCTATTTTGACCCCCCCCCCCCCGTGTTTCTGGGCCTCATTAACTTGAACGTGTTGCGGCCTAATTTCTACTCTTATCATCAAACACTAACTTTAGTTAGTGTCTTTGAATGACGCAGAATTTTACAAAAATTGCACAAATGCATGTCCTTATCTTGTAGGGAGTGTATGAGGAGTGGCAGCACCCCATGCGTTGGTTTTGTTTAGCCTTTCGCTTTAAACATAATCTGTAAATAACTGCTAAATAACTAAACAAACGAATATGTATTAATAAGTAGTTTTTTTGCGATCCACAACACATTTCAAATCATGGACACGATGAGAATGAAATGCTCTCATTTGACCATGACCTGAACTGTTTCGTTTTGTTGCAGACGTAGTGCTGATTTTTATCTGATTATATCTCCTATCTCCTCCTGAGATGAGATGAGATGAGATGAGAGATATCTCCTAGTTTAGAACATTTTCACAACACACATTTGCTGATGAATGCAGTTTTGTAATCAACCTATGTGTGATGTACATGCTTCCTATTGCATGAGAGACCGCACTTATATTGGTGAAATGTGTGCACAATAGAGGCAGTGTGTGACCAAGAGAGCTTCAGTTTGCCCTTAGTGCTCCGGTGAATGGGGATCCTCATCACTCCATTGTGTTCACACTGGCCCATGATGTCACCACACACCGTACAACCGGGTACCAGGACACCTCACTTGACCAGAGAGCTGGTGTACTGAATGTGTCCTGACAAGCCTTACTTACTTTGGCTGCCTACAGTATATGATAAGTGCTTACTGTTACAAGCCTGAGCCGGTGCTGTAACGCTGGCTACCCGTCAATCATCGCCACGCTGTTCGTGTCACAGCACTAACAACAGTCAACAACTGTCCCTCTGTCAGTCTTGACGACAGTTAATAGAGTTGGCGGTGGCCCATTTAATGTGGCCTCTTGTAGGGCCCATCTCACCCTCCTCTATCTAGAACCACTCTTCAGCCACGGGCCCTTTCCAGGACCTTGTGACTGGACTTATCCCTCCCGTGCTGGTAGGGATGGACTCTGGTCTGGAATGAAGTTTGGTCCAGAGCGGAGTGGGTTAGGTTCAGAGAGACCCAGAGGTCCCCATGCAGGTCTCACTTGTTCGGTTACACGAAAATGAGGGAGAGATTAATAGGAGAGAACAGGATGTGGTGACAATGTCTCAGAACATGGGGGCTGGGTGCGACACTCGATTTGCTGAGTTTTACAGTGAAAAAGGATTACCTCACTACCTAGTTCAACAAGCTCCAGTAATGTATTCACCATGTGCTCATGACGATAGCAATCTCAAAGGTCAAAATGACAGTTATAAAGTTGTCTTGTGGTCATTAGAGACAGTCTCAAAGTAACCCAGGATATATTCTTATGGTTAAAGAAAACATTTCAAAAGTTGTCACCAGTTTTACTAGAACTTTCTCTGTGCTCCATGTCTTTATTCAATGTTCTTAGCCTTTCTCTGTGCTCTTTGTCTTTCTCTGTGCTCTTTACTATTCTCTGTACAATGTGCCTTTCTCTGTGCTCTTTGTCTTTCTCTGTACAGAGAATAGTAAAGAGCACAGAGAAAGACACAGAGCACAGAGAAAGGCACATTGTACAGAGAATAGTAAAGAGCACAATGTGCCTTTCTCTGTGCTCTTTCCCTTTCTCTGTGCTATTTGCGTATCCCCAGGGACTAAAATATTTCTATCCAACTTTCACATTTCAGTTCCCTCATAAAGGTTCCCTCATGAGTAATTCTCTTTGTATCCAATGACCCTCGTCCAACTGTCATTGACAAGCGATCGTTAGCAGGTTGTCAAACAGATATTAGACAGATACCGTTGGTTGTGTTTGACGTCCAATAGGTTCTGTCCCACAACCTGTGCACAGTCCTCGCCATCCCCCATGACCCCGTGGCCCTAGAGGAGCACTTCCGGGATGATGACGACGGGCCGGTCTCCAGCCAGGGCTACATGCCCTACCTCAACAAGTACATACTGGACAAGGTAAGGGAAACACGCGCAAACACGCACGCCTGCAGACACGCACGCCTGCAGACACGCACGCCTGCAGACACGCACGCCTGCAGACACGCACGCCTGCACACACACACGCCTGCACACACACACGCCTGCACACACACACGCCTGCACACACACACACGCCTGCACACACACAAACAGGCACGCCTACATACCCTCCAACGCCTCGTTCGTTTGTTTATTTGATCTGTGAAAGTGTCACTCTGGTCCCCAGAACATCTGAGGAGTTGTGTGTTCACCAGCCTTATTGTGCGTGTGCGTGTGCGTGTGCGTGCGTGTGCGTGCGTGTGTGTGTGTTGTGGCTCACAGGTTGAGGACGGCTGTTTTGTGAAGGAACAAGTGGATGAACTCTGCTGGACCCTCACAGCTAAGAAGAACTACAAGCCGGAGAAGGACAATGAGAACGTGTTGCCGGGGAAAGATGCTTTTCGTCTCTGGTGCCTGTTTAACTTCCTCTCAGAGGACAAATATCCCCTGGTGATGGTACCTGATGAGGTGAGTGGAAACCCACAAGCCCGTTCTAATGGGCAGCCCTCCCGGACATCTGGAAACTTGTCCCAAGTGTGCTCTGTCGGGATCAGGCTGGGTGTTTGTAAAAGCACTTCGTGACAACTTTTTTGTAAAAAAAAAGGGCGTCATAAAATAAATTTGATTGGTTGAAGACAATACATGTGATCCCCGGAGTGTTGTTTTAACTGACTGATCTGTTCTTTGCGAACAGTAAATGATGCTTGCAGTTTGGCTCAGTGTTTCCTGTAGTCTGTTTTTGGGCCATGATGTTGGCAGTGTTAATCTACAGGCAGTTTCACAAGCACCCTTTGAAGCAGAGCTCGGCGCCTCTGCGTGTGAATCTGCTGTCAAGGACATTCCCCTTGAATATTGGTTACCATATCAACCGTATCAATCAAAACTTTCATTTTTACTGGTGGCAAAACAAGCCAAGGGCAATCACTCTCACTGTGTTATATGTTTTTATGCCAAATATTTGTTTTGGATTCCACGTGTGTTTAGGTGGAGTATCTGCTGAAGAAGATATGTATGGCCATGAGTGTTGAGCTAAACTGTGTGGAACTGGAGGACTTCATCTCCCAGGAGGCAGTGCAACAGAATGGATTCACTGTCTGGACCTTCCTGGAGATGATGAACACTGGAAAGTTAACCAGAGGCATTAACCAGGAAATCACCAGTATGGCCATAGAAGAGGTTTACAGGGAAATAGTTGGCGATGTCCTCAAAGAGGTAAATGACCTTAAAACTCGAGAACAACACTGCTGTCTCTCTCCCTCTCTGTCTCTCTCCCTCTCTGCCTCTCTCCCTGTCTGCCTCTCTCCCTGTCTGCCTCTCTCCCTGTCTGCCTCTCTCCCTGTCTGCCTCTCTCCCTGTCTGCCTCTCTCCCTGTCTGCCTCTCTCCCTGTCTGCCTCTCTCCCTGTCTGCCTCTCTCCCTGTCTGCCTCTCTCCCTGTCTGCCTCTCTCCCTGTCTGCCTCTCTCCCTGTCTGCCTCTCTCCCTGTCTGCCTCTCTCCCTGTCTGCCTCTCTCCCTGTCTGCCTCTCTCCCTGTCTGCCTCTCTCCCTGTCTGCCTCTCTCCCTGTCTGCCTCTCTCCCTGTCTGCCTCTCTCCCTGTCTGCCTCTCTCCCTGTCTGTCTTTCTGTCTCTCTCTCTCTCTCTGTCTCTCTCTCTCTGTCTCTCTCTCTCTCTCTGTCTCTCTCTCTCTCTCTGTCTCTCTGTCTCTCTCTGTCTCTCTGTCTCTCTCTGTCTCTCTGTCTCTCTCTGTCTCTCTGTCTCTCTCTGTCTCTCTGTCTCCCTGTCTCTCTCTGTCTCCCTGTCTCTCTCCTTGTCTGTCTCTCTCCCTGTTTGTCTTTCTCCCTTTCTGTCTCTCTCTGTCTCTGACTATCTGTCTGTCTTTTACCAGTTGGCTGTAAAAAAAAAAACAGGTCTGAAAGGGGATGGATAACCAATGTAGTTATGGATATTCCATCATATTGCTTCTGTTTGTCTTTTTGTCAGTCTGTCACTCTGTTTGTCTGTCTTTTTGTCAGTCTATCTTTGTTGTCTTTTTGACAGTCTGTCACTCTGGTTGTCAGTGTTTTTGTCAGTTTGTCCACTCTGTTTGTTGTGAGTTTTTATGTGGCTAGAAGGAGGAGGAGGAGGGTGGCTAGAAGGGGGAGGAGCAAGGTGGCTAGAAGGGGGAGGAGGAGCAAGGTGGCTAGAAGGGGGAGGAGGAGCAGGGTGGCTAGAAGGGGGAGGAGGAGGAGCAGGGTGGCTAGAAGGAGGAGGAGCAGGGTGTCTAGGAGGAGGAGCAGGGTGTCTAGGAGGAGGAGGAGGAGGAGGGTGGCTAGAAGGAGGAGGGTGGCTAGAAGGAGGAGGAGCAGGGTGTCTAGGAGGAGGAGCAGGGTGTCTAGGAGGAGGAGGTGGAGGAGGGTGGCTAGAAGGAGGAGGAGGAGGAGCAGGCAGGCTCAAATCTTTTCTTTCTTTACGTTTTTGGAAACCCGTTTTTCTAAGACGATTCACTGCAGAGACGATTCACTGCTAGCGTAGGGACTGGACCAAACCATTTAATGTGGGGGGGACTTGAAAATAAAATAGGATTTGTGGACAGGTCCATCATTTAATGTTATGTTTTTTGTCTAATGTTCAGTTGCGGGTCGGTCGATTCGTGCTTTCCCCCGTACATCGTCCAGATACGCTCTCAGGAACCGAAATGTCCCACAATTGATTCTACGTGAATCGGTACTCGTTAGTACCGACGTATTTCGGTCGCTACCCCTAAAAGTAACATGACAAAGACATGTGTGTTAACACGTTTGTTTATATGTGGTATTGACATGTGTCTTGACGTGTTGGTTTGTATTGGGTATTGACATACGTGTTAACCTGTCACCTCCAGGGGTATCTATGGAAGAAGGGTCAGCTGAGGAGGAACTGGAAGGAGCGCTGGTTCACCCTGAAGCCCAGTACCCTGTCCTACTACACCAGTGAGGAACGTAAGGAACGCCAGGGGAACATCCCACTGGATGCCAACTGCTGTGTGGAGGTGCTGCCAGACAGAGATGGGAAGAGGTGTATGTTCTGTCTGAAAACTCTCTCCAAGACCTACGAGATGAGTGCCTCGGATACCAAGCAGCGCCAGGAATGGGCCGCAGGTCTGTAGGGAACGTTCCTCCCGTTGTACTCCGCATCTCAATCATGATTGGCTGATTAGATAATTGCGTTACCAAACAGTTAAAAAAAGGTAGCTAATAAAGTGTGTGTGTGTGTGTTAGTTAAATAAAACACTTTCATCACACACCAAGCAAAGCCTGTTACGGCAATATCACCACTCCATCTTATGGTTCATTTAGCAACTTCCTTGTTTGTGTGTGGTGGTGGCTAGTGTTTGAGCTAACGTGCTACTCTTCTTGATAGCTGTGATCCAGGCTGAAGCGTGTTCATAAGTGCTAACGTACACGTTCCATCCTGTCCAACCTTGTTCCCCACAGCCATTCAGACAGCCATCCGTCTACACAGCGAAGGAAAGACCTCCCTTCACAAAGATCTCAAGTTGAAGCGGAGGGAACAGAGGGAGCAGCGGGAGAGGAGGCGGCTGGCCAAGGAGGAGGAGCTGCATCGCCTCCGGGCCCTGCAGGAGGAGAAGGAGCGTAAGCTGGCTGAGCTGGAGCTCCTGAAGGAGGCGCAGAGGCAGGCCCAGGCCCTCTTGGAGCATGATGAGCTGAGGAGGCGCAAGCAGCACGAGGAGATGCAGGCGGCGCTGGAGGTGCAGCTTCGCGAGGCGGAGGAGGTGAGCCACTTCCCCGTTGCCACGGAGAATTAGGGTGGAGTTTGTACTATGTGGACTCTGGGGGAAGGTTGGTTCCTGCCAACCGCGATCATCAGAGCGTCTATATGTTACATGTGTGTTTTCTCCTGCAGTCACGCGCCTCCATGCAGGCAGAGATGGTTCTGAAAGAGGAGGAGGCGTCGCGGCAGAGGAAGCGGATCAAGGAGCTGGAGGCGATGCAGGAGAGTCTGGAGGAGGCCTTGCAGCTGGAGATCAAAGCCAGGCAGGATGAGGAGACCTTCAGATACACACAGACTGGGTAGGGTGCTGCATACACACACACACATGCACATACACACACACACATGCACACACACATGCACATACACATGCACACACACATGCACATACACATCAACATACACACACATGCACATACACATCAACATACACACACACACATGCACATACACATCAACATACACACACACACATGCACATCAACATACACACACACACACATGCACATCATATACACACACACACATGCACATACACATAAACATGCACATACACATCAACATACACACACACACACACACACACACATACACATCAACATACACACACACACACACACACACACATGCACATACACATCAACATAGTGAAATAACCCACGTCAAATGATGAATTATGTGTAAAGAAAATGGGGTTTCCTGCACAAAATACCCATTCTGGACAATTTCCGACTTGAATTGTGATACTACACGCAGTATAGCCGCTGGGATCATGGCCGTGCAAAAACCTCACGTCTCCTGACCGAGGACAGTAGGCAGCACAGAATTAGCTGCTGTGAATGAAGCAGTTTGTTGTCAGGGGGAGCTTGCGTCAGGTTCCTGAGGAAGTTGGGTTCTTTGCAGAGGAAGTTGTCGAGCTGTAATTGATAGGATCTCTTGACAAGGGTTTGCAAGGGGTCTGTCTCAATCTTTCATCTTTCATCTGAAAAAATAAGACTACCCGTTGCGTCATTCGATTAATTTCCTTAGAGGTTAGGGAAGTTGAAAAAAATACTCACTTCCCGACATGTCAAAGGTCACAAAGAGATCATAGCAGGGCAAAGACCTAAAAAGTAGGTTCATAGTTGCCCGAGATGCTAAGAAGTCATAGTGAAGTTTTTTTATGTAACGGGGTGAGCAGAAGCTGTATTCAGGGCCCTGGAGGGCATTTTATTAACAGACACAGAGGCTGTATGCAGGGCCATGGAGGGTGTTTTATTAAAATACCAGCTCTTGTACCTCTACCTCCTCTCCAGCTCTCTGTACCTCTACCTCCTCTCCAGCTCTCTGTACCTCTACCTCCTCTCCAGCTCCCTGTACCTCTACCTCCTCTCCAGCTCTCTGTACCTCTACCTCCTCTCCAGCTCCCTGTACCTCTACCTCCTCTACAGCTCCCTGTACCTCTACCTCTCCAGCTCCCTGTACCTCTACCTCCTCTCCAGCTCCCTGTACCTCTACCTCCTCTCCAGCTCCCTGTACCTCTACCTCCTCTCCAGCTCCCTGTACCTCTACCTCCTCTCCAGCTCCTTGTACCTCTACCTCCTCTTCAGCTCCCTGTACCTCTACCTCCTCTCCAGCTCCTTGTACCTCTACCTCCTCTCCAGGTCCTTGTACCTCTACCTCCTCTCCAGCTCCCTGTACCTCTACCTCCTCTCCAGCTCCCTGTACCTCTACCTCCTCTCCAGCTCCCTGTACCTCTACCTCCTCTCCAGCTCCCTGTACCTCTACCTCCTCTCCAGCTCCTTGTACCTCTACCTCCTCTCCAGGTCCCTGTACCTCTACCTCCTCTCCAGCTCCCTGTACCTCTACCTCCTCTCCAGCTCCCTGTACCTCTACCTCCTCTCCAGCTCCCTGTACCTCTACCTCCTCTCCAGCTCCCTGTACCTCTACCTCCTCTCCAGCTCCCTGTACCTCTACCTCCTCTCCAGCTCCTTGTACCTCTACCTCCTCTCCAGGTCCTTGTACCTCTACCTCCTCTTCAGCTCCCTGTACCTCTACCTCCTCTCCAGCTCCTTGTACCTCTACCTCCTCTCCAGCTCCCTGTACCTCTACCTCTCCAGCTCCCTGTACCTCTACCTCCTCTCCAGCTCCCTGTACCTCTACCTCCTCTCCAGCTCCTTGTACCTCTACCTCCTCTTCAGCTCCCTGTACCTCTACCTCCTCTCCAGCTGCCTGTACTTTAATAATAAATGTAAATCTGTATGGTTCAGTTTGCTGTCTGAGGAGGAGGAGAAGATGAAGGCTCTGATGGCGCTCCAGGAGGAGCAAGAGGAGTACATTCTGAAGACCCAGAGGGAGAAGCAGGAGCTGAGGCAGGAGATGGAGAACAAGTCCCGAGCCCTTGAGGAGGCCCAGCGTCAGCTGGAGGAGGTCCGGGCCAACCGGCACCGAGTGGACCAGGACGTGGTGGTGAGTGGTCCCGACTGTGTGACAACAACAACCCACTACTGAGCTTGGTGCTAGTATCAATGTTAAACACCTGTGGGATGTGCATTTCTTCAGCTGTTTGTTGCCTGTGTTTCCTGGTGTCCATTAGGCTGCCCAGAGGAAGCTTCGTCAGGCCAGCACCAATGTCAAACACTGGAATGTTCAGATGAACCGGCTAATGCGTCCAATTGGCCCAGGCGGTATGTTTCCTATGTACAGAACCAATCAAACGTTTTGGACACGCCCACTTATTCATTCTAGGGTATTTCTGTATTTTCTCTTTGCACACAATGCAGGAGGATGGGGTTTGTGCCTGGTTGTCTGGTCATAACCCTTTGACCCTGTCAATATTGCTCCGGCATTTACTTCTGTCCATTTCTCCTGCATCCAGCACGAAATCACACATGGAATATAGATTGTTTTTGTTTGTTTTTTCTTTAACTTCTCTTTAACCAGGGAGACACATTGAGACAGAGGTCTCATTTGCAAGACATAAACATACAATTAACAGAATTATTGTCAGTCAGTTAAAACAAACACAATTCTCAATATAATAATCTAACACCATTTTCCTAAACTGACCCACTGACACCAAGGCTCTTAAATGAATCTCTGACTGGATACTGTTCCACAGATGAGGTGCTTTGAAAGAGAAGGCAGAACTGCCCAATTCAGTAGTGACAAAGGTTGTCTGTAATACTATCCAACTTTGTGATCTAGCATTGAAACCAGACGATCGATGTGTTAACAGAGATGAGAAATATACCGGGAGCCTGTGGAGTAGAGGTCCAGCCAACTTTATGGTATAAGATGCAGTGAGGCGTTTTGTAACCTGAAGTAATAAAAGTTTAGTGATCAAAAGACGGTTAAACAAATCAGAATGCATTTATATATTCGATTCTTTAAAGTAGCTACCCTGTGGCTTGATGACAGCTGTGCACACAGGCATTCTCTCAACCAGCATTATGGGGTAGTCACCGGGTCAGTCCTCATAGAGTTCCCACATATGCTAGGGCTGCTTTTCCTTCAATCCGCAGCCTAACGTATCAGAATCTGTCTCAGTTACGAATCGTTTGGGTGATTGTGGAGGTCATCTGAGGCAGCATTACATTTTTAATTAGTGATTAAAGAGTCCGTTCATAGCCTGTTGGTGTGTTTTGTCCCACTCTTCTTTTGGAAAATGAATTCTCTCAGACTAGATGCAATGGCGTATCGCTGCAGAACTTGTGCCATTGTAGCCATGCTGGTTGAGCGTGCCCTGAATTCAAAATGAATCTGAGTGACCACACACCATTACGTCTCCTCTGTCACGCTTCACGTTGGAACCAAACACACGTGGGTCGTCCGCTCTAGCGGTAATCCTCGTGAGTTTCGTCATAACGCTTGATAGCTGCACTTTTAGAGTACCCTGATTAACTGACCTTCACGTCTTAAAGAAATTCTGGACTGTCATTTGTCTCTGCTTATTTCTGCCGTTCATGCCATAGCATGGACTTGTGTTATTTAATCGTTTTGTTGTCTTCACTACTATTCTATTATTTTATGTGGAAAATAGTCAAAATAAAGAAAACCGTCGAATGAGCGAATTAAGTCACTTGAAATACTATACTCTATGAATACTCTACATTTGTGTATACACTGTGTTCGGCACCGTCTTATGTAACAAGGTCACTTAATCAGGTCCCTGACACCCACCTTTTTTGTGGTTGGCATTCAGCTACACACAAAGAGCTGCAACTGGAAATACATGCAATGGTGACGTACAACAGATGATTGAAGGGTCTTTCAATGGGTTGATTTCTGTCTGCATAACCTTTTTAAACCAGTTTTGAACTTAAAGCGCAGTGAAGTATAACTATGTTCAAGCTACAAATAACTTAAACAAAAAGAAAATATATATATTTAGAGACTTTGTACCATTTTAATAACCATTGCATGAACAGTAAAGTCTAAACCTCTGTGTTTTTCTGTCTTGTTATAATGGTCCCACGGTTCTATACAGAGAAGAGATCTTCTGGAGGAGGGTCGTTTTCCAGTTTTCAGATCCCGTCTCAAAGAGATCCAGGCCTGCGACTGAGACAGAGGACAGACGACCATGATGATGAGGAGAGCAAGGAGAATGTGGACAACAGCTGTACACAGTCGGGCTGTGAAGGGGAGAGAGGAGAGCGACGCCTCTCCCACACCTCCAATGGGGACATGGATATCCCCTGAGGCGGAACACAAAACCAACCCGTGTGTTCAGTTTTCTAAATGAAAGGATGGAAGGACTTTATTTAACCTTTAACCTGTTGTCATACCACAAAGTTGGTAATAAACAATAAGATATGCATTCCTTTTAGTACATTTCTAATAACTTTTTATTCTGAAGTAATAAATCATCACATGTTTCTGTATGTTAGTAATATGTCTCCATGTTTTAATGAAGAACAGAAAAAACATAACGCTGTATTTTAAATAGTATTCATAGATGACAAGATGAGAAATGATTTCCTCTGACAAAATGTATTCTGTGTAGATTTTGCTTTTCTTTATTTGTTACTCAGTTATTTATATCTGAAAGATTAATAGAGAGATGTATTAATGCATCATAAAGAGAACAGTCTTATCTCAAAACAAGCACATTATGAAAACAGAGAAGACTGATTTGTAGTGGAGCAATTAATGCAAACAGCCGTTGTGGTCTGTATTTCCTGTTTCCGTCGTCAGTTTACAGCACACGAGGCAAACATGCCTACTTCAGTCCAAACCTGGGTTTAAAATTGACTGTGCAGCCGTTGCCATTTCACAATGACTGTCTTCTCAGTGGTTTTTTGTATAGTGTGACGGAATGAAGTACTAACTCAAAATGTTATGTTGCTTCTATTTTTTTTCTACAAATGTAATTTAATTTAATGCTCTTGGTTGTTCCTTGTAATCAGTAACAATATGTAAGAATAGGGTGACACCCTGTGGTTGAAAGGAGAAATTGCAGGAGATTTGGCAACCACTATCTAATGCGTACAATGTTGCCAATCTCGTCCCTAGATTTTAACCTCACCCATCATCATTAACCTCTTATCAATTTAGTAGGTGTTCTCATTAACAGGACTGAAATGAAATTCGCTTGAAATTTATGTGAAATGAGTGTAAAATGTGAAATTTCCTCTGTAAGTATTCAGAAAATACACAACTGAAGGTTATGACATTATGCTGGTTTGGGGAAGAAAATGCAACTTCCATGGACAACTTAACCACTGTAAAAAACTCATTAAATTAATAAATGTCATCCCTGACTGTAATCTAATTTCTTTTAAATATTTCAATTTTATACTGCTGAGCCAGAACATTATTACAACCATTATTACCACCACAGCGAATAAAGTTGATAACCTGTTAACTAGGGCACATGTCAAGGTCTGGGTAGATTAGATCTGCGTTTCCCAAACTTTTTAAGGTAATGTTTGTAGGTCAGGTACTACTGGGTTAGATAGATCCGTTCTCGAAGTCAACGTGCTGGATGCAGGAGAAATGGACAGAAGTAAATGCCAGAGCAACATTGACAGGGTCAAAAGGTTATGACCAGACAACCAGGCACAAAACCCAAATCGACGACAGGGTGTTTGGTGCCCGAGGCTCAACTCTGTTTGAGGGCAAGTAAGGCTTTCTCGTCTGGTCGAAAGGTCTACTGTGACACAAGTCACTGAAAAATGGAATGACGGCTATATGAGGAATGTGTCATAACACACATGGCATCCCACCCTGCATGGCATCACACCCTGCTGCGTATGGCACTGCGTTGCCACAGACTAGCCGTAGACCACTGTGCCCATGATGTCTACTGTTTAAAGGACCTACAATGGGCACTCGGGCACTGCAACTGGATTTTGGAACAGTAAATGAATAAAGTGGACTGGTCTGATGAGTCTCTTAATTCTACATTCACGTGTACTGTTGTGTGCGTGTGTGCCTTTTACCTGGGGAAGTGGTGGCACCAGGATGCATTATGGGAAGATGACAAAGCGGTGGAAGGAGTGTGTTCTGGGTAATGTTCTGCTGGGAAACCCTTGGTTCGGGCATCCACCTACGTAACATTGCTGAAGACCAGGAAAACCCTGTCATGGTGATGGTATTCTCTAATGGCAGTGGCTTCTTAGCAGTGCTCCCTGCCACAATGCACGCATTGTTCGGGAACAGTTTGAGGAACTAAGAGCCCCAATACACACCTACAGCATATTAGGCTAGCTCATTATTGTACTGTATATTACAAGAGCCCCAATACACACCTACAGCATATTAGGCTAGCTCATTAGTGTACTGTATATTACAAGTGCCCCAATACAAACCTACAGCATATTAGGCTAGCTCATTAGTGTACTGTATATTACAAGAGCACTGTACACTTCTACAGAATATTAGGCTAGCTCAATAGTGTACTGTATATTACAAGAGCCCCAATACACACCTACAGCATATTAGGCTAGCTCATTAGTGTACTGTATATTACAAGTGCCCCAATACAAACCTACAGCATATTAGGCTAGCTCATTAGTGTACTGTATATTACAAGAGCACTGTACACTTCTACAGAATATTAGGCTAGCTCATTAGTGTACTGTATATTACAAGTGCCATAATACACCCCTACAGCATATTAGGCTGGCTCATTAGTGTACTGTATATTACAAGAGCCCAAATACAGTGGATGTTTTCACTTCCTTTTGTTTGGATGCATTTAAGGGTGCAGCTAAAAGCACAAATCAGGCTTTATAGGGCAGATATACATTTAGAAAGAAATGGGGTGGTCGATTAGATCCATGTTTACTTTTCAAAAAGTGATGTGCTTTTCTTACATCCAAGACATGTAAAAGAAATGTATAAAAACAGAACCTCGTAAGCAGTCAACAAATAAAGCCATATACAGGTCTATACAGAACAATATGAACAGATAAGCATTGGGCGGTTAAATGAGGTCAGAGCATCCAAAACAGCAACTAAAAACTAAAGAGGAGGGAGGGGGCTGGGTCACGTGGGGAAGCTTCATGCGTTGTTTCCATGGAGTTGTTTTTGCACGCTTGTTGCTGATTGGCCAGGGGAAATACGTCCTTTCAATAATCTACCGCAGCGATTGGCTAAGGGTGTTTCTCTTTTAACCAACTGGAATGCGTGCTTTTTACAAACTGAAGCGTGTACAGGAAGTTTTTAAAGTTCTTCCAACACAGTTATTTTGAGATTTTTTATATTTTCTTTGGCTTTAGCAGAAAACATTTCGGAAAATAAGCTATACATTCCCTATTTTATGGTGTTCACGTGAGTACAGTCATTTGTTTTTTTTGTTATTATCAGATTGCCATAGACCAAACTGCAACGTCTCTTATATTATATAGCTCAGTGGACATCTTAAATTGGTAGGTTTGCTAGCTTAAATTAGTTTGTAGCTAACACGCTAGCAGTACGGTTAACTAATCCGAGTTGTTTCTAAGAATCGTAAGGTTGCCGTGTGTTTTTTGCCTTCTATTTCTCGCTTATAGAGATAAATATACCTATTTGTACCCATATAGCTACCAAATTAACTATTTCAATAAGGTTATCACTGCACTGTCCGTTACATAACTAATTTGTCTTCATGATTCTGTTATCCGTAATTGAGTTAGAAGCATGCTGAATGTTGTTTAATATATTTTTTCACAGAACGTGGTTAAACCTTTCACATTGAACCAACATGGATTCCTCCTCAGTTCTGCGTCCACAAAGTTATAACAAAACCCTGCAGGACAATTCAAGGTGTGCCTCCTCTACGCATAGTTAAAAACACAGCTAGTGACAATTATGCTTTATCGTTGTTTATCTCCTGTTGCATAGCCACTGTTTATCAAACACTGATAGCTCAAACTGCATGTAAAATAAATCCGTACACTATGCCCGTAAAAGGATTTCTGTCGACATTCTCTACTGTGACTGTCTCTTTTCAGGTTAAATAGAATCACAGTGGATCCGAGACCAGGCTCCAAAAACCTGCCTGCTTCTTCTAAACACCCCTCTGTAACCAACAAACACTCAACCAAACGGGGGTCTGAGAACCAGGACCCAACAGCAGCCTCCGCCAGTGTGCAGAAACCTCTGGGTACCGTCAGACCAATGACCATCAGTAGACTGCCTGTGCTGGCCAAGTCCCTGCAGCTACAAACGCCGTCCGACTTCCCCCAGGCCCACAAAAGATGGGAGGAAAACTCTTTAGCGGTGTGTACCATCTACTGGTTCTCAATAGATTACTGGTTTTAGAACTCCATGGTATCCCTGGATTCTGCAACCAGACATTTACACATTGCTACATTGACAGGGCTTTTTAGTCAATGAATAGGCCTGGTTTTTGTTTAACATGTTGTTTGTCTTTAGCTTAAGTGTCAGCGCTACACGTTGTTTTTTTTAAATATTTGTTGTACTTCTGTGTTTTCTTAAAGTGTAAAGCTAAGAGGAAGAAGCCGAGTACCAAGCCTGTGCCTTTTAACTTCTCCACTGCCAGAACCAACCGATTGGGCGCACAGAACCTAATAAGTGGGTCAGGAGTGCTGGTGGTTACTGGAAGGACTGGCGATCAGCGCACCCAAGCTGAAAGTGGTTGTCGTGCCACTGCCTGTTCAAACGCACGACTCGCAGCGAAAACAGACAAACTGCCCGCTACCGTCGAAGCAACTTGTAGCAAGGACCAGTCAAAGTCAACACTAGAAATGGCTGCTAAAATCCCAACACTCCTGGCACGACCCTCGGCAGCCAAAGAGGCAGGTCCGGGACGACAAGGTATGTTGTCACAGCACAATGGCGAAGTGGGTAACTCTCCTACTGATGTCAGCTCAGAGTCTTTATTGCAACATCCAAAACGAAAGGCACAGTCTTCTTCTGACACTTCAGTGCACGCATGTGGATCGGGACCGATTGGTCTTCACAGATCTCACGGTCCATTTGGTTCTGAATCAAGTGCTTTCTCATCAGGCAGTGCCCAGCCTGTCGCTCCTACGGAAGCCTGTAGGGGCCATTTTGACACGCTCAGTCTTAAAGAGGCTTCCAAGTCTGGGAAGTTGCCATGTAGGACGCCTGGTGAGAAGTTGTATTTTTTATTACACCTTGTATAACTAACAATCCAGAGATAATACCTGGTCTCCATCTCCATTTGTCGGTTTCATCACTTGATTAAAAAAGATGAATAATAAACCTAAACATGTGTCCCCCCGTGTCCGTGTCCCCCTGTGTGTCCCCCTGTGTGTCCCCCTGTGTGTCCCCCTGTGTGTCCCCCTGTGTGTCCCCCTGTGTGTCCCCTCCTGTGTCCCTGTGTCGCCCCCTGTGTCGCCCCCTGTGTCGCCCCCTGTGTCGCCCCCTGTGTCGCCCCCTGTGTCGCCCCCTGTGTCGCCCCCTGTGTCGCCCCCTGTGTCGCCCCCTGTGTCGCCCCCTGTGTCGCCCCCTGTGTCGTCCCCCTGTGTCGCCCCCCTGTGTCGTCCCCCTGTGTCGTCCCCCCTGTGTCGTCCCCCCTGTGTCGTCCCCCCTGTGTCCGCCCCCTGTGTCCCCCCCCTCCCCTGTGTCGTCCCCTGCGTGTCCCCCAGGGCCTGCGGAGACTGCCTTCTCTTCCGATCCTGCTGCGCTCCATAGTATTCTCCAGAATGTGGGAATCAGCACAGCCGGGGCCTCAATCTCTAGCCGCCCGTCAACACAAGCTTATAACTACATGGTAAATTTCCCTGTGGAATCAGCTTGGTGACTTTGAGTCTGTTCTTGTTAGTTTGTGATTGTAAGAATAACAGACAAGTAAAGTCTGGGTGGTGATTGATGGAGAGTTTGTGTGTCGGATATTAAGTATGTTTACTAAACATTTTTGTAACCTTTGCAGCCCCAGAGAGTATCTATCATGAAGACGGCCCAGAAGACGCTGCCTCCTGCTGGTCAGTGTAGTTGTTTCTCATGTTAATTTGTAGTCCTTTATTTGTTATGTTGTTCCTAATTTGTGGGTTTGAACATGGGGTGTCCATTCAAAGGTTATATACAACTATGTGTGCTTTTATACAGTTGATGTTATTTTACTTATTGACATTTATGTAATAATGCAAGTTATCATAAATAATTTATTTAAATGACCGGCATCTACATGACAAATCTCTCTCATTCTCATCTTCAACCGCTTATCCGGGGTCGGGTCGCGTGGGTAGCAGCTCTAGCAGGGGACCCCAAACTTCCCTTTTCCTGGCAACATTAGCCAGCTCTGACTGGGGAATCCCGAGGCGTTCACAGGCCAGTGTGGAGATATAATCTCTCCACCTAGTCCTGGGTCTTCCCCGAGGTCTCCTCCCAGCTGGACGTACCTGGAACACCTCTCTAGGGAGGCGCCCAGGTGGCATTCCTACTAGATGCCCGAACCACCTTAACTTTCTACGCGAAGCAGCAACGGCTCTACTCCGAGTTCCTCTCGGATGACTGAGCTTCTCACCCTATCCCTAAGAGAGAGGCCAGCCACCTTCCTGAGAAATCCCATTTCGGCCGCTTGTACCTGCGATCTTGTTCTTTCGGTCATGATCCAGCCTTCATGACGACAGGTGAGAGTAGGAACAAAGATTGACTGGTAGATCGAGAGCTTTGCCTTCCTCTCAACTCTCAGCCCACCAAACGGAAACACCTCATCATGACTACGCCTTGATACCCTGTCCATGAATATCACAAACAGGATTGGTGACAAAGCGCAGCCCTTGTGGAGGCCAACCCCTACCGAGTTCATATTTCTCTGTTGTCACAATCAAACCGGTCGACACATTGCACTTTTTTAAAGAAAATTAACATTTGCACCGTCTGATGTGACGTCTCATTCAAGTCCTTGCTCCAGCTCGATGTAGGGCAGCTAGGACCGTGTAAGTCAGTGACCTTGTGCGTGCTTGTATCGTTTAAAGGGCCCTCAAAGTCTGTCAGGTTCTCCACCCAGCCTCAGTCGACGAGCGGTGTCCTGCAGAATGAAGGCCTCTGCAACCCCTTGCAGCACCTCAGAGTGTCCGTCATGAAGGGTCAGCAGAAGAAAGCGCCCCCTGCAGGTTGGTATTTGTACGGATGGATACGATCGTGCTACATGTTTAGAGAAGAGCATACGTTCTAAAGGTTCTAAAATGTCTCACTGGAGAACCATTTGTTGAACTAAGCAAGTCTGTGACTTTGTGTGTCGTCGTGTTACAGATCCTTTTGGGGGTGTCCAGTTTTCCCCAGACTCCGCCGCCCTCCGTAGCATCCTGCAGAATGAAGGGGTGAAGGCCGGGGGACCCTTCGGCGCAACGCCGCAAAACGGGGGTGTCCGTCCCTCTGGCAGGAGCACGTCTGTCTACACTGTGAGCCTGCGTTTATTCATTATGGTGTCCATGGACTCTGAGCCTTTAAGACTAATTGCTTTGTGAGTCGCTTTGAATAAGAATGGCCTCTAAATGACTGGCATGGAAATGGCGTCATGTCTTCTGCTGTAACTGATGCATTGAACAGGCGCTGCCTTCTTGTGATGTAGAGGGTGTATTGACAGGCTATTCACTGGGTTGTATTATCGTCACCAGGCTCAGAGAGTACCTGTCACAAAGAACTGCCCTGAATCTCCTAGAGAACCTAAAGGTGACTTGGTTATCAATATGTTCCGTCTGTGTTTGAACTTTTTCTGGTTTATTTTGTTCCTGTCTCATAACCCAATCTGTTTTCTCAGTGGTGACTGTCAACCAGACACCGTCCACCAAGTGGACACCGCAGCGTGTTCCTGACTCCAGGCCCATGTCTATGGTCAGTGTTACATTACACCCTCTACCCATGTCTATGTTACATTACACCAGGGGTGTCCAAAGTCCGGCCCGCGGGCCAACTGCGGCCCGCGGTCCAGTTTTTATTGGCCCGCAGCAAATTCTGAAAATATAATTGAATATGGCCCGCACAAGAAGATTGAGCTCAACTCTGTTGCACTTCTCAGTTTCAACACTAGTTGGAGCCAGCCATGGAAACGGTGCTTCTCCACTAAACAAAATTAAGCAAACAAAAACTTTTACTGCGAATCACCAGAAATGGCAGCACCAAAGAAACGCAAAATAGCAAGTGAGTGTAGAAGATTTCAAACACAGTGGGAAAATGAATATTTCTTCAAAGAAATCAACGTAAAGTGTATCTGTTTGATTTGCAATGAAGATGTTGCTGTGATGAAAGAGTATAATGTCCGTCAGCACTATGAGACCAAACATCAGAGCTACACATCAGTACACCTGTGCCGAACGAACGCAGAAAGTCAAGCAAATGGCAGCTAGCCTGCAAGCTCAACAACAGGTGTTTTTCGTGGTAACAAAATAAAGGAAAACGCCACAACAGCAAGCTATAAGGTCGCTAAACGTATGGCCCAGCACGACAAACCGTTCTCAGATGGTGATTTCATAAAGCAGTGCCTCAAAGTCACAGCAATAATGTGCCCGGAAAAAGTTCCGGATTTCAACAACGTGAGCTTATCCAGAAATACAGTGGTGCGGAGAATCGAGGACTTGTTGTCAGCTAACTGGAAACTTCAGCTGAGAGACAAAGCTAGTGCTTTTGATTTGTACTCGATCGCATGCGATTGGTTATGGATAGGGTTAGCGATAAGAGCACAGATGCCACAGACACCGCGCAGCTGTTAATGTTTTGCGGGGAGTAGATGGTCATTTTTGCTGTACGGAGGAGCTGCATGATATGATGAGCCTAAAAGGCACAACGACGGGCAGAGATATTTTTTAAGCTGTGTCGGGAAAGTTGGAAAGATGGGGCTTAAATGAGACAAACTCTGTGGAGAAACAACGGATGGAGCTCCGGCCATGACGGGCGTAAAAACTGTCAACATAATTCGAGCTAGAGGACAGCACAGTTCTTCACATTATAGGTGAGTTAGAAATACACACAGTATTCATGTGTTAATATGTCACCTCTAGTGTGCGGCCCGGCCCTTTGTTTATTTTTCTGTATTTGGCCCTCACTAAAAAAACTTTGGACACCCCTGCATTACACCCTCTACCCATGTCTATGGTCAGTGTTACATTACACCCTCTACCCATGTCTATGGTCAGTGTTACATTACACCCTCTACCCATGTCTATGGTCAGTGTTACATTACACCCTCTACCCATGTCTATGGTCAGTGTTACATTACACCCTCTACCCATGTCTATGGTCAGTGTTACATTACACTCTCTACCCATGTCTATGTTACATTACACCCTCTACCCATGTCTATGTTAAATTACACCCTCTACCCATGTCTATGTTACATTACACCCTCTACCCATGTCTATGTTACATTACACCCTCTACCCATGTCTATGTTACATTACACCCTCTACCCATGTCTATGTTACATAATACATTACACCCTCCACACACCAACGTCAGATCTGTTGCACCTGTTCGTGATCTGATTTCCCTCAGGTTTGATGGAATCAAATCCACAAGCCTGATATTATCCTGGATGTTCTAACTCATTGAGTCGTCTGCTTTCAGAGGAGGGTCATGTCTTCCCACCGGACCCCATATGCATACACCCCCAGACTGAGGGACCTTCAAGATCACAGGGGGGATCTGGTGATGCACAAAGAGGTGAGGAAAAGGAGGAGCAGGGGGCGACAGGTTCACTGTGATTGGTTCAATTTCACTTTACTGTGATTGGTTCAATTTGTAACTGGTTATGTGCTAAATTACTGACTGTATCACAGGAAGTTGTCCAAAGGTTGTTTGAGGGTGAGGAGGAAAAGCAGACAGAAAAGCAGATATTGGTTCAAGACCCGGTTGAGAAGTTGGATCAAGACCCGGCTGAGACACAAGCAGACAAACACCAGGCACAGGAGGAGGGGCATAACACAGGAAGAGGACTAACAACTTTTTTCCCAGCCCCAAACAGAGAATCAGTCATTTTCTTCTCAACCAGTCAAAAGCTGCTTAGAGCAGCTCCAGCCGCAGAACCGGAGAGCCCTTCGGCTGGATTTCTGCGTGGTGGCCCCCTGGAGCGAGGTGGCCCCCTGGAGCGAGGTGGCCCCCTGGAGCGAGGTGGCCCCCTGGAGCGAGGTGGCCCCCTGGAGCGAGGTGGCCCCCTGGAGCGAGGTGGCCCCCTGGAGCGAGGTGGGCCCCTGGAGCGAGGTGGGCCCCTGGAGCGAGGTGGGCCCCTGGAGCGAGGTGGGCCCCTGGAGCGAGGTGGGCCCCTGGAGCGAGGTGGGCCCCTGGAGCGAGGTGGGCCCCTGGAGCGAGGTGGGCCCCTGGAGCGAGGTGGGCCCCTGGAGCGAGGTGGGCCCCTGGAGCGTGGTGGGCCCCTGGAGCGTGGTGGGCCCCTGGAGCGTGGTGGGCCCCTGGAGCGTGGTGGGCCCCTGGAGCGATGTTGGGCTGTGGCCAGAGATACAGGAAAACGTGATGCAATGGACCTCCTTCCAGGGAATCTAGAATTACCCAGACTACCTGCACCAGGGGTCCCTGAGGCCACAGGCGCACCAACGTGTCTGACCAGGCTGGTCAAACACTCAGCCTTTGTCCCCTTAAGTCAACCCAGAGGTAGGACCAACAGTCTCCTGTACTAGCTCTATATTATTTCAAATATACTGGTTCTGAGGACTGTTTGCAGGATGTGTGGGTAACTCTTAGCTCTAACCACATTGAAAGCTATCTGTACTATCTGCGTCGTTAGACTGTACTTCTGCTTGCTGTTTGGTCTGTGTAACTGGTGGTGCAGAAAAGTGTTTGGTACAGTTCTCTGTGCGGTTGATTTGTGACCATTCCAGGTAGTATCATCATCCCCAAAACTGGTGCTCTGAGTTCAGCTGCAGTCCTGCTCCGTCTGCGCCTCCCTCTGGAGGAGCTCCGTCTGGAGGAGGAGGTGGCCACCTACACTTCAGCCACCCCTGCACCTCACTGTTCCACCTTCGGGCCCCTGCAGGCCCGCTGTGGAAACCCTGTGGCCTCTGCCCTGTGTCTCCAAGACTTCACTGTGAGTTTGGTTTAGTCATGGTTTAGTTTGCATACTGGGAGTTGGCTTTAGTCTGCATACTGGGAGTTGGCTTTAGTCTGCATACTGGGAGTTGGCTTTAGTCTGCATACTGGGAGTTGGCTTTAGTCTGCATATACTGGGAGTTGGCTTTAGTCTGCATATACTGGGAGTTGGCTTTAGTCTGCATATACTGGGAGTTGGCTTTAGTCTGCATATACTGGGAGTTGGCTTTAGTCTGCATATACTGGGAGTTGGCTTTAGTCTGCATATACTGGGAGTTGGCTTTAGTCTGCATATACTGGGAGATGGCTTTAGTCTGCATATACTGGGAGTTGGCTTTAGTCTGCATAAACTGGGAGTTGGCTTTAGTCTGCATATACTGGGAGTTGGCTTTAGTCTGCATATACTGGGAGTTGGCTTTAGTCTGCATATACTGGGAGTTGGCTTTAGTCTGCATATACTGGGAGTTGGCTTTAGTCTGCATATACTGGGAGTTGGCTTTAGTCTGCATATACTGGGAGTTGGCTTTAGTCTGCATATACTGGGAGTTGTCCTGCAGGACTATAACACTACAGGTTCTGGTTCTACATGTTGTTTATTTCCTCTGTATGAATCAGAATACTGGTTTAATGTTGTTCAATTCAGGTTTGATTCAACTTTATTCACATTGAACAGTACAAGTAAAGTACAGTACAGCGAAATGCAATTTGCATCTAACCCTGAAGTAATCGTTATGCAGGGCAGTGTGTCAATGTGCCAGTGTTTGTGCAGGCATTGGTGCTGATACATTTATTAACTAATTACCCGGTCGTCTTTCCTTTCAGAGTTTTTGTCCAATCGTTTTGGACCCCTCATCAGCTACTTCCTCCCCATGCTCCTCCCTTCTCCAGGAGAGATGATGGTGATGATATAGACTTTTACCAACTAAAAATCCCAATAATGCATTGTTAAGCTAAGACTTGAAGTTCTGTGTATGTTTGCTTTGAGAGATGGACATGTTACTAACTGATGTCTCACAAAATATCAGTAGGAATTCTTACATCTGCATATCAAAATAAATACTTTTGGAAGGACTTGTCATAACTGTTAAATAATGTCAAACATGCTACTTCTTTAACACATTGTCACAGACTGGCCTCGCAAATAAAATAAATGTTTGACCGGTTTACCAGGATGCAGTTTATCCATGAGATTTGACATTCTTATTGGTATTAAAAACAAATGTAGTTGATTTGAATTGTCCCCAGTCATTGATTTCTGATTGATATCAATATAATTACTTTGGACCATTGAGACTCCAAATGGGAATTGTTATATTTATCAGTGTTCTAAAACATTTAATTTGTCTTTAAGTACATACCACTATAATGATGCATGACTCTTTAACATAGCTATATGAACATATGTATGTTGTTTGATTATGTGTATGTTAACATTATAGTTTAACCCTTAACAAAATGCGTGTGTGTGATTGTTGTATTTGCTAAAGTATTTTTATTAATGTACAGTGTTTATAATAAATGTGTTTATGAACGTCATGTGTTTGTCATACAATGCCTGTTTGGCTGTTTTTATTAGGATTTAAAAATGACTACTGTAGAAGTCAACTAGTTTGAATGTGTTTTGTGTCAAAGTCCAACACTCCTGCTCAACATATGCACACAAAATGGTCTATACTATAGACCTACTGTATAAAAGTGGATATATTAAGACAATTTAGCCTAGATTAGCTATCTATTTAAAATGCAAAACTGTTAACATTGTGTGAAAGGTGGGTTCTAGAAGGCCAGACCCTGGAGTCTCCTCTATACTGTTAACGTTGTGTGAACGGTGGGTTCTAGAAGGCCAGCATCCTGGAGTCTCCTCTATACTGTTAACATTGTGTGAACGGTGGGTTCTAGAAGGCCAGCACCTGGAGTCTCCTCTATACTGTTAACATTGTGTGAACGGTGGGTTCTAGAAGGCCAGCATCCTGGAGTCTCCTCTATACTGTTAACATTGTGTGAACGGTGGGTTCTAGAAGGCCAGCACCTGGAGTCTCCTCTATACTGTTAACGATTGTGTGAACGGTGGGTTCTAGAAGGCCAGCATCCTGGAGTCTCCTCTATACTGTTAACATTGCGTGAACGGTGGGTTCTAGAAGGCCAGCACCTGGAGTCTCCTCTATACAGTTAATGTTGTGAGAGCTGATAATGGGCCTCTGTACATTAGTCATCAGTCATTCTTAACATTAACAACGCATTATCTAGGGCAAATCATTTTGAGGTTAGGTTAATGCTGAAAAATAGCTTTTCTTTAGAGAAACAGGGATATTTCTAAGTGACCCTAAGCCTTTAAATGGTAGTGGTACATTGAAACAGTAAGGTCATGCTTTGTACACCGTTCATGTATCAACATGGGCTTGACATACAGGCTGGTGAGTTAAAATCTATGGAAGAAATATGTAACCAACATGTGTCACACACACCTGCATATGTAACCAACATGTGTCACACACACCTGCATATGTAACAACATGTGTCACACACACCTGCATATGTAACCAACATGTGTCACACACACCTGCATATGTAACAACATGTGTCACACACACCTGCATATGTAACCAACATGTGTCACACACCTGCATATGTAACCAACACGTCTCACACACACCTGCATATGTAACCAACACGTGTCACAGACACCTGCATATGTAACCAACATGTGTCACACACACACCTGCATATGTAACCAAAATGTGTCACACACACCTGCATATGTAACCAACATGTGTCACACACACCTGCATATGTAACCAACATGTGTCACACACCTGCATATGTAACCAACATGTGTCTCACACACACACCTGCATATGTAACCAGAATGTGTCACACACACCCTGCATATGTAACCAACACGTGTCACACACACCTGCATATGTAACCAACATGTGTCACACACACCTGCATATGTAACCAACACGTCTCACACACACCTGCATATGTAACCAACATGTTTCACACACACACCTGCATATGTAACCAACACGTGTCACACACACCTGCATATGTAACCAACACGTGTCACACACACCTGCATATGTAAACCACATGTACTTATCCACTGTGCATAGATGAACATTCGTTATTGACTGTTTAATAAAATGTAAATAATTGTTTTAATGTAGTAGGAGGACAAAATGATTGTTTCACTGTAGTTGTTTCACGGTGTGACACATTTAGCAGACAGCTCAGCTTGTTCTGTTTGTCCAGGAGGAAGTCACTGGGGGCGGTATATATTTAGTCCAGTCATGAGTGGAGTGTGTGTGTGTGTGTGTGTGTGTGTGTGTGTGTATAGAGTGAGTGTGTGTTCTTCTAGGGGCTGAGCCGGACGGCTGTCGTATAAAGTCGCCCTCCTAGTCCTTCCCTGTGCCTTGAAGCGTAGAGCAGCGACCCCGGTGCTTCTGTGTATTTAACCCTTGAGGCACCATGTCACATACAAACATGGATCCGACCAAGATGGGCGTCGGCCGGTCAATCGCCGTGTTGACCTCAGGGGGTGATGCCCAAGGTAAGGGGTCGTGTTGTTGTACAGTCAGCATTGGGGGCGTGCGTGTGTTTGTGTTGTCCGTACGCATGTTCACAAGTCATGTCTGTCAATTGCTTTAACCCAGAACTGAAACCTGCTGTATTTTGGCCGGATATTGTGTGTCATTAAGAGATTATCATACAGTAGACCACAATTACAACCAATGGTTGTTATACATTATTTTGCTCGTTGAAGTGGGAATGGTCCATGACATTGTCTGGTTATGATGTTGTCCGTATATCTAGTATTTTTATTAATTTAAAATAACATTAATAATGGGTAAATTAAAAAAAGATGAAGTACAAATTCCAGGATGAATGATTGGGTTTAGATGACAGTTCAGTCTTTTGGCTTTATTGCTCGATGTTTTCAATTCAGAGAATTCCAAATATGATTCCTTGACCTTCTCCTCTGCCATCCACTCCTTTTCCTCCCGTAGTCTTCCCCTTGTTTCCCTGTCCATCTCCCTCCTGTTCTTATTTGGGGTTAATTTTAAACCCGCTTTCCCCGCTGACCTTTCTGTGTAGTGTCATGGAATGTAGGCATCAGTGGTCCTCCCTCCCAGCTGCCATGTTGAAACTAGAGATTGTTCTGGTCTGTCCATGCTAGTCTATAGAGCACCACAACAGAATAGATGAAAATACACCCTTCCCTCCCCCCAAACACACACACACACACGATGGCCTTTACAATGTTCTGAACATGGAGGTAACTAAAGCCATCGTCCCCAAGATCTGTTTACAGACATGAAACCCCTTAATCTCACTCTGAAAATACGTTTTGGATTTGTCCTCCAAACATTGTAGCGAACACATAAAGCCTAGTTACTTATCCAGACATCAGATCGACGTGTAACGAACATTGACATATGACGGTGAAGTCATACGAAAGTGTTATATGTGGATGTGGCAGTCTGGTTCCAACAAGGTGATCTGTTGAGTTGACCTCCAGGGCAGTAACTCATGTAAATGAATGCCTGTCAGTCTGTCTGTCTGACTGCTTGTCTGTCTGTGTGTCTTACTTTCTGTTTGTCTGACTGTGTGTCTGACTGCTTTTCTGTCTGTCTAACTGCTTGTCTGTATTTCTGACTGTATGTCTGACTGTCTGTGTGTCTGACTGTGCATCTGACTGTGTGTCTGACTGTCTGTCTGACTGTCTGTCTCACAGGAATGAACGCAGCAGTGAGGGCCACAGTCAGAGTTGGTCTCTACACTGGAGCCAAGGTCTACTTCGTTCACGAGGTAATGTCACTCAGCATAACATCACAATCACTTCAATCTCATTTCAGTGTAAAGTACCAGTATCTAAATCATTTTGGTTACATATTTATAATAACAAATGTGCACTTGTGTGTGTGTGTCTCCAGGGATACCAGGGCCTGGTGGACGGAGGAGACAACATCCGACTGGCCACCTGGGAGAGTGTGTCCATGATGCTACAGCTGGTGAGCGGACAGCGACTCTTCACCCGCCCACGATTTTACATTTCAAGGTCACATACTCCCAAGTCACATATTCCCATTTTCTCAGGTCACATATTCCCAGGTCACATATTCCCATTTTCTCAGGTCACATATTCTCAGGTCACATATTCCCATTTTCTCAGGTCACATATTCCCAGGTCACATATTCCCATTTTCCCAGGTCACATATTCCCAGGTCACATTTTTCCTGGTTACATATTCCTAAGTAAGGTGAAGGTACATTTTCCCAGGTTCCTAGATCTGTTCGATGCTGCCCTGTCCCATTTTTATCATGGCCGGGGAAAGCTCCATAAAAACCAGGTGAAACAGAAGCTATGGTTTGGCCTGTTACCACGACAGGATGTCAGCCTGTCATTACTGAGTGGTTCCCCAGACACTCCGCTTGTCGTATTTGACATTGTTGCACGTCAGCCAGCCACCATATCGAGTGTACCAGTGACTCTCAACAAACCCTCTCCAAATTCCAGGGTGGTACGGTCATTGGCAGTGCCCGTTGCATGGACTTCAGAGGCAGGGAGGGTCGCACAAAGGCTGCCTTGAACCTGGTCAAACTGGGCATCACCAACCTGTGTGTGATTGGTGGTGATGGCAGTCTGACTGGAGCTAACCAGTTCAGAACAGAGTGGTCCACTCTGCTGGTCGACTTGCTTAAAGCTGGTAAGGCTGACTGTTCCCCAGCCGGGTTTTAAGACTGACTGTTCCCCAGCCAGGTTTAAAGACTGACTGTTCCCCAGCCGGGTTTAAAGACTGACTGTTTCTCAGCCGGGTTTAAAGACTGACTGTTCCCCCGCCGGGTTTAAAGACTGACTGTTCCCCAGCCGGGTTTTAAGACTGACTGTTCCCCAGCCGGGTTTAAAGACTGACTGTTCCCCAGCCGGATTTAAAGACTGACTGTTCCCCAGCCGGGTTTAAAGACTGACTGTTTCCCAGCCGGACTTAAAGACTGACTGTTCCCCAGCCGGGTTAAAAGACTCACTGTTCCCCAGCTGGGTTTAATGACTGAATGTTCCCCACTTTAAAGACTGACTGTTCCCCAGCCGAGTTTAAAGACTGACTGTTCCCCAGCTGGGTCTAATGACTGACCTATCCCCACTTTAAAGACTGACTGTTCCCCAGCCAGGTTTAAAGACTGACTGTTCCCCACTTTAAAGACTGACTGTTCCCCACTTTAAAGACTGACTGTTCCCTAGCCAGGTTTAAAGACTGCCTGTTCCCCACTCAGCTTTGAAGACTAATGTTGGACGCTAACAATTTCTTATTTAAAATTCTTTATGACACGATAAGCAGTGCAATGCAGTTTGACTTCTTTCAACATAAACGATTGAGTCTCAGATACACCAGAGAGCCTGTATACATTGTCGGAATTACCGTTGAATATAACCAACAGACGTTTGTGAACCTCTGTCGCTGTGCAGGCAAGATCACTAAGGACGAGGCCAAGAGGTCGTCCCACCTGAACATTGTAGGGATGGTCGGGTCTATTGACAACGACTTCTGCGGCACGGACATGACCATTGGGACAGACTCCGCCCTTCACCGGATCATCGAGGTGGTGGACGCCATCACCACTACAGCCCAGAGGTCTGGACGACACAAATACACAGTAACCAGGCGTCACTAGTTAAACACAGATATATGAATCGCACGAACACACACAAATACACAGTAACCAGGTGTCACTAGTTAAACACAGATATATGAATCGCACGAACACACACAAATACACAGTAACCAGGTGTCACTAGTTAAACACAGATATATGAACCGCACGAACACACACAAATACACAGTAACCAGGTGTCACTGGTCAAACACAGATATACGGACCGCACGAACACACACA